>CM048754.1:15741942-16329442 GCA_026315105.1 Locusta migratoria
AACGGTACTTTCTTAAAAATCATGCTTCGTACTAAGTTTCCTTAGAATCGAGTATAGTTTTCTTCATGCTGCTTTTTGTTACGACGTGCATGATGTTTCCTTCGGCGACGCGTATGTCACGAATGCCAAGCACAGACGCAGAAAGCGTACACTAATACAAGCGTTTCACCCAGGAGTTGAAATTTTCAGCAAATCATTCCGTTTTCTCCAGACAGTACCGCAGGTATAATTCCGTAGATTTTTCCGGCGTAATAATGGTCCACGAGTTTGCGGCCGGATTAAGTCGATCTTCTGATACGATATTTCGGCGGTCCAACTGGCCGCCATCGTCAGGTATGACTGGTGCACAATCACGCCGGAACTGAGAGCATATGTTTTTTTTTAATTGAATTTTATGCCCTAATTACAGGCAGGCTGGCAGCAGCTGATGATGCTGCTCTACAGCTGAGCGAATGATAAACAATGGACAAAATAGAAAATAAAAATTAAAGGTGATAAAATGGCGCTTTTACAATGACAAGATGAAATTTTGGGAGAATGTTAAAAGACAATATGACAGCGGACAGAACATCTATGGTTGTTAAAACAAGACATTGCCACGGTGGCTAAAAAACACTCACTGCGGACGACGAGACATAACAAGACGGCGACATTGAGGTAAAAAAAAAAAAAAAAAAAAAAAAAAAAAAAACCACTGAAACTGTTCCGGCGTGATTGTGCACCAGTCATTCCTGAAGATGGCGGCTAAGTGGACTGCCGAAATATCGTATCAGAAGATCGACTTAATCCGGCCGCAAACTCGTGGAGAACAACAACCATTATTACGCCGGGAAAATCTACGGAATTGCACCTGCGGTACTGTCTGGAGAAAACGGAATGATATTTTCAACTTCTGGATGAAACGCTTGTATTGATGTACGCTTTCAGCATCTGTACTTGGCATTCGTGACATTCGCGTCGTCGAAGCAAACATCATGCACGTCAGTAACAAAAAGCAGCACGAAGAAAACTAGACTGGATACTAAGGGAACTTAGTACGAAGCGTGATTTTTAAGAAAGTACCGTTTGCATATATACAGGGTGTCTCAGCTATCTTGTCCGCCCAAAATATCTCTGGAACAATAACAGCTATTGGAAAAAGACTTTCACCGGTATCAATGTACGGCTGGGGCCCATCAATGTATATATTTGGAAACATACTAAAACGAAAGCAAATGTGTTTTTAACACAAACTTATGTTTTTTATTTTTAAATGGACACTCTATATTTTTTTTCTTCAGCAATGCATAGCATGACAAATCACATAAACAATGGCGTTGATTGCATCGCAATATACCAATTACATCCCGAGATATAGCGACGCGAAGTTGACGCTTGAAAAACGCGAAACGCGCGGCTAGCGCTCGTCCTGAGCAGCATGGGGTTCTCGCCTGAGTCTCAGGACGTGCGCTAGCCGCGCGTTTCGCGTATTTCAAGCGTCAACTTCGCGTCGCTATATCTCGGGATGTAATTGGAATATTGCTATGCAATCAACGCCATTGTTTATGTCACTGGTCATGCTATGGATTGATGAAGAAGAAATATAGGGTGTCTATTTAAAAAAACCATAAGTTTGTGTTAAAAAAGAAACCACATTTGCTGTCGTTTTAGAATGTTTCCAAATATGTACATTCATGGGCCCCAGCCGTACATTGATACCGGTGAAAGTCGTTTTCCAAAAGCTGTTATTGTTCCAGAGGTATTTTGGGTGGACAAAGTAGCTGGAACACCCTGTATATACAGGGTGTTTCACTAGGTGTGTTTGCCTCTGTAACTTATAAAATAATAAGTGAGGGAAATTTTCATGCGGTAGGTCAACATAAGAAATGTTACACTTTCTGCGGAGCTATGAACACAGTTTATTGTATCATTTTCCACAGAGTTACAGCACAAAGATAATTTTTTAAATGGAACAATCGTTTTTTCTATAGTGCATTGGATTCGTTGAAACCAGCTGCGTCGAAATCAATTTAAACTACATTCCTATCACTGTTAGTTTGGGAGCTACAACCCTTCAAAGTTTAGGGGGCGGAGGCTACGACAGCGTACACACGATCGAACAGCGGAGGAGTGGTACTCAAGCGTCAACATCTCCAGATGTAATTAACATTTTACAGTGCACCAAACGGTAATGATTACGTATTTCTTTATATGTTCAGATGTGATAACAAACTAACGGGGTTACATTTAAAAAAAATAAAAAAAATGCTTTCGTGCAATTTTTTTTATGGTTTGTATGAACCAATTACACTAGCCCCTCTCCTCACGTACGGTCTGTGGAATCGGTTCGTCAGTATTTGAGATGGTTTACGAAACATATCCAGCGGTAATGTTAGGTGACTCACCCTGTATATAAAATTGTAGAAAAAAACTATTTTACTATTTTCTTTTTGGCCTGTATTTTCGAAACACGTCGAAAGGCAGATGTTCTGATGTTGATTTTTGGAGGGAAAAGAATCTACACACTTCTTGAGGAAGCTCCCTCATTCCTGTCAGTGTATGAAACAAAACTGCTGCGTCACTCTATTTTTCCGCGCGCCACTTTCACTGTTGAGAGAATTTCGGCCCGCCGCTCCTCAGAAACAGCCCTTCAGCCAGACGGATTATTCGCGTCGCACAATGGGGGAGGCTTTCTTCTGGCGCGGCGGTCGCAGTTACAACCGGCGCGGTGCGCGGCGGAGGGTGCTTTCGGCAACAAAAACGCGACGGCTCACGCTTCGGCGGACTCCCCGAGGAGGAGGAGTCGCTAGCAACCGGCCCGGCTTAGCCCACAATTTGCTCGCGGGAGTCCCTGCCAAGACGCGCCAGTACACTGGCGCCAGCCGGCGAATAAAAAGAAATTAGATGCGTAAAATGGCCGGGGGAGGGGTGGAGAGGGGGTGGAAAGGGGGCGCCGAGCCGGGGAGGGTTGGTAATTAAGTTATTCCTCACACGGCCATTAAGACCCTCTTAGCCGCTCGGATTATGTCCCGCGGTTATTAACGGCTAGGCTGCGACGGAAAATTGCGAAGGCACCGAGGTGTCTTTCGCTCGGTCCCTCTGCCAGACACTGTGGCGAATCGATGTTCGTGTAGAGGGACCGAAAAGCGGCACCGAAATCGTTGATACAGAGAGGCAAAATAATAATGGTCCTAAAATTGAGCCCCGTGGAACAGATGTTATTTCTGCTTGGTTGATTGGGATGGGGGGATTATCTGTCCCCCAATGGGGAGGGGAGGGAGTGAGGATAGGAAAGGAGGGGGAGGGGAAAGGAAATGCAGTCCTGGGAGGAAAGAAGGAAGACTGCATTAGCTCGGGGACCCGTGCTCGCCATGCATGTACTCACTAAAGAACAGTGATCCTCCTGGGAGATTGTTATTTCTCACCATGTAGTAAGCGATGTGATGTCGTTGTTTGTTAAGTATTGTAACTTCCTGAATTACCAGTCTAAGAGGGCTGCCTGCGATTGAAAATTGTGAAGACACCGAGGTGTCGTTCGCTTAGTCTCTGCAAGAAACTGTACGTGCAGAGGGGTCTAAAACCGGAATCGAAATCATTGTTAGAGAGTGACAAAGTAATAATGGCCCCAATACTGGACCTTGTGGAATAGTGATTGTTATTTCTGCTTGGTTGGTAGCTTTGTTATTTGGGTTAGGAGTACCAAACTGCTAAGGTTATTGGTCCCCCGGTGGGAAGGGGAAGGAGTGAGAATAGGAAAGGAGGGAGAGGGGAAAGGAAGTGCAGTCTAGGGAGGAAAGAGGGAAGACTGCATTAGCTCGGGGACCCATGCTCGCCATGCATGTACTCACTAAAGAACAGCGAGCCTCCTGGGAGATTGTTATTTCTCACCATGTAGTAAGCGATGTGATGTCGTTGTTTGTTAAGTATTGTAACTTCCTGAATTACCAGTCTAAGAGGGCTGCCTGCGATTGAAAATTGCGAAGGCACCGAGGTGTCGATCGCTCAGTCCTTCTGCCAGACACTGTGGCGAATCGATGTTCGTGTAGAGGGATCGAAAAGAGGCACCGAAATCGTTGATACAGAGAGGCAGAATAATATTGGTCCCAAAACTGAACCTTGTGGAATAGAGATAGTTATTTTTGCTTGGTTGGTAGCTTGGTTGTTTGTTCTGTAGTGTTCAGTAATAATAACACAATGCCTTACTCGCAAAAGAATCCTGTCATGGTCGCCAGTTTTGTATGTCACATTGTCATGTACAGTCTGGATTGTGGTGACCCACTATGGCACTCATCCCCATATAAAATATATATAAACTCCATAACAAATGTAGTTTACTGTTCCCTGATGATGACGTGATGCCTCACTCGGGGGAGAATCCTGGCGGGGTCGCCAGTTAGGTACACCATATTGTGATGTACAGTCAGGGCTAGGGTGACCCATGGTGGCACTCATCCCCATACAAAATATATATAAACTCCATAACAAATATAGTTTACTGTTCCCTGATGATGACACAATGCCTTACTCGGGGCAGAATCCTGGCGGGGTCGCCAGTTTGGTACGCCACATTGTGATGTATATTCTGGGCTGTGGTGACCCACTGCGGCACTCATCCCCATACAAAATATATATAAACTCCATAACAAATATAGTTTACTGTTCTCTGGTGATGACACGATTCCTTACTCGGGGCAGAATCCTGGCGGGGTCGCCAGTTCGGTACGGCACATTATGATGTACAGTCTGGGCTATGGTGACCTACTGTGGCACTCATCCCCATACAAAATATATATAAACTCCATAACAAATATATTTTACTGTTCCCTGATGATGACACGATGCCTTACTCGGGGCAGAATCCTGGTGGGGTCGCCAGTTAGTTACACCACATTGTGATGTATTGTCTGGGCTAGGGTGACCTACTGTGGCACTCATCCCCATACAAAATATATATAAACTCCATAACAAATATAGTTTCTGTTCTCTGGTGATGACACGATTCCTTACTCGGGGCAGAATCCTGGCGGGGTCGCCAGTTCGGTACGGCACACTATGATGTACAGTCTGGGCTATGGTGACCTACTGTGGCACTCATCCCCATACAAAATATATATAAACTCCATAACAAATATATTTTACTGTTCCCTGATGATGACACGATGCCTTACTCGGGGCAGAATCCTGTCAGGGTCGCCAGTTAGGTATGGCACATTGTGATGTACAGTCTGCACCATGGTGACCTAGTATGTCACTCATCCACATACAATATATATATATATATATATATATATATATATATATATATATATTACAGAATTTGGCCAATTATAGACCGCTTAGAACTTAAGACTATGGTACAATATTTTTCTTCTTATCTTCCCAGAACTTCTTCAGGCATTGGCTGATGGCCTGCCTCTGTTCAATGGACATCACCCTCCTAGGTTGTTGTTTTTGTTGTTGGATGGGAAATTTTGCAGAATCGATCTGTAGCCTGATATTTCCCCTGTCTTGTATTAAGTCTTCTGTGATGTTAAGTTTTCTCAAATCCCTTTTTGTCTCTTCCGGCCATCCTGTAGTGTTCTTCAATTTAGAAATGAAATTAAAAATTTTCTTTGTCAGCCTACAATATATATATAAACTCCATAGGAAATATATTTTACTGTTCACTGGTGAAGACATGATGCCTTACTCGGGGCAGAATCCTGGCAGGGTCGCCAGTTAGGTATCGCACATTATGATGTACAGTCTAGGCTGTGATGACCCACTGTGGCACTCACCCACATACAAAATTTATATAAACTCCATAACAAATACAGTTTGCTGTTCACTGCTGATGACACAATGCCTTCATCGGGCAGAAGCCTGTCAGAGTTGCCAGTTAGGTATGCTGCATTGTGATGTAAAGTCTAGGCTATATTTAGCTACTGTGGCACTTATCTCTATACAAGATTTATTTAAACTCTGTAGTAAATATAGTTTAGTATTCTCTGGTGATGACACGATGCATTACCCAGGGCAGAATCCTGGCAGGGTCGCCAGTTCGGTACGCCACATTGTGATGTATTGTCTGGGCAGTGGCGACCTACTGTGGCTCTCATACACACACAAAATATATATAAACTACAAAAGAAATATAGTTTACTGTTCTCTGATGACAAAATGATGCCTTACCCAGGGCATAATCCTGTCACGGTCGCCAGTTAGGAACGCCACATTGTGGTGTACAGTCTGGGCTATGATGACCTACTGTGGCACTCATCTGCATATATATATATATATATACATATATATATATAAACTACAAAACAAATATAGTCATTGTTTCCTGAAGATAACACGATGCCTCAGTCGGGATAGAATCCTGTCGTGGCCGCCAGTTAGGAACGCAAGATTGTGATGTACAGTCTGGGCTATGGTGACCTACTATCTACCCCATACAAAATATATATATAAACTCCATAGCAAATATATTTTACTGTTCCCTGATGATGACACGATGCGTTACTCGGGGCAGAATCCTGGCAGGGTCGCCAGTTCGGTTCGCTTCGCTGTGACGTCAGTGCCGGTCCTCGGCGCTGGGACGGATGACCGCTCCGGCCGCCCCTCCGCCCCCGCCGCCTCTCCACCCCCGCCGCCCCCGCACACAGATATTGTAATAATTGGCGGTGTCAGCACCAGTGTCAGCGCGGCGGCTGCGCGCCGGAATTAATTTGATTTGCTGTCCGCTGGACCGGCCGCTGCCGCCCCTGCGCTATCAGAGGCTGCGGGGGCGGTGGGGGCGGCGGGGGCGGCGCTGACTTGTGGCTGGCCCGCCGCCATTGCCGCCACCGCTATCGCCGCCGCCGCCACTTGTGCCTTTTTAACGTTTGCCGGCGCGGCGATGTCGCTCTGATTTATTTCATTAACCCCGGCCTAAGCGTTGGGACGCGATGTGTGGGTGGGCGGCGATGTCCTCGCTTGCCCCCTCCTCACTCAGAGGAAGACAAGCCTTTTTATTGCCGCTGTGGGCCGCTCCCTGACAAGGGTTAACACACTGTTACAAACGCTTACCTAAGGACTGTAAGAACGGTGGTGCTCTGGAATCGAATTTCGCTCGCTAGGCTGAGCGAGTGGGATCCTCGTATTTTATCTCAACAGAAAAAATAATAAAAAAATAAAAAATAGAATACCTCTTCCGTTTTATGATACATGATAACACGATCTACGTCTTATAGATCTAGAAAAGCCTTATGACCATGTTCCAAGGTTGAAGCTGTTACAGGAGAGGATCATAGGGCGTCATGACCCCCACCCAAATAAATAAATAAATACATTAATAATAAAAATAAATATCTCTTTAATTGAAAAATATTTAATCTATATCTATAAGTGTGAATGTCTGTTCGATGTACGCTTATCACGTCCGAAAGACGCAGAGACTTAAATATTTGTACAATTACTAATTTATACCTGAGGAAGGTTTTAGGCAGGGTTTTATAGCGATCTGCTAGATATTTAGTAATTTGAAGAATATAACGCGAAAGGCGGAACAATAATGATTCTTTGAAAATTATATTTACTCTTTGAAAATGGTTTTATTGGTTGCATTGTTGCTTGAGTGTTGATAATGATAAAAGGGTGGAGTACATTGGGATGGTATATATAAAATTCTACGTGTGTGTGTGTGTGTGTGTGTGTGTGTGTGTGTGTGTGTGTGTGTTAATATTTCGCTCTGCAGCGAAAACTACATAACGATAACGAATGGTTTGTGGGTAATTGTTCTCCGAAGTCTTCCGTTGTACACCATAGCAGTTCCATGCCGATAGCTATAAGAGGGTGGAAGATATGGTGGTTGAAAGTCGTCAAATTATTAAAAACTTCGGACTGAAGGCCAGCGATGACGTTTGCGACTCTATAGCAAGGAGGTTACATACAGCGAAACGTGATGCCACAGTCCATATCTTTGATCAATGCGTGCTACAATGTCTTCAGCTCTTTCTCTATAAGGAAATATAAGATTAAATATATAAAGCAGTAAAAATGAAAAAAAAATCCCTTTAATACATCTCTTTAAAATAATAGATTTGACGTTTCGCGCATTACATCAAGTGATAGATCTGTGATATTATTACAATCATTATTGTTGAATTTCGTTATTGGATTCTTCGTAACGACTGCATTTTTACGTATGATTTCTTATTTCTTATGTATTCTCTGATAAATGTAACATGTTTTTAGAAAAAAAGGAGATGGATAGGAAAAGTACTAACTCAAGGCTCGAATAAATACATAAATAAATAAATTCCCGGGCAACGCTTTGTTTTCAGCTAGTACATGATAAAATGATCTACGTTTTATAGATATAGAGAAGGCTTATGACCATGTTCAAAAGAGGAAGGTGTTTACAGCAGAGTCGTGTCTAAGGGGAGGGTCATGAGGTGTCATGACTTCCCCCTCCCAATAAAAAAAATCTCTTTAATTGAAACAGTTTTATTTTTCCAAAAGTGAACAGAATATCAGCCAAGCAGTTGCATAAAAATGGTTTATATAACTAAACCTTGACCCAGATTTCGGCAAAAGTAATTATGCCTTCTTCAGAAGAATTTCATTTAGCTGACATTGAAATAGTTGTTAAATGAAAATTAATCGACGCAAGCACACATCAGTGAACATCGTCCCTTGGCAACAGCACCTTTACCGCGAAGCAGAATAGTTCCAAGTTATTTAATATGGAAATAAGCAACACCGTAAGATAAATTAGACAATGGGCCATCTTGACATACGCCCACCTGCCGTAAACATCTTGAGTCTACAGAGCGATTTATTGACTGGAAAATGTTCAAATGTTTGTTAAGCTTACGGTACTCAACTGCGGGGTCATCAGTCCCTAAACTTACAATCTACTTATGAACTAAAGCTTCCTGGCAGATTAAAATTGTGTGCCGGAACCGGGACTCGAACCTGGCACCTTTGCCTTTCGCGGGCAAGCGCACTACTGACTGTGCTATCCCGACACGACTCACGATGCCGCCTCACAACTTTACTTTCGCCAGTACCTCGCCTCCTACTTTCCTAACTTCACAGAAGCTCTCCTGCGAACCTTGCAAGACTAGCACTCCTGGAAGAAAGGATATGGTGGAGACATGGCTTAGCCACAGACTGAGGGTTGGCGGAAGTAAAGTTGTGGGGGCGGCATCGTGAGTCGTGTCGGGATAGCTGAGTCGGTAGAGAGCTTTCCCGCGAAAAGCAATATATATTTAATATATATTAACCTGCCAGGAAGTTTCATATCAGCGCACACTCCGCTGCAGAGTGAAGTTTCATTCTGGAAACATCCCTTAGGCTGTGGCTAAGCCATGTCTCCACCATATCCTTTCTTCCAGGAGTGCTAGTCTT
The DNA here is from genome assembly GCA_026315105.1 of Locusta migratoria. Classification (NCBI taxonomy): domain Eukaryota; kingdom Metazoa; phylum Arthropoda; class Insecta; order Orthoptera; family Acrididae; genus Locusta; species Locusta migratoria. The sequence goes on from CM048754.1 coordinate 15,751,297, forward strand.
GCATGGTTCGCAGGAGAGCTTCTGTGAAGTTTGGAAAGTAGGAGGCGAGGTACTGGCGGAAGTAAAGTTGTGAGGCGGCATCGTGAGTCGTGTCGGGATAGCACAGTCGGTAGTGCGATTGCCCGCGAAAGGCGAAGGTCCCAAGTTCGAGTCCCTGTTCCGGCACATAATTTTAATCTGCCAGTAAGTTTCATTATAATAGTTGTTGAATAAAAATCAAGTGACCATATGTAGCTGACTCCATGTCATGGAATAAAATGTAAAATATTTTAAAACTAATGTCTACAACATAAAATTGTGGAGCACGGTCACACACAGGTTGAGTGAGCACTGCGTACTTTATGTTGCAGACGTTAGTTTTAAAATATTTTACATTTTATTCCATGACATGGAGTCAGCCACATTTCGCCGCTTGATTTTTATTTAACAACTATTTTAACGTCAGCTAAATGAAATTCTTCTGAAGAAGGCAAAACGATTTTGGCCGAAACCTGGATTAAGGGTTAGTTATGTAAACCATTTTTATGCAACAGCTTGGCTGAAATTCTGTTCACTTTTGGATCATGTTCCACCGTTGCTGAACTGCAGCCATGTTTACAAATTTTTATTTTTATATATGAATTATGTACAAATAATTTTTTGAATTAATTTCATTTATGGTATCAGTTTAATTACTATCACTTTAATAAGTCATGGTTGCAAGATACTAACACGAATTATTTACAGACGAATGTTGTTCAATCTGTACTTTGAGCAAACAGTGAAGTAATGGAAGGAGGAATTTGGAGAGGGAATTGAAGTTCAGGGAGAAGAAACAAAAAGTTTGCGGTTTGGCGATGACATAGCAATTTTGTCAGAAACTGCAAAGGATCTGGAAGAGCAATTGAATGGAATGGACAGTGTCTTGAAAGGAAGATATAAGATGAATATAAACAAGAATAAAACGAAGGTAATGTAATGTAATATCAGAAAATCAGGCGATGCTGAAGGAATTAGATTAGGTAATGAGACAATAAAAGTAGTAGATGAATTTTTTACTTGGGTAACAAGATTACTTCTGATGGCCGAAGTAAAGAAGATATAAAATGCAGAATGGCTATGGAGAGAAAAGCCTTTCTAAAGAAGCGATACTTGTTAACATCCAGTATTCATGTAAAGTCCTTTCTGATAGCATTTGTCTGGAGTGTAGCATTGTATGGCAGTGAAACGTGGACGATAAGGACTTCAGACAAAAAGACGGTAGGAGCTTTTGGAATGTGGTGCTACAGACGAATGATGAAAATTAGATGGGTAGATCACGCAAGTAATGAGGAGGTGCTTAACCGAATCGGGGAGAAAAGGAGTTTCTGGCATATACTGAATAAGGGAAGGGATAGATTGGTTGGACACATTCTGAGACATCAAGGAATTGTCAACTTAGCATTAGAAGGAAGTGTGTGGGCTACAAATCGTAGAGGGAAACCGAGGGACGAATACAGTAAGCAGATTTAAAAGATGTAGGTTACCGAACGTATTGTCAGGTGAAGAGACTTGCACAGGACTGGGAAGCGTGGAGAGCTGCATCAAACCAATCTGCGGACTGAAGACCACAACAACAACAACAACAACAACAACATGCTTCTACATCAATTAGCTTTATACACTTTTCCAACTCATTTTCCAACCCGCAATATAGCTGACAGAAGTAATAGCATTAATGTCCTTATCACACTCGTATAACCACAGTTTGCAATCAAAGCATTGTCGTAGTGCTACGTGTAACAATTAGTGGACACTTCGATTTCACACTGTCCAAATTATAAGATTATTAAAAAATGCTATCATAGTTTTTAAATTAACTGCGTAAGGGATGTTGTTCGCAAATACAGTGTTTTCCGGAATTTCAATCTATTTATTAGGCTATAACTCTGATAACTTGTGCTTTTTACTGACGGATACAAATAGTTGGTATTAAATATAAGGAAGGGCATTGAATTTAAATCTGTGCTGTGGCCGGGATTCGAACCCGGGACCTCCTACTTACCAGGTAGGCGCTATAGACCACTCAGCTAACGCAGCGTTGCAGCCAAAGCGGACTACACGGACTGTCTTAAAGCACGTCTCCCTACACACCACATACTTTAATTCTGCCTCATGTTCCCTGTGAAATGCGTATCAAATTACCAGGGCTCTCCTACATTGGAGTAAGTAGGAGGTCCCGGGTTCGAATCCCTACCACAGCACAAATTTTAACTCGATCCCTCTCCTTATGTTTAATACCTTTGGTATAAAGAGACTATATTGTCTCAAGGAAACGTATTATTTGTCCATACAGATTTTTGATATTATTACTAAGATTAGCACATTAAAAAGTCACATATAATACCGGAAATTAATTTTAAATATTTACATTAAAAATTAAATATTTTACAGAGGTTAAACACACATGTGATAGATAACGCCAAGCAGTATTTTCGAGTAGATTTTGGGGGAGTCAGTGCTAGGGTGAAGACAACACCACAAACGCAATCGGTGTGCCGGCCGCGGTGGCCGAGGGGACTGAGGCGCTCCAGTCACGGTCTGCACGGCCACTACGGTCGGGGGGTTCGAATCCCCCCTCGGGCATGGATATTTGTGCCGTCCGTAGTTGTAGCTAGTTCATATGTAGTTTGTAAGTTTAGGGACTGATAACCCCGTAGTTAAGTCCCATAGACTATACAAACATTTGAATTTTTTTTTTTTTTTTTTTTTTTTTTTTTTTTTTTTTTTTTTTTTTTTTTTGAGCAATCGGTGTTCTGTGACCCCCTCCAGAACTGAACCCCTAGTTGACAGTTCTGCAAGATTATGGAATAGGAGGCAAACTTCTGCAAGCAATTAAAGGTCTCTACATAGAATGTTCGTGGTTCAGGCTAGTTTCAGGGGTAAGACAAGGCTGTAACCTGCCACCACTGATGTTCATACTATTCATGGATCACATGTTAACAGTAGACTGACAGGACGGGATTAAAATAGGTAGAAACAAAATTAGCAGTCTCGCATATGAATGGTAGACGGAAAGAAGGGGCTCATCGACATTTTAGAAATTTTTCAGGAGAAGAATTTAAACATTTAATCCCATGTAGGACCTGTGTATTACGAAAGACTCATGTCTCTTTACGTAACATGTCTTAGAAACTGTATTATAAATGAGTAGATACTTCTAAATTAACCACAACACTAATAGTAGTGATAAAAAAAAAAGAAAAAAAAAACTTAGAAAAGAGCACAATTTTACGTTAACGAAAGGGTTCTTTCCATCATGTCAGTGTCTACATTCTTTCACCTTAAGTTTGAACTATTACTCAATCTTGTCGTAAAAAAACACACAGCTTTGTGTGCAATGAGCCCGTCTTTTCCCTGGAAAGTGCCGATGGGCCCTTTCTTTCCTCGTATAGCATTTTTCCTTTTGTCATTTTCTGCGCAAGGAACTCCTTTTGTGTCATACTAAGAATAGTACTTAATGAAGTACACTATGACGGCAACATGTGGTAGAGAGATCAGAATTTTGAAAACAATGTCAATAACGCCCTTCTTTGCGCGTGGCCTTCATATGCAGATGATGTAGTTGTAGCAGAGACGAGGGAAACGTTGCAACCTAATATTTCAGAGATCGATCAGAGGTGTAAGGGTTATGATATGAAAATCAGCATCTCCAAAAGAAAATTAATGTCTCTGGGAGAAAGAGTTATATATATGTGTTGTGGTTGTGGATAAGAAACAAAGAACTCCAGAACTATTTTATATCCAGAAAGTGTGGGAAACGCAACTACGAAATAATGTGGAACATAAACAAGTACATATTACCAAAAAAAGTTCAAATGTTTGTAGACCTTATGGGACTTAACTACGGGGTCATCAGTCCCTAAGCTTACAAACTACTTGTGAACAGCTAAGACTAAGGACGGCACAAATATCCATGCCCGAGGGGGGATTCGAACCCCCGACCGCAGTGGCCGTGCAGACCGTGACTGGCGCGCCTCAGTCCCCTCGGCCACCGCGGCCTGCACTATGTAAATAAAGGAAGGCGAAACGCATATGGCAAAAAAAATAAACTAAATTTGTTTTTCAGTTTCATAAACGGACCCTACAAAACCAGTCTGTTCATCATTAATCCGACATATTCTACAACATTTCATCAGAAAGGAAATGAAACGATCGTTTGGCATTTTTTTGCGGGGAGATCCCCTCTAGGATTGTGAGACCGCCTAGCGCAAGTCTTTTTTACTTGACGCCACTTAAGCGCCTTGCGTGTCGCTGATGATGATGATGAAAATGATGAGGTGGTCAACACACAACACCCAGTCCCCTGCCGAGAATCGAACCAGGACTCCCAGCATGATGTCAGCGACGCAGCTGACTTAGCTACGGGGGGCCAACATTTCATCAGAGAACCATGGGGACAGTTCTTAGTGCTATCGATTTGAGGGTGTAGCTCTATGTTATCGCCGGCCGCGGTGGCCGAGGAGACTGAGGCGCTCCAGTCACGGTCTGCACGGCCACTACGGTCAGGGGTTCGATTCCCCCCCTCGGGCATGGATATTTGTGCCGTCCTAGTTCGTAAGTAGTTCATAAGTAGTTTGTAAGTTTAGGGACTGATGACCCCGTAGTTAAGTCCCATAAGCTGTACAAACATTTCTTCTTCTTATGTTGTTGTTGTTGTTGTTGTGGTCTTCAGTCCGGAGACTGGTTTGATGCAGCTCTCCACAATACCCTATCCCGAGCAAGCCTCTTCATCTCCACATAAGAGCGACAACCTACATCTGTCTGAATCTGCTTACTATATCCATCTCTTGGTCTTCCTCTGCGGTTTTTACCCCACACACTTCCCTCCAACGCTAAATTCACAATTCCTTGATGTCTAAGAATGTGTCCTACCAATCTATCCCTTCTTTTAGTCAAGGTATGCCAGAAATTTCTTTTCTCCCCAATCCTGTTCAGTACCTCCTCATTAGTTACGCGATCCACCCACCTAATCTTCAGCATTCTTCTGTAGCACCATATTTCAAAAGCCTCAATCCTCTTCCTGTCCACACTGTTTAGCGTCCATGTCTCACTCCCATACAAGGCAACACTCCATACAAATGCCTTCAGAAAGGACTTCCTTAGGCTTAAACCAATATTTGATGTTAACAAATTTCTCTTTTTCAAAAACGCTTTTCTACCCATTGCCATTCTGCATTTTATATCCTCTGTACTGCGACCATCATTTGTTATTTTACTGCCCAAGTAACAAAACTCATCTACCTCCTTTATATATATATATATATAAACGGAAAGAAGACCCTTCCTGACTTCAAATTCTCTTCTTTCCGGGTAGCGATCCCACAGAAACCACTGCAATGTGCGAGAGATCTACAGAAATTAGCTCCGGGGAAAAAGAAGGGTCTCTCTCGCTCACTCACACACACACACACACACACACACACACGGATACATTCACAGAGCAGAGGTGGGCTTTAGCAAGTGCTACGGAATTAATTGGTTTTAATTACACCGACCGCGGGTCGGCGCTAAGTGAAATATTATGCGACACCGCCCCGCCCTACCAGTATCAACTGTGGCTGACCCCTTTGTTTAATTTCCTTCCGTACCGTAGGACGTAAGGTAGTGCCAAAGTCCCCTCTACACCACACATTCACACACAGCGTGTAACAGCTGCAAAGCGCGCAAGGAAAAATGTACCTTCGTGAGGCCGGGATTTTCTTTTATTGCACGTTTCCGCCGCCAGGACACTCTTTCAGATTTTTCCCTGTTAACCCCCACCCCTTTTTTTCTATATATATATATATATATATATATTTTACACTGCACTAGAGATTATGCTAAGCTCGGGAAAAAGGCGGGGATATTACGAGCTGTAAAGTTGGATATACTGATAATGCGTCTGGCCTAGAAGCATACGTACCGATTAAGGAGTCGGGCGGTGGAAAGGCCAACATTTAAAAGTGTGAGTGAGAGAGAGAGAGTTAGAGGATTGAGAGAGAAGGGGGACGAGTTGGGAAAAGAAAGAGTCACTAGAGGGAGCAGGAGGGATGTGTATATTATGCGAGCGAAGGGGGAAGTAAAAACTGGGATTGTGCGGGGTTATTGAGAACATATGTTCCTATTGCCGCGCGCACACTTTTAAGTACGCCACGGAGTCGTAACAGCAAAGGGATTGGGTGGCCGGAGGGAAAAAATTTCCCGCCGGAGTTTTCCTTCCCGGAAAATCCGAGCCGGCCGCCGGTGCCCCTTAATTAAACGGTGTACGTCACCGAAATTTAATTTTTAGTAAAAAATTATAAGACCTCCCGCGGAGGGCGGGCGAGCGAGATATAAGACGGTCCCGTGCTTTACCTTACGGCCGGCGAGTTTTCGTCGGAGGAAGGAGGATAAAAATTTTTTTTTTTTTTTTGATCACTAATGCGTCGTAATCCCCGGATATTAAAAGCGTGCCGGGCGAAATCGCAAGCAGCCTCCACGCGACCTATGGGGGTTCCCCGCTAAGCCGCCGGGCAGTACGTTCGGTGCGACGCTAAACGAAACACTGCCTGGGTCCAAACAACTGGTGTGTACCCGATGGTATAGTCAGTGGCGGCTGGGGGTTCACTTCTTCAAGTGTGGAGGAGAATATGCTAGGTGCTACAAAGATCGTAGCATCTATATCTATTCATACAGCCAGGCAGCCGTGAGATCACTGGCAGCTCCTGCAACAAGGTCTAAAACTGTTGCAGAATGTCACAGGGTTCTGGTGGAGCTAGGGGAAAGCAATAGAGTAAACCTATTGTGGGTCCCTGGCCACTCGGGGATCAGTGGCAACGAACATGCCGACAGATTGGCCAGGATGGGGGCAGAGGCTCCATTTATTGGACCGGAACCTGTCCTGACAATCACCAAGGCAATGATCAAATTGGAGCTACGTAACTGGCTCAGAAGACAGCACGTAGAATATTGGACCAAAGTCCATCAACAGAAACATGGGCAAGGTAATGATGCCAAAGCCATGTTTTAAAAGAAGCTCTGCAATCCTGGGCCTGAACAGGAGAGAGATTAGACTCATGGCTGGATTGCTGACAGGCCATGGGAATTTCAAAAAACACCTACATACAATGGGAATAACAGAAGAGGACCCTAAATGTAGGATCTGTGATGACGGTGATGAAACTGCATTACATCTAATCTTCGAATGCATTGCATTGGAGAGTAAAAGGCACAGAACATTTGGGACAACCAGACCCGAAGAAATTGTGTCTAATAAAGAACTGGTAAAGGGACTCTTTGCACTGTTCAAGCGCAGTGGTTGTCTTTACTAGATCTACAGGGAGCGATACCGCACAATAAACTTAGTTTCGGTGCGGGCAGTGGCCGGTTCGACCAAGACTGTTTTGGCTTCCCTGGAAAAATCAAATCAATCTTCAAGTGCCGCATCTTGATAGTGGGGGCCATCCGTCCATGATGATTGTAGTTGTGTGTAGTGAACAACAAGTGATATTGCCGGTATGACTGTTATTCATGGCAACACTATACACGGTGTTTCTCTGGTTTGTCCATGGTCACAAGGTTACCTGTTGTTCAGCCAATGTCCGCGACGGAGCGGCCGAGCGCATTGAGGCGCTATGCTACGATGCGCGAGGCTGTTCCCCGTCGGGAGTGTTCATCAGAAACTAGGGCATCTTACGGACTGCCCCAGGGAAGTGTGATAAAACCGCTATTGTTTCCTATTTATATAAATAATCTGACGGACAGAACGAGTTGCAATCTGCGGCTGTTTGCTGATGATGATGTGGTGTACATGGTGTCGTCATGAATGTTTCAAATGTTCAAATGTTTGTAAATCTATCGGACCAAACTACGTGGTTATCAGTCCGTAGCTTACAAACTACTTAAATCTAGATAAACTAACCTACGGACAAACACACACACACCCATGCCCCAGGGAGGACTCGAACCTCCAAGGCGAGCAACCGCGCGCTCCGCAGCGAGACGCTTTAGACCGCTCGGCTACTCCACCGCGGCCATGAATGTTTCTACTGGCAGGTAGGATGAAGTGGATCAGATTTTCAGGTGGTGTGAGGAATGGCAGCTAGTTCTAAATGTTGAAAAATGATGCTGATGATTAGAAGAAACAGTGGACAGTGGAACAAGAAAATGTTGATTGGCAGAATTTTGGGAAGGTGTGATTCGTCGGAAAAGGAGACCGCGTATAAAACGCTTGTGCTACCCTGTCTTCAATAGTGTTCAAATGTTTTGAATCCCCACCAGATCGGCTGCAGGAAAGATTGGAGGCGGGAGGCTTGGTTTAATTTTAAATGTTCAAATGTTTGTAGAACTTACGGGACTTGACTACGGGGTCATCAGTCCCTAAGCTTACAAACTACTTATGAACTAGCTAAGACTAAGGACGGCACAAATATCCATGCCCGAGGAGGGATTCGAACCCCCGACCGTGGTGGCCGTGCAGACCGTGACTGAAGCGCCTCAGTCCCCTCGGCCACCACGGCCGGCGCTTGGTTTATTACTGGTAGGTTCCACCAATGCGCGATTGTTACTGAGATGCCCGAAAAACTGAAATTGAAGTCGCTGGAAGACAGGCGAAGTTCTTTCCGAGAAACATTTGGGGAAAAAAAAAAAAAAATTAGAGCGCCGGAATCTAAAGCGGTCCGCAGAAAGATTCTACTGCCACCAACAAACATTCAGCGTAAAGACCGCAAGGATAAGATAAGAGAGATTAGGACTCGCACAGATGCATAAAAGCATTCGTTTTGGCCCACTTTAGGTTACGGTAGTAACACTATACCCGGGCCGCTGAAACTTTGCACTTGACGTTTACAAATAACAAGTGAAGAGCAAGTAGCGAGAGGCGCTAGCCGCTAGGAACGATCCAATCATAGCGCGATAAACACTTCCAGTGGTCACGTGCTGTGACGTCAACGTTCCCGCGTTGCCGGCTTTGTTCAGTTCTACCGTAAACAAAGTTGTATATCGTGTTTATCGCGTGTTTTTGTTGTGTTTGTGCTTTTTTCGCTGCGATTTGTTTTACTGTGAGTGGTTTAACTTGACATTCCGAGTTCAAGTAATTGGATAATGTCACCGAAAAGACTTGTCGTGACGTTTTCTGAGTAAGTTCTCCATTTCGTATGAATAAAAACTTCGAAGCTTATGCTCTGAGCAGGAAGTTAATTCTCGCTTCAAACGATCGAAAAGAAGTTATGGTGCAGTGGTTACAAGAAAGAAATATTTCTGCAGGTATGTCAGTGTCAAAACTTGTTTTATATTCGCTCGTGAAACAAAATAAGCATATTACACCCAGATATGCAGGAGACGAAATCGCAAAGGAGCAGTGTCACAATGTAATAAATCTGCCCCCATTTCACTGCCGTTTCAACCCTATAAAATTGGTATGGGGTGACGTGAAGAATTACATAAGGAACAATAAAGTCTTTCACAATAACAGAGGTGGAAAAGCTGTTGCCAATGTGGATGCTGTATCTTGGGAAAAAAGGGTCGAGCACGTTGAAAAACTGATTCGGGCATCGCAAACAACGGAAGGGATCATCAGTAATCATGAACGGTTAATGATTTGTCTTGGTGATGACGACGATTTTGGCAGTGACGACAATAGTGAAGTTGGGGAGCTGGATGTAAGTGTACTATTGTCGCCGTAAATTGGTGAGTGATAAGCATTCTTGTTATAAAACATAGAGAGAGAAGTTACTACCTTGATTATTGTTTATTTCGTATCTGTCGAGATCCAATGCTTATTTTCTATATTGCTTTCCTCCGTTATTGAAAGCGTGTGCATTGTTGTGCTCTGGTCCTTATTAATATACCGTTAATTTATTGTTGCTCAAGAACGAATTATTATATGCACTTTTATTGCTGAATAGCTTACATTTACGAGATGCAACTGAAAACCGTTTCGTCTGCTGTGTGTATAGAGGCTAGTGTTGCAACGTCGCTAAAGCAGTGTAGCCAACTTAACTCGCCGCAACGCGAAACGTCAAGTGCAATGTTTCAGCGGCCCGGGTATATAAGTGGGCCTTTGCGATCGTCTTTTGACAGCTCGAAATTTAAATGAAAATAATGGCTTAACCATTCATGTGACACGAAAACTGAATAACCGAATTTGTCGAGGAGAAAATTTCCTACAACTTTTTTCCATATGTCGTATCGTTTCAGAGATATTTGCAAAAATAACGGCGATTTTTGGATGTATGTTTGTCTGTCTGTCTGTCCGTAACGTGTTTCCTGTTTTCTAGACGAATCGCTCAACCGATCACCACTAAATTTTACAGACATGATTGTAGGCCGCCAGAGACCAGAACCTCCCTTTTTCAAATTTTCCGGTCAAAAAATACGGCAGTAATACAAAAGAAAAAAAGTCCGTTTGTAATATAATTGTAATTCCAAACGAACCGTTCATGTGGCACGAAAATTGAATAACCTAATTGGTAGGGAACCTAATTGGTAGAGGGAAAATTCTCTACAACTTCGCTCTATTATGTTCTTTTCATATCTTGCATTGTTGCGGAGATATTTTCAAAAATAACGGCGATTTCACGACGTCTGTCTGCCGGTAACGTGTTCCCACATTTTAGGTCGAATCTTTCAACCGATGGGCACCAAATTTTACAGACATATTTGTTGGCTACCAGAGACCAGAACCTCGCTTTTTCAAATATTTCGGACAAGAAATACGTTAGTAATACCAAAAAAAGCCGTTTGTAATGTAATTTTAATTGCAAATAAACCGTTCATCTGACGAGAAAATTGAATAAACGAATTTGTAGAGGAGGAAATTCTCTACAGCTTTGTTACCTTATGTTTTTTTTTAATATCTCGTATCGTTTGAGAGATATTTGCAAAAATAACAGAGTTTCGACACCCTCCATGGAATTAACGAAAACCAGCCGTTAGCCAAATTTTACAGACATGACTGTAGGCCACCATAACCTCCATTTTTCAAATTTTTCGGACAAAAATACGGTATTAATACCAAAAAAAGCCATTTGTAATATAATTGTAATTGCAAACGAACCGTTAATCTGACACGAAAATTGAATAACCTAATTGGTAGAAGAGAAAATTCTCTAGAACTTTGCTCTGTTATATTTTTTTCCATGTCTCGTATCGTTTGAGACATATTTGCAAAAATAACGGAGATTTGACACCCTCCATTGAATTAACGAAAACCAACCGTTCGCAGATGTCACGTGACATTCCTCACCCAGACCTCTCTCTGGCATACGCCATCTTGCGTTGCGTATTTGATGATTTTCTTATTCTAACTTACACGTTGTCATTTCAAACCAATGACGGACTGAAGAATTAACAAAAGTACGTCGTTCTTCGTTCGATAAATGATAATGTAGTCTCTACAAAAACCATATTAGCATCAATTAACAACGGCTATCAATAGTATGAGATTAAGGAACGCAATTCCTTGCAGGTAGCTGTAGCATAGAGGGTCAATGTGTCGGACTATGACACTAAGGTCAGTAGTTTTTTTTTATAGGACTTAAGTACGGTGTCATCAGTCCCTAAACTTACAAACTACTTATGAACTACTTACGAACTAGGACGGCACAAATATCTATGCCCGAGGGGGGACTCGAACCCCCGACCGTAGTGGCCGTGCAGACCGTGACTGGAGCGCCTTAGTCCCCTCGGCCACCGCGGTCGGCAAGGTCAGTAGTTCAGAACCCGCCAGTACCTATTTTTTTTTTTTTCCTGCAAAGGTTCCGGAGACTGTTATTAATAAATTTTTTATTATTTAGATTATTATTTTGGTCCAAAATGTTTGCAAAAACTTATAAAACTACAAATCTAAAGTGGGCCGTAAAACACGTTAGTGGGCTAATTGTCCGTGACCGGTAGAGAGCAGAATTATATATCGAGGCGCTGACCCCACTTAACCTTGAGACACGTTTCATCATTATTACTCCCGTATTCGACGCCACACAAGTTTCAATGCAGATACCAGCAGCACGACGTCCGGGCCGCGCGACGTCCCACATACCTGCTCCTCGCTACCCTTTTGTTCGGGGATGAAGACATTTTTCAGGCGGCGCGTTCCTCCCCCCAACCCCCGCCTCGAGCAAGCAACCCTTTCCTGCCACCCCCTGCTGCCACCGACGCGTAATGATATTGGCCCACTTTAGGGTACGGTAGTAACACTAAAAGTGGGCCTTTGCGATTGTTTTTTGACAGCTCGAAGTTTAAATGAAAATAACGGCTTAACCATTCATATATATTCACGAAAACTGAATAACCGAATTTGTAGAGGAGAAAATTCTCTACAACTTTGCTCTATTATGCTTTTTTCATATCTTCCATCGTTGCAGAGATATTTGCAAAAACAACGGCGATTTGACTATGTCTTTCTGTCTGTAACGTGTTCGCACTTTTTAGGTTGAACCGTTCAACCGAACGGCACCAAATTTTACAGACATAATTGTTGGCGGCCAGACACCAGAACCTCGCTTTTTGAAATATTTCGGACAAGAAATACGTTAGTAATACCAAAAAAAGCCGTTTGTAATATAATTTTAATTGCAAATAAACTGTTCATCTGACGCGAAATTGAATAAACGAATTTGTAGAGCTGAAAATTCTCTACAACTTTGTTCCCTTATGTTTTTTTCGTATCTCGTATCGTTTGAGAGATATTTGCAAAAATAACGGAGATTTGACACCCTCCATTGAATTAACGAAAACCAGCCGTTCGCAGATGTCACGTGACATTCCTCGCGCAGAAGTCTCTCTGGCATACGCCATCTTGCGTTGCGTATTTGATGATTTTCTTATTTTAACGTAAACGTTTTCATTTCAAAGCAATGGCGCACTGAAGAATTAACAAAAACACGCCGTTCTTCGTACGATAAATGATAATCTAGTGTCTACAAATGCCATATTAGCATTAGTTAACAACGGCCATCAATAGTAAGAAAATAAAGGAACAATTTTTGTAACTGTTCGCTGTAGTGCAGTGGGCAGCGTGTTGAATTGTGATGCATACGTTCCATGGTTCGAGACCCGCCACTCTTAAATTTTTTTTTTTCCATTTTCGTAAAAGGGTTACGTATTGGGTGCATAGATATGATCAGAATAGTAGAGTTGTAATCATATTACTATAATTTTTTATTTTTTACATTATTATTTTTGTCCGAAATGTTTGCAAAAAAATGATAATACTACGAATTTAAAGTGGGCCCTAAAACACGTCAGTGCGATATTTTTTCCTTCGTTGTATGTGGGAGTGGAATAGGAAAACACGTAACTAGTGGTGATACTGAGTACCCTCCGTCACGCACCTTTGGGTGGATCGCGGAGTATGTATGTAGATGTAAATGCTAGCAACACGACGTCCGGGCCGCGCGACGTCCCACATACCTGCCCCAGCTACCCTTTTGTTCGGGGATGAAGACATTTTTCAGGCGGCGCGTTCCTCCCCCCCAACCCCCGCCTCGAGCAAGCAACCCTTTCCTGCCACCCCCCTGCTGCCACCGACGCGTAACGAGCCGCCACCGCAATTTCTCACCACCGCAAAGGCAACACCCCCTGCGCCTGCGGAATATCACGTGTTTATTAAAGTTAATCTCACCTCGTGAATATATTACGCATTTTTCTCGCCCCCGGGCAACGCGTGCCCGGCGCCGCAGTTTTCCCACCCCTTCCCACCCCGTTCTCACCCCCTCCCACCACCGGTCTTTCCGGTCTCGCACCTTCGCCATGATTTAAGTGCAGCCCCACGCTCACACACCAACACACATGCCTACCTCCTCGCCCGGGACCAGGTTTCGTATAACGCCACGGCGATGAAAAATACCCTTGTTTGCTTTTTTTCTTCTTCCTCCTTTTTCTTCCTTTTTTCGCCCGTGTTTGTGTCCGCCCGTCGCTTTCTCTCCTCCGGAAAGCGGAGAAAGTGTGGGGGGCGAAACATTACGCCTCCGCAGAAGGCGTTTATTAACACTTTGTCGCGAAGCGGGGGCCAAATTCTCCGGCATTAAAAGTCGGTGGCAAGGCGCCCCGCTCCCCAGGAGAAAAGTGAGCAATATCGCCTTTCACTAATTAAACGACTCGTCCGTAGCGAAGGTATGAAAGCGAATATTTGTTGCTCTTCTATGCTCTCCTATACGATTCTTGCGATCACGATGAATCTTCAGTGTCTTGTTGGGTGGGGAAAAAAAAAAAAAAAAAAAAACGCACTGACGTGTTTTACGGCCCACTTTACATTTTTGCAAACATTTTGGACTAAAATAATAATCTAAATAATTAATAAGAGTGTCTGAAAACCTTTTAGGGGGGAAAAAAAGAACCGGCCGCGGTGGCCGAGGGGACTAAGGCGCTCCAGTCACGGTCTTCACGGCCACTACGGTCGGGGGTTCAAATCCCCCCTCAGGCATGGATATTTGTGCCGTCCTAGTTCGTAAGTAGTTCATAAGTAGTTTGTAGTTTTAGGGACTGATGACCCCGTAGTTAAGTCCCATAAGCTTTACAAACATTTGAACATTTGAATTTTTTGGTACGAATGCCCCCTCGGGCAAGGATATTTGTGTCGTTCTTAATGGTAGCTAGTTCATAACTAGTTTGTAAGTTTAGGGACTGATGACCCCGTAGTTAAGTCCCATAAGCTATACAGCATTTGAAACATTTCAAACATTTGATCACGATGATACCTCAGTGTGTTGTTGCAAAGATAAAAAAAAAAAAAAAAAAAAAAAAAAAAAAAAAAAAAAAAAAGAGCTGGTGTAGCTCCCATGTTTACCTTTAACAAGCACAGCTTGTCACTGGCGGAGTGATTTTGCAGTTTCTTTTACATTTTGTCCTTCATTATGTCCTTGAAACTCTCATTTTGTTTTGTGATGTTTGCACCTATGTTTTATTGCGTCTGTCAAAACTGCTGTTAAATATATGTTGCTTTATATCTCATCTTAGAAATGTGATGTTTCTAAATTTATTGTATGGCAGTATGATTTAAGATAACTCTTGATATTGTGATATACAGGGTGTCCCAGCTACCTTGTCCACCGAAAATATCTCTGGAACAGTAACAGCTATTGGAAAACGACTTTCACCGGTGTCAATGTACGGCTGGGGCCCATGAATGTACATATTTGGAAACATTCTGAAACGAAAGCAAATGTGTTTTCTAACACAAACTTATGCTTTTTAAATGTATACCCTATATTTTTTCTTCAGCAATCTATAGCATGACAAATCACATAAACAATGGCGTTGATTGCATCGCAATGTTCCAATTACATCCCGAGATATTGCGACGCTTAAAGTACACGAAACGCGCGGCTAGCGCACGTCCTGAGACTCAGGCGAGAACCCCATGCTGCTCAGGACGAAGAACGACATGGTTTTGTTAATTATTTAGTGGACCATTGCTTTGAAGTGACAACGTATAAGTAACAATAAGAAAATCATCAAATACGCAACGCAAGATGATGTATGCGAGAGAGACTTCCGGGCAGGGAATGCCACGTGACATCTGCGAACGACTGCTTTTCGATATTTTTGCAAATATCTCTCAAACGATACGACATATGAAAAAAAAAAAAAAAACATAAGGGAACAAAGTTAAAGAGAATTTTCTCCTCTACAAATTAGTTTATTCAATTTTCGCATCAGATGAACGGGCCGGCCGCGGTGGCCGAGGAGACTAAGGCGCTCCAGTCACGGTCTTGCGGCCACTACGGTCGGGGGTTCGAATCCCCCCACGGGCATGGATATTTGTGCCGTCCTAGTTCGTAAGTAGTTCATAAGTAGTTTGTAAGTTTAGGGACTGATGACCCCGTAGTTAAGTCCCATAGACTATACAAACATTTTTGAGATGAACGGTTTATTTGCAATTAATATCATATTACAAACGGCTTTATTGGTATTACTAACGTATTTCTTGTGCGAAATATTTCAAAAAGCGAGGTTCTGCTCTCTGGTACCCAACAATTAAGTCTACAAAATTTGGTGGCAATCGGTTGAACGGTTCGACCTAAAAAAAAAAAAAAAAGCCACATTACAGCCAGCCAGACATCGTCAAATCGCCGTTAATTTTGCAAATATATCTGAAACGATACGTGATATGAGAAAAACAAAAAACATAACAGAGCAAAGTTGTAGAGAGTTGTCTCCTCTACAAATTCGGTTATTCAGTTTTCGTGTAAGACGAACGGTTAAGCCGTTATTTTCATTTAAATTTCGGGGTGTCAAAAGACGATCGCAAAGGCCCACTTTTAGTGTTACTACCGTAACCCAAAGTGGGCCAAAAAATAGGGTCTACAGCCGCAAACACGCACAGGCTGTGAATGGGTGATTTGTGTTGTTTTATTTTTTTTTCATGCCGTAGCACTGGGGGCTCGAGCCAACAATCCGAAGATTGGTTTGAACACCACAGTGCTTCACTAGGCATGGTCCTGTTTGGAGGTGGTATGCCGTTGCCTTCCTCCGACCTTGGAACTGACTTACCCAGCCAGTTATAGGGGGACCTACAGTTTAACGTGGGTTCCGAACCACGGTGCTACTCGGTATTTTTCACATCAGCCACACTGCCAGAGGTGAAAGAAGTGGAAAGTGACAGATAAAAATCCTAGGACCTGGCGGGGTTCGAACCCGCGACCTATGGATTTGCCGAAGAATGGCAGCTAGCTCTCAATGTAGAAAAATGTAAGGTGATGCGCATGAGTAGAAAAAACAGTCCTATAATGTTCGAATACAGCATCAGTAGTGAGCTTCTTGATGCGGTCGCGTCGTTCAAATATCTAGGCGTAACATTGCAGAGCGATATGAAATGGAACGAGCATGTAAGGACAGTTGTGAGTAAGGCAGACAGCCGACTTCGGTTTATTGCGAGAATTTTGGGAAGATGTACTTCACCTGTAAAGGAGACCGCGTATAAAACGCTTGTACGACCACGTCTTGAGTATTGCTCAAGTATTTGGGACCCGCAGCAGATCGGTTTGAAGGAAGACATAGAGGCGGTTCAGAGGCGAGCAGCTAGATTTGTTACCGGTAGATTCGACCAATGCGCGAGTGTCACGGAAATGCTCCGGCAACTCAATTGGGGATCGCTGGAAGAAAGACGACGTTCTTTTCGTGAATTTCTGTTAAGTAAATTTAGAGGGCCGGAATTTGAAGCTGAGTGTAGTACGATCTTGCTGCCGCATACTTACATTTCGCGTAAAGATCACAAGGAAAAGATAAGAGAAATTAGGGCTCATACGGAGGCATATAGGCATTCTTTTTTTTCCTCGTTCAATTTGGGAGTGGAATAGGAAAGGAAATGCCTAGTAGTGGTACAGTGTGCCCTCCGCCACGCACCTTACGGTGAATTGCGGAGTACGTATGTAGATGTAGATGTAGTCTGGCACTCTACCACTGTGCAACCGAGGCGCGCACCTGAAGGAAATAACTGATAAAATTGTGTCACCTTGCACAGGGTAGTGTGTTTTTTCCTTGTTTGTGTAAGCTCACAGACTGAACGCTGAAAGGCATAACCGATCTCAAATGATAATGATGATCATGAAAAATAAAAATAAAAATAATTAAAAAAAAAACTCAAACGATGATGAAGACACGGCAACGGCCATTCCCCTTGCCTGGCATAGAACCCCCCTCCCTTCCCCTCTCCACCCCCGCGCTGTAGCCACACTTGGAGACGAGTTTCTCGCCTCTGCGTCGTGCGACCTCGACCTGCGGGGGCGGGGCGGTAGCTCAGAGACCTCCGTCGCCGTTTCCTGGAGACGGTGGCATTGTTAGCGACCTCCCATCTCCAGGGAGACGGGCTGAACTTGTCGGCCCGCTCGTAATTGGGACGCATGGCTTGCGGTCGCGCCTCTGGGACTCGGGGCGTTCGTCTTGGCGCACCTATGGCCAACTTGCAGAGTCAGTAATGCCCCCAGAGCGGCCCCGCCTCCAGGAACACCTCGGTGGTCACCGGCGGCGGACAACTACAACCAACAGCGCAAGTTCCTCAGGGCTCTGTGTTGTGGCCGCTGTTGTACGGTAACCTTGCTGGCAGTACATTTCCTAGTTTCTACATCTACATCCGCACTCCGCGAGCCACCCGACGGTGTGTGGCGGAGGGTACCTTGAGTAGGGGAGACCGGGACACATTTTCCATAGGGGCAAGTTTTCCAAATCCGTTTATTTTCGAAGCAAACCGCTAGATGTTACCACCGGCGATACTGTAGGAAGTAGCAACAAAGCAAGCTTCATTTACGAAAGTTTCAGTGTTGTACCAGCAGTCACAACGTCGGCAGGGCTGTTTTCGTCATTTTTGCAAATGTGAGTAAACTTTCACGTTTTTATTGAAACTTAAAATAAACATTCTAGCGTTAAAATTATTATTTTGAAATTGCACACACTATAAGTGCGTTTCTTTCTTCACGTAACTGTGCAATTGTTTTGTAAATAGCTTACACTGTTACTCATGGACGTAGTGTTACAGTTCCGAATATGGCGACGGGGCACGTTTTCCGAGTGCATATGGGGCACATATTCCTTATTGCTTTGAGTCTTACGCCAAGTCTAAAGCAACTGAAAAGTGTTTACAGTGCACGAAATGGGCGCATGGAGACTGTACGAAAGGGAATGTTCCATTTTTTGTTTGCTTACATTGTGATTCAGACAATCAGTATAAGTATTGTTAAAATGTCTGTATTTGTAAAATATTTAAGTCACATATTTTGTAAAACCATTAAATAGCATTTGTTTTTATTTAATGTGGCTATTTTTACTATCCTCTTTTGTTATGTATTGTAAATTCATGATAAAATACGTATTCAGTGAAATCAAGATAATTATCTCTGCTTTAACATTGAAACTATAATTGGAATATTTGCCCCTGTACATTTTAAGTAAGCTGGAAAACTTGCCCCGCATACGGGGCAAATTTTCCAACGCAACATGGTCAGACAAAACCATTTGCTGGTCAGACAAAACCATTTGCTACCAAGAACGATATTTACTATTTTCAAAAACATCTGTACAAGACTGTAAATAAAGGTGTAGGAAATATAATGATCCGCTGTTTAACGCAAAAACGATAAAATTAAGAAGTACAAAAATAAAAATGTAAAATGGTAGAAAACGTGCCCCGGTCCCCCCTACCACTATCGATTTTCCCTCCTATTCCAGTCACGTATTGTTCGCGGAAAGAAGGATTGTCGGTATGCCTCTGTGTGGCCTCTAATCTCTCTGATTACCGAGCGACAGAGCGTCTCTCCTGCAGAGTCTTCCACTGGAGTTTATCGATCATCTCCGTAACGCTTTCACGATTACCAAATGATCCTGTAACGAAGCGCGCTGCTCTCCGTTGGATCTTCTCCACTTCCTCTATCAACCCCACCTGGTACGGATCCCACACCGGTGAGCAGTATTCAAGCCGTGGGCGAACAAGTGTACTGTAACCTACTTCCTTTGTTTTCGGACTGCATTTCCATAGAATTCTCCCAATGAATCTAAGTCTGGCATCTGCTTTACCAACGATTGATTTTATATGGTCGTTCCATTTTAAATCCCTCCTAATGACTACTCCCAGATACTTTATGAAATTAACTGCTTCCAGTTGCTGACCTGCTATAGTGTAGCTAAATGATAAAGGATCTTTCTTTCTGTGTATTCGCAATTCGATGCAGATCGTCCTGCATCTCAATACAATTTTCCATCGTTACAACCTCTCTATATACTACCGCATCATGAGCGAAAAGCCTCAGTGAACTTCCGATGTTATCCGCAAGGTCATTTATATATATATCGTGAACAGCAACGGACCCACGACACTCCCCTGTGGCACACCTGACATAACTCCTACTGCGGAAGACTTCTCTCTATTGAGACGTTTTACAGATTATGTAGTTGTTGTTGTCGTCTTTAGTTCAAACCACTACATCTCTGTATAAGAACGTCAACACACAGTCATCTCAACCTGGATACTGTATTCGTTTCTCGGCCATCCTCTGCGATTTTTTTTCTGGCGCTAAAGACCTTCGTGTCCTGTACCCAATACTCCCTCCCCTCCAAATACCTATCCATCTGTGATTTTAAACAAAAAACCTTCCCTCAGATTCTAAACTAACGATCCCGTAAGCAGATTCAAAAGGATGTAGGTTGCTGTTCGTATTCTCAAATGAAGAGGCTTGCACAGGACAGGGTAGAGTGGAGAGCTGCATTAAACCAGTCTGCGGACTGAAGATCACAACAACAACGTGTCTATTACTTTCCAAGTTTCAGACGGGGATTTTACCACCTATATAAAAAAAACCTCGCTGAATAATTTATAAATTATGTTATCTGCTTCCAAAGCGTGAGCATTATATTGCTAAGTGTATAAGTGTGGTCCCAGCATAGAACCTTGAGGAACACACTTGTGTACAGAGAAATTTATCCACCTGCCTACACTACCTTGCAGCATGCGTTTTCCTGTTATTTCCTTTCGGTTTTCTTTATTTTATAGACATGATTTCATGATAACCACTACCTTTTATCAGAACACAATTTGTTTATATGAATTTGTTTTGTCTTAAAAACTATATGCCTACATATACCGTAGGTGCAAACACAGCGGAGGGGTATCTGTGGAGAGGCCAGACAAACGTGTGGTTCCTGAAGAGGGGCAGCAGCCTTTTCAGTAGTTACAGGGGCAACTGTCTGGATGATTGACTGAGCTGGCCTTGTAACATCAGCTAACATGGCTTTGCCACACAGCTGCTGCGAACGGCTGAAAGCAAGGGGAAACTACAGCCGTTATTTCTCCCGAGGACATGCAGCTCCACTGTAATGTTAGCGTGGAGAGCTGCATCAAACCAGCCTGCGCACTGAAGACCACAACAACAACATGACTCAATTTTTCCCCTAATTTTGTTCAGCACCTCCTCATTAGTTACTCGATCTACACGTCTGACCTTCAGCATTCATGCTTTGATTGTTCGTGCCAGCGCCGACTTCCACGAGCAACTTCCGCAGGGCACTGTGTTGGGACCACTCCTGTACATTAACCTTGCTGCGGGACGTCTTACAGATTGTGAAGTCAAGAGGTTGTTGTGGTCTTTAGTCCAACTAATGGCTTCATGTCACATGTCACGTTGCTCTATCCCCTGCCAACCACTTCATGTCTATGTACTATTAAAGCAAAGGACGCTCTTTCACTCACCGACTAACTAAACACTAAATCTCGAAAAATACATCACCTATGAAGCTGAAATTTGACAGGAATGTAGTTTATAGGTAGAAGACGTCAACTAGAAAAGGATTTTGAGATAGGGGAGATACTAGTTCATATGTGACGTCATAAACAATGAAAACTTCTCCGTCTTGTGGTACGTGATAGTGTGACTTTATCAGTCTATTATTTGAGAAGGAGCACTTAGCGACTTGCAAAAAACTTTAAATATAATTTCAAACCTTTAGGAAACTTTTTCTCGCTGACAACCGTAGCAAAACGATGAAAGAAAGAAAAGTTTCTCGCTTACTATTTTTCCGCTGTTCACGGAGTACAACTATGGAATTCGGTATAACGTTGCAATTTATGAGATCTACACTACGCATTGTACCTGTAGGAAATTTTACAGACAGTATACACACACACAGCTGGATTGTATATCAGTACGACATGTAGCTCATGGGATATGAGCACATAAACAGTAACGTTAATGGAAAACTGCCCCATCACGCACCAAGTTTTAATCAATTACTTCTTTTTACAGACATCCAGCAGTTATACAAATGAATATATACCTGAAAAATTGTACAAATGTACAACATATAACTCAATAAATATGAGGTCATATATGCTACGATGGGTAAAAACTTTTCACATCAGGTACTACGTTTTATTACATTTCTTATTTACTGCTAAGATATTTCTGTATTTCAGTGAGTTTAAGAAAATTCCTGTGTAAAAGGTATAAACGTCAATTACAGTTATGTCACTAAACTACATACTCCACACTGCGGACCCAAAGTAAACAAAATACCTAATCCGGCACTCGAACATCTATCTTGGAATGCAATCTTGACCTAGGGCTCTTTTACACACCAGAAACATTACTCTGTTGCATACTTAGCGCACGTAAGACCTCCGGTAGCCTCGTTTGCCGAACCGTCTGTCGCACTTTTCGTTACAGTATTCAGTCTCGTTTAACTTTTCATAGCATTTAACTGATGTCGCAACGGGTAGAGGACGATAATTCTTTGAAGAAAATCGAATCTCTGGCTGGCGAAAGGGCAGATGAATGAGGCAACAGCCGCCGTTAGGCAATTTGTCAACAAGTAGTGCCCAGCGGTTACACAGCGCTGGATCCGCCGAGTCACAGTGATTTAGCAGCAAATGCGACGAGGTGGGCCGGAGTGTGATCGGGCGGTTGTGAAGTATCGCCTCCCGAGCGACGATTACAGGCGCTCTGACGGAACAAAAATAATAGTAAGAAAAATATATCTTGGCGTCCAAACTTTGTTGCATACCAAGAACACTACTTTGTTGCATACTTAGCTCGCATAAGCCTTGCGGTAGCTTCACTGGCCGAATCTCTGTCGCACTTTTCGGCACAGTATTAGGTCGCATTTCACTTTTCACATCATTTAACCGATGTCACCACGAGTAGCGGAGGATTATTCTCTGAAGAGGGTCGAATCTCTGGCTAGCGAAACGGCAGATCAAGCAGCCAATAGCCCGCTGCCAGGCAATGTGTCAACAAGTAGTGCTCCAGAGGTTACGAAAAGCTGGATTCGCCGTGTCACAGTGATTTAGCGCCAACTGCGACGAGGTGGGCCGGAGTGTGATCGGGTGTCTGTGAACTATCGCCTTCCGAGCGCCCTGACGGAACAAAAATAGTAGTAAGAAAAATATATGTTGGTGCCGAAACATTGTTGCATTGTTAGCGTACGTAAGACCTCCGGTAGCTTCGTGAGCCGAACCTCTGTCGCACTTTTCGGCACAGTATTCAGTCGAATTTCACTTTTCACGTCATTTATCTGATGTCACAACGAGTAGAGGACGATAATTCTCTGAAGAAAATCGAATCTCTGGCTGGCGAAAAGGCAGATCAATGAGCCAACAGCCCGCTGCCAGGCACTGTGTCAACAAGTGCCCCAGCGGTTACGCAACGCTGGATCCGCCGCGTCACAGTGATTTACCGCCAACTGCGACGAGGTGGGCCGGAGTGTGATCGGACGGCTGTGAAGTATCGCCTCCCGAGCGACGATTACGGGCGCTCTGACGGAACAAAAATAAGAGTGAAAAAAAAAAAAAAAAAAAAAAGAAGTATATCTTGGCGCCCAAACCGAGGATGTGGGCGCGTGGCGAAATGACGGATCTTCCGCGGCGACGGAAAAAGACGACTCGGCGACGGCAGGCGGAGTGTAGCGTGTAGTGTAGTAGTGTAGCTGGCTGGCGCCCGTTCCGTTTTGGTCGCCGGCCAACAGCAGTGAGATTCGAGGCGACACACTTGCACGGGTGAGCTCGGAGCAGTCCAGCCGTAGCGAGCTCAAAGGCAACAGGCACCCTCCGCCACACACCGCGAGGGTCACTCTCTCTCTCTCTCTCTCTCTCTCTCTCTCTCTCTCTCTCTCTCTCTCTCACACACACACACAGATACGCACCTATTTCTGGAAGAACTGCCGCTACCGTCCTAGCCGAGGCGAAGAGACCAGTGTAATCTCGACGTGACAACATCGGTTACGTATCGTCGGAGCGGTGCAAAGCGAGACGGGGGAAATGTTTCTGAACCGGGGGTGTAGATAACAGGGAGGGAGGGGAATAATAGGGGCGGGGGCAAAGTTTCCCCTCCCTCTCCCCACACTAACACAAAGCCACCATATCCAATTTACGAGTGTCGCCGGCAAAGTAAGTTCCGTTTCTATTTTTATCCGTGCCACACAGTGGGACGGAATCCCAAGCAGACGTTCAATTTACACAAAACTCATCACACGGAGGTTTTTGACATCACTTATTACGTAGTTGATGATAAAAATAGTCTAGACCAAATTGCGGAGCTAATATAGCAAGTCGGCCGCGGTGGCCGAGGGGACTGAGGCGCTCCACTCACGGTCTGCACGGCCGTTACGGTCGGGGGCTCGAATCCCCCCTCGGGCATGGATATTTGTGCCGTCCGTAGTATTAGTTAGTTCATAAGTAGTTTGTAAATTTAGGGACTGATGACACCGTAGTTAAGTCCCATAAGCTATACAAACATTTGAACATTTTTAATATAGCAACATGACCCATAAAAATCGACAATACTTTATCAATAATAGCGTATATAGGGTGAATAAGCTAAGTCATAACACCCCATACATTTACCCAACCGCAATAGATACCAAGATGACGTTTGGACAGTTATTTGCTGAGACAGGGACTACTTGAATACATTACATTTCATTTATGTGCTATTTTTTATTACAGAATTATGAAGACATCTTTTTTTTTAATTGATCCCTATGTTAAATTTTAGCGTAACATGATGGGCTTAAATATGTGTATATCATAATATTTAGAGATAAAGGGAAAAAACAGAAAAATGCATGTTGTTGTGTAGTATAGGTAGGTGTATAAATTTCTCTTTACATCTAAATATTATGATATACACATATTTGAAACCGCCTTTTTAAGCCCATCAAGTTAATCCAAAATTTAACATAGGGATCCATTAAAAAAAAGATGCTCTATGACAGCAGTCCATTTCATTTCGCTCCTCTAGGGGGGGGGGGGCGTTTCCCAGAGAACTGTTTTTTACAAAGGATTTAGGAGACAATCTGAATAGCTCTCTTAGACTGTTCGCAACAGAGCATTAAAAGAAACAAGGCCCCGGGAGTAGATGATATTCCGTCTGAACAGCTATTATCATTAGGAGGGCCCGTCATGAAGAAATTGTTCCACCTGGTATGCAAGATGTATGACACAGGGAAATAGCCTCAGACTTCAAGAATAATATAGTAATTCCAATTCCTAAGAAAGCAAGTGCAGACAAATGTGAAAATTACAGTACTATCATTTTAAGAAGTCATGGTTGCGAAACACTAACACGAATTATTTACAGACGAATGGAAAAACTGATGGGATCCGACGTCAGGGAAGATCAATTTAGATTTAGGCACTACGTTAAGACTTGTCTTAGAAGATAGGTAAAGGAAAAGGAAACCTACGTTTTTAGCATTTCTGAATCTGGAAGAAGCTTTCGACAATGTTGATTTGAGTACACTTTTTCGGCTTCTGAAGATAGCAGGAGTAAAATATAGGGAGCGAAGTGTTATATTCAACTTGTAAAAAAAAAAATTAGACTGCAATTATCAGAGTCGAAGGGCATGAAAGGGTCGCAGTGGTTGGGAAGGGAGTAAGACAGGTTTGTAGCCTTTCCCCAATATTGTTCAAACTGTACATTGAAGCTCTGAAGGAATGCAAGGAGAAGTATGGCGAGGTAATTAAAGTTCAGGGACAGGAACTAAAAACTTTGCGCTTTGCTGACGATTTACTAATTCTGTCAGAAAAAGGCAGGGGACTTGGAAGAACAAGTAAACGGAATGGACAGTGTCTTGAAAGGGAGATTTAAAAAAAAAAACATTAACAAGAGTAAATGAAAGGTAATGGAATGTAGTGTCAGAAAATCAGGCGATGCTGAACGAATTAGATTGGGTAATGAGACAATCAAATTAGTACACGAGTTTTGTTTATTATCTAGAAAGATAACTTCTGATTTCCGAAGTAAAGAAGATATAAAATGCAGAATGGCTATGGGAAGAACAGCGTTTTGTGGAAAAGAGAAATTTGTTAACATCAAGTATTAATTTAAGCGTAAGGGAGTCCTTTCTGATAGCATTTGTTTGGAGTATGACATTGTATGACAGTTAAACGTGGACGATAAGGAGTTCAGGCAGAAGCTTTCGAAATGTGGTGCTATAGGCAAATGATGAAGATTAGATGAGTAGATCACGTAATATTTCTGGTTTTCCGGAAGGCTTTTGATACTGTACCCCACAAGCGGCTTCTAATGAAATTGCATGCTTATGGAATATCTCCCCAATTGTGCGATTGGATTCACGATTTCCTGTCAGAAAGGACACAGTTCGTTGTAATTGACGGTAAGTCATCGAGTAAAACAGAAGTGATATCTGGCGTTCCACAGGGAAGCGTTATTGGTCCCCTACTCTTCCTCGTGTTTATAAACGATTTAGGAGATAATCTGAATAGCTCCCTTAGACTGTTCGCGGATGATGCTGTCGTTTATCGGTTAGTGAAGTCAACAGAGGATCAAAAGCAACTGCAAAGCGATTTAGACAAAATTTCTACTTGGTGCGAAAATTGGCAATTGACACTAAATAAAGAAAAGTGTGAAGTAATACACATGACCACTAAAAGAAATCCGCTGAACTTCAATTACGCGATAAATCATTCAAACCTTAAAGTCGTAAATTCTACCAAATACCTAGGAGTTACAATTACGAACAACTTTGACTGGAGAGAACACACAGAAAATATTGTGGGGAAGGCGAACCAAAGGTTACGTTTCATCGGCAGAACGCTTCGAAGATGCACCAGCTCCACCAAAGAGACTGCCTACATCACACTTGTGCGTCCTCTCTTGGAGTACTGTTGCCCCTTATGGGACCCTCACCAGGTGGGACTGACGGAAGATATTGAGAAGGTTCAGAGAAGGGCAGCTCGTTTTGTTTTATCACGTTACGGGGGGGGGGGGGGGGGAAGCGTCACGGAAATGTTGCACGAATTGGGGTGGAAATCATTAAAAGAAAGACGTTATTAATTGCGGCGTGATCTGTTTGCGAAGTTTCAATCACCGACTTTTAGTTCTGAATGTGAAAATAATTTGCTAGCACCCACCTACTTAGGGAGACATGACCATCCCAATAAAATAAGAGAAATCAGTTCGAAAACGGAATGATTTAAGTGTTGTTTCTTCCCGCACGCTATTAGAGAATGGAAGGTAGAGAAAAGTTATGAAGGTGGTTAATGAACCCTCTGCCAGGCACTTAAATGTGATTTGCAGAGTATCGATGTAGATGTAGATGTAGAAGTTCCATACTGTGCTCAACAGAATTTTGAAGAAAAGGAGTTTCTGGCATATCCTGACTGAGAGAAGGGATACGTTGGTGAGACACATTCTGATACATGAAAGAATTGTTAACTTAGCATTAGAAGGAAGTGTGTGTGGTAAAAATCATAGAGAGAGACCTAGACGCGAATAGACCTACAGTAAGCAGATTCAAAAGGATGTTGGTTGCTATTCATATTGTCAGATAAAGAGGCTTGCACAGGACAGGGTAGCATGGAGAGCTGCATCAAACCAGTCTGCGGATTGAAGACCACAACAACAACGTGTCTATTACTTGCCAAGCTCCAGTCTGGGATTTCTGCCACCTACATAATGAGAAATCTCACCGAGTAATTTGTTTTGTCTGTTTCCAAAGTGTGAGCGTGATGGTGCTAAGTGTGGTCCGAGCATAGAACCTTGAGGAGCACACTTGTGTGGGAATAAAGAAAATGAAAAGGAAATAACAGAAAAATGCATGCTGCAGGGTACTCTAGGCAGGTGTATAAATTTCTCAGTACACAAGTATGTTCCTCAAGGTTCTATGCTAGGACCACACTTACAGACTAGGCAATATCAGGCTCACACTTTGGAATGCTATACGAGTGAAATGAAATAGACTGCTGTTATAGAGCTAGTGACGGGCGTGAGCGGAGTACGTCTGGGAGATAAAGAAAGGGGAGAACGAGACAAAGGGAGGAAAAATCCAGGTCGCAGGCGGACCCACTGGGTCTATAAGTCAGCCGGCGCGTTCCGGCGAGGTGACGAAAATGAGGGCACAGGTGATGGATTCGGGAAATTTCTCAGTACAAAAGTGTGTTCCTCAAGGTTCTATGCTAGGACCACACTTACAGACTTGCCAATATCAGGCTCACGCTTTGGAATGCTATACGAGTGAAATGAAATGGACTGCTGTTACAGAGATTGTGACTGGCGTGAGCAGAGTACGTCTGGGAGATAAAGGAAGGGGAGAACGAGACAAAGGGACGAAAAATCCAGGTCGCAGGCGGACACACTGGGTCTAAAAGTCAGCCGTCGCGTTCCAGCGAGGTGACGAAAATAAGGGCGCAGGTGATGGATTCGGGAAATTTCTCAGTACAGAAGTGTGTTCCTCAAGGTTCTATGCTAGGACTACACTTACTGACGTAGTAATATCAGGCTCACACTTTGGAATGCTATACGAGTGAAATGAAATAGACTGCTGCTACGGAGCTGGTGACGGGCGTGAGCGGAGTACGTCTGGGAGATAAAGAAAGGGGAGAACGAGACAAAGGGAGGAAAAATCCAGGTCGTAGGCGGACTCAGTGGGTCTATAAGTCAGCCGGCGCGTTCCGGCGAGGTGACGAAAATAAGGGCGCAGGTGATGTATTCGGGAAATTTCTCAGTACACAAGTATGTTCCTCAAGGTTCTATGCTAGGACCACACTTACAGACTTGCCAATATCAGGCTCACGCTTTGGAATGCTATGCGAGTGAAATGAAATGGACTGCTGTTACAGAGCTAGTGACGGGCGTGAGCGGAGTACGTCTGGGAGATAAAGAAAGGGGAGAACGAGACAAAGGGAGAAAAATTCAGGTCGCAGGCTGTGCGGGGTCTATAAGTCAGCCGTCGCGTTCCAGCGAGGTGACGAAAATAAGGGCGCAGGTGATGGATTCAGGAGTCCTCGGCCACGCCTCGTCTGCGGCAATTAGCGCGCTGGGCCGCGGTAAATCTGGCGGGCAATTTGGCCGCGCCTCCTGACAGGTTGGCACCACTGATTGGGGAGGCCCCGCCGGCCGGACCGGCCCAGGCGCGGCAGAAAGAACTACTGCCCCGGGCGGGGGGGGGGGACTTTTTTTTTATTGTCGTTCCTCTGCTCCACGTTTCTTTGCGTCTGATTTATCTTTTGTTTGCGCTTAGTCAGCGCCCGGTGTAGAAAAACTCCGGCGCGGTAAATTCTCGCCGTGGCGACCGCGACGGGAGCAGTCGTAAATAGACCGACGAGGAATGCGGGACGCACCTTCTAGCGAGTAGCCAGGTAGCCGAAGTGGGGGATCGGGGACCGACTGCCCGTACCTCGGTCAGCAGCTTTCGGCGAACACGTACAGCACGAATGTAGTAAATTTCCTTGAGACGGATAAGCTTCTATATACATGTGGCGTCTGTTTGCGAGAGAACAGACGTCGCTTCTGATCCTGCAGTTGTTATTCTTTTAATATTCACAGAATATATGACATCAACTGCGATTGGGCAAAGCTGAAAATGTGTTCCCAGCCGGGATTCGAACCCGGGTCTCGTGCTTTCTGACCCCTACACCGCTGAGGACACAGTGATCACCGCACCTGCAAGGACTACCTAAGCACGCCTCCCGTCAGATACAAATTCTCAGCTTCGCCCTGCCCACAGTACTCAGACTCGTAGTTATGAAACTAATTCCCGTAAGAGTAAGGGCATCGAACTTGACCACCCCTCCCCACTAACGATAGGATCATTGCCCGTCACCGGAATATTATATATTCATGTGGCGTCTGTTCCGATAGAACAGACGTCACTTCTGATCCTGCAGTTGTTATTATTTATTATTCATAGAATATATGACATCAACTGCTATTGGGCAAAGCTGAAAATGTGTACTCAGCCGGGACTCGAACCCGGGTCTCGTGCTTTCTAGGCAGTTGCGCTGACCCCTACACCACTGGGGACACAGTGATCACCGCACCTGCAAGGACTACCTAAGCACGCCCCCCGTCAGATACAAATTCCCAGCTTCGCCCTGCCCACAGTACTCAAACTTGTAGTTTAACTCATTCCCGTAAGAGTAAGGGCTTCAAACTTTGCCCATCCCTCCCCAGTAACGAAGCTGGGAATTTGTATCTAACGGGAGGCGTGCTTAGGTAGTCCTTGCAGGTGCGGTGATCACTGTGTCCCCAGTGGTGTAGGGGTCAGCGCAACTGCCTAGAAAGCACGAGACCCGGGTTCGAATCCCGGCTGGGTGCACATTTTCAGCTTTGCCCAATCGCAGTTGATGTCATATATTCTATGAATAATAAACTGCAGGATCAGAAGTGACGTCTGTTCTATCGCCATATATATATATATATATATATATATATATATATATATATATATAGTGAATTTTCTTGAGACGGATAAGCTTCTGTCTACGAATCAGCACGGGTCCAGGAAACATGGTTCGTGTGAAACTCAACTTGTCCTTTTCTCACATGACATCTTGCGACCTGGTCGTGAAGGGCAACAGGCAGATTGTGTTTTTCTCGATTTCAAAAAGGCATCGTCGCACTGTCACGATACAGAGTAGACAGCGTTACGGAAATGATACAGGATATGGGATGGGAATCATTACAACAACGGCGCTTATCGCTGCGGTGTGGGCTACTTACGAAACTCCAATCGCCAACGTTCTCCTCCGAATGCGAAAATATATTGCTGACTCCCACTCGGATAGGTAGAGTTGATCATCAGAATAAAATACGAGAAATCAGAGGTCGAACAGAGAGATTCAGGTGTTCGTTCTTCCCGCGCGCTATTCGAGAATGGAGTGGGAGATATCTAGTATAATGGTGGTTCGATGAACCCTCTGCCAGCCACTTAAATGTGATTTGCAGAGTATCCCATGTAGATGTAGTCGATCGGTCTAAGGCGCCTCGCTGCGGAGCGCGCGGTTGCTCGCCGTCGGAGGTTCCAGTCCTCCCTGGGGCATGGGTGTGTGTGTGTGTGTGTGTGTGTGTGTGTGTGGTGTGTGTGTGTGTGTGTGTGTGTGTGTGTGTTTTGTCCTTAGGTTAGTTTACCTAGGTTTAAGTACTTTGTTAGCTGCGGACTGATGACCACGCAGTTTGGTCCGACAGATTTACAAACATTTGAACATTTGTAAAAACCATCTGACGTGGTGCCACACTGCAGACTGCTAACGATGATACGAGCTTATGGAATAGGTTCGCAGATTTGTGACTGGCTGGAAGACTTCCTAAGTAGTAGAACGAAGTACGTTGTTCTCGATGGCGAGTGCTCATCAGAGACGAGTGTATCGTCAGGCGTGCCCCCAGGGGAGTGTGATAGGACCGCTATTATTTTGTATGCATATAAATGATGAGATGGACGGAGTGCAATGATACTGTTTTTGTCTTGTCGACAAGATTAAAGTTAAGTACCGCTATTGGAATTTAACAAACTGTGAAAATATTGCAATATATAACAATTTTGAAGAGAGCTATACTGAGAAAAAGATGAAAGATTCCGCCAACAGTATTTAGCGGTAGCAGTGGCTAGCATAAAGACAACACCATAAAGCATCGTTACAAAAGAAAGTGGCGGAATCCGTTCTTTACTTGTCGGCAGAAATTGCAGCCATATCACTGTAGTCGAACCTCTATGGAATAATTAAATTCTTCTTTACTGTAAACTGATGCTTGGCTGAGTAAGCTTCGCATACTAAAGTTTCATGACCGTGCTTAGTTCCAATTACGATTAGAAGTTAAAACTGCAAAATTATCAGACTTCGTTTAAAGAAAAGAAGAATTACTGCAGGCATTGAAATAAAAGTCAACACAAAATGTGCGGAAGTGAAAAGCGCCTCTGTAGTGTTCTTTCGCAATCGCGAAGAGATTTACAACAATGGCCAAGCATCGTCTTACGAATTATGCTGAAAACAAAGATTGCAAAATTAGTGAAAAATGGGGAAAGAGGTATGAGGTTCTAGGTTCTAGTCGACACACCTTGACTAGACATCCACAATGGTAGTTAATATTTTAGTTGGTCATCTCCAATAAGTTGTATTTTAATTGCCTTCGTTTAAAAAATAAGTTTTCTGATGATGATGTATCGAAACACGTAATTATAAAATAAAAACAGTGCGACCGAGACATTAAAAAAATGCATTCCAACGCATGGTTGCTGTCCACAAAAATTGAAGGTTTTATGAACCAAATGATAAAAATTTTTAATTAATAAAGTATTCATTTCAAATGAACTGAGGTATTTATTGCGATTAATGAACCATATACTCACAATTACATAATCAATGTGGAAACACCAAATGAGAGACTTCCGATCTGTTCAACAGCAAGACGACGAAAGCCTATGAGGTATTCTATTTTCTCTCCAGCCCGTTCAAAAAAACTGAAAGTCTCTTATAAATGAAAATAGTCAGAGATATAGTGGCAGAGAAAGCGGATACTATCAACAAGCGTCGCACATAGAATTTTAATAAAATAAATAGTAAATGTAATGCTACAAGAGTAACTAGTAATTTGCGGCTGTTTGCTGTGATGTATGGGAGGGTGTCGTCTTTAATTGACTGTAATAGGATACATGATGACATAGACAAAATTTCTAGTTTATGCGAAGAATGTCAGCTAGTTCCCGATGTAGAAAAATGTAAGGTGATGCACATGAGTAGGAAAAACAACCCTATAATCTTCGAATATAGCATTAGTAGTGAGCTTCTTGATGCAGTCGCGTCGTTCAAATATCTAGGCGCAACATTGCAGAGCGATATGAAATGGAACGAACATGTAAGGACAGTTGTGAGTAAGGCGGACAGCCGACTTCGGTTTATTGGGAGAATTTTGGGAAAACGTATTTCATCTGTAACGGAGACCGCGTATAAAACGCTTGTACGACCACGTCTTGAGTATTGCTCAAGTGTTTGGGACCCGCAGCAGATCAGTTTAAAGGAAGACATAGAAGCGGTTCAGAGGCGAGCAGCTAGGTTTGTTACCGGTAGGTTCGACCAATGCGCGAGTGTCACGGAAATGCTCCGGCAACTCAATTGGGGATCGCTGGAAGAAAGACGACGTTCTTTTCGTGAATTTATGTTAAGTAAATTTAAAGGGCCGGAATTTGAAGCTGAGTGTAGTACGATCTTGCTGCCGCCTACTTACATTTCGCGTAAAGATCACAAAGACAAGATAAGAGAAATTAAGGCTCGTACGGAGGCATATAGGCATTCTTTTTTTCCTCGTTCCATTTAGGAGTGGAATGAGAAAGGAAACGCCTAGTAGTGCAACAGTGTACCCTCCGCCACGCACCTTATGGTGGATTGCGGACTAT
This sequence comes from Locusta migratoria, assembly GCA_026315105.1. Taxonomy (NCBI): domain Eukaryota; kingdom Metazoa; phylum Arthropoda; class Insecta; order Orthoptera; family Acrididae; genus Locusta; species Locusta migratoria. The sequence continues at coordinate 15,784,387 of CM048754.1, forward strand.
GTACTTACATATATGTCGATTCATTGTACTTGATTCGAGACCACTTTGTCCAAACATATTAAGCCGACCCGTTGCCGATGGCAATAATTTACTCACATTTAGATGATGCGTCGTGTTTAAAAACGCAAGTAAGATTATCCGGAGAAATCTAGCTAATTCTCTCACCACTTGTCACTTATATAAAATTGTCAGAACGACATCTTTCGGGACCAGCCTTACCGCCTTCTGAAGTCCTACAGGAATCAAGGAAAAAATGTAAAATACGGCTTGAAAATTAAGATGCGAACACGCGAAACAATTATCCTTTTTATGGTAAGTTACCTTAGAAGATTTGACGATATTCCTGACATACAACGATACATTCGAGACTTTTGATCACCATCACAAACGAAGATTTAATGCAAAGTTTCTAGGACGTCTAGTTATCGCAGAGTTCAGCGGTGCATAGTTATGGGAGGTGACTGTTTCGAAGGACAGTAAGATAACTGTATTTCACAGTTAATCTCCATTAATGTTACAGCATTATTCACCGAGATTTATAGTTAGGTTGTGAGTATGTAGGTGTGTACATGTTGTTTTTGTCATTAAATCTAGTCTACATTGGTTTCTATTTCTCTGTCTCCATCCCCTCTCCTTCCCTACTCTCTCTCTCTCTCAATTTGCACATTATTTCTCATCACGATGCATTCTTGTTACTTGGCACACATACTACACACAAAGACTATTCTGGGCCATCTGTTTGCGTTAAGTTATCGCTAAGTGTAACTCACAACTGTCAGACAAGACGTTATAAACCGCTTCCTATCATATGTGGAACATACGAACATAACTCTTCTCTTTGTTCTCTAGCAGCTGTTTTAGACCGCCACAATGAAACACCACTTATTCTTCTCATGTAGGTCGTGATAAAAATGCTCTGTTCTTTTGGTGACCAGTTCACACCCCAGAATTCTTCTTAAACAGTTATTTCTGTGCGAATTAAATACGAATAATCAAGTGAAAAAGGATTTCGTTTGATGTAATTCGCCGCGATGGAGTAGCCGAGCGGTCTAAAGCGTCTCGCTGCGGAGCGCGCGGTTGCTCGCCGTGGAGGTTCGAGTCCTCCCTGGGGCATGGGTGTGTGTGTTTGTCCTTAGGTTAGTTTACCTAGGTTTAAGTACTTTGTAAGCTACGGAGTGATGACCACACAGTTTGATCCGATAGATTTACAAACATTTGAAAACATTTTTGATGTATTTCCACGTTGGAGTTACCATGCAAAAGTGTCCATAGTTCGCATATTTCGTCGCAGTGGTTGTGGTCTTCAGTCCGTAGACTGGTTTGATGCAGCTCTCCACGCTACCCTGTCCTGTGCAAGTCTCTTCATCCGAGAATACATACGACAACCTACATACTTTCGAATATGCTTACTTTATTCGTCCTTCGGTCTCCCTCTACGATTTTTACTCCACCACTTCCTTCTAATGCTAAGCTGACAATTCCTTGATGTCTCAGAATGTGTCCAACCAATCTATCCCTTCTCTTAGTATATGCCAGAAACTCATATTCTCCCCAATTCTTTTGAGCACCTCCTCATTAGTTACGTTGTCTACTCATCTAATATTTATCATTCACCTATAGCACCACATTTACAAAGCTTCTATCATTTTTTTTATCTGTAATCCTTATCGTCCAAGTTTCACTCCTATACAATGCTACACTCCAAACAAACGCTTTCAGAAAAGTCTTCCTAACATTTAGACTAATATTGGATGTCAACCAATTTCGAATCCTAACATTTCGTTTTGCTGATGACATTGTAATTCTGTCAGAGACAGCAAATGACCTGGAAGAGCAGTTGAATGGAATGGACACTGTGTTGAAGAGAGCGTATAAAATGAACATTAACAAGAGCAAAACGAAAATAATGGAATGCGGTCTTAGAAAATCAGGTGATGCTGAAGGAATTAGATTAGGTAACGAAACAATGGATGTGGTAGATGAGTTTTGTTATTTGGGTAGTAAAATAACATGCGATGGTCGCAGTACAGAGGATATAAAATGTAGAATGGCAGTGGGAAGAAGAGCATTTTCGAAAAAGAGAAATTTGCTAACATCGAATATTAATGTAAGTGTAAGGAAGTCTTTTCTGAAGGCATTTGTGTGGAGTGTTGCCTTGTACGGGAGTGAAACATGGACGATAAGCAGTGCGGGCAGGAAGAGAATAGAGGCTTTTGAAATGTGGTGCTACAGGAGAATGCTGAAGATTAGCTGGGTAGATCGCATAACTAATGAAGAGGTACTGAACAGAATTGATGAGAAAAGGAATTTTTGACATACCCTGACTAAAATAAGGGATCGCTTGGTAGGACACATTATGAGACATCAAGGAATTGTGAATTTAGCATTGGAGGGAAGTGTGTGGGGGTAGAAATCGCAGACGGAGACCAAGAGACGCGTATAGTAAGCAGATTCAAGTGGATGTGGGTTGCCGTTCTTATGAGGAGATGAAGAGGCTTGCTCAGGATAGAATAGGGTGGAGAGCTGCATCAAACCGGTCGCCGGACTGAAGACCGTAACAACAACAACAACATCACGCTGGCCGACAAACAAGCAAATGTTCAAATGTTTGTATAGTATATGGGACTTAACTACGGGGTCATCAGTCCCTAAACTTACAAACTACTTATGAACTACTTACGAACTAGGACAGCACAAATATCCATGCCCGAGGGGGGATTCGAACACCCGACCGTAGTGGCCGTGCAGACCGTGACTGGAGCGCCTTAGTCCCCTCGGCCACCGCGGCCGGCAAACAAGTAATAGCTCCATTTCTTCTAAGGGATTTTCAACGAGACCAAGTCGCCTGCTATGAGCGTACAGAAATGTACTGCAAACACTCCGTGTGAAGTACGCCTTGACAATAATGCCTTGCTAGCTGAGCCGGGACAGAAAGAGAATTTGTACGCGCGCAACGTAAGGAGCGAGGCGGACACCCCGGTGGTTTAGTGGGAGTGTCTGGCCTGCATTAGCGTGACGTGTGGCGCTGTCTCGGGCACTCGGCGACGCGTGTGGACGTTGTGGAGGTTGTGGAGATTGTGGACGCGGCGAATAAAAGCGGTAGAGCCGACAAGCGCGTGTAAAACATTTGCCACGCGTAGGGAAGAAGTGGCACATTTTTCCGGTCCCCGCGAAGCCCTGAAGCATCCTGACAAATGGAACGTTTTACCAAGGGGCAAATGGTGTTCAGAAAATACAGATTGAATAAAGTAGGTTGTGGCGTATTTATTGCTGTCACAGGCGGTTTATTCTGTTGCGAAATTAAAGTAGATTGCTCGTGTGAGTTGGTCTCATTACAGGTTATACCTTACAACCAAAATAAATTAGTAATTGGATCTTTTTATCGACCCGTGACACAGACAATTCCATTGCATTGAATCATCTATTGGCCCAAGGTCAACACGGATTTAGAAAATATCGTTCATGCGAAACACAACTAGCTCTTTACTCACACGAAGTGATGTGTGTGCTATCGGCAAGGGTTCGCAAATTGATTCCTTATTCCTTGATTTCCAGAAGGCTTTCGACGCCGTACCTCACAAACGGCTTTTAATCAAATTGCGTGGTTACGGTATATCGCCCCAAATTTGCGACTGGATAGGGGATTTCCTCGCAGAGAGGACACAGTTCGTAATAATCGATGGTAAGGCATCGACTAAAACAGAGGTGATATCGGGAGTTCCACAGGGTAGTGTTATTGGTCCTCTGATGTTCCTTATTTACATAAACGATTTAGGAGGAAATCTAAGTAGCTCTCTTAAGTTGTTTGCAGATGACGCCGTCATTTACCGTCTAGTAAAATCATCTGAAGATCAAAACCAACTGCAGAACGATCTGAATACGATATCACTATTGTGTAAAAATTGGCAATTGAGTCTAAATAATGACATGTCTGAAGTCGTCGACATGAGTACGAAAATAACTAGGAATAACTATTACTTCAGACTTAAACTGGAAATAACACGTAGATAATGTCGTTGGAAGGCGTGTTATTGACAGTACCCTTAAAAGATGCAACAGAAATTTTTGTGTCCCAGCGTCGTCGCCGCTTTTGTGTCTCGTTTCAGTCGTAGGTGTCGGTGGCCGAGTAGGAAGACCGACACAGGAATAAAGGATGCACGCTTGTGCAGGTAGGAGGTGACCAGCCAGTGGGACAGCAGAAACTGGAAACACTAGAGTAAATTAGAACGAGATATATATTGCACAGAATTTATACAATACTTAACTTTTACATAGCTCAGTACTGCAGAATGCTGATACATAGTTGAGCTAGAGGCCTGCCTAGTGCCTATCCGATAGCCAAGTCTTCAATGGTGCCTATCTGATTCTGAAGTGCTAACTGGTTCCTATCTCAGTCCCAAGTGAACGATGTCGTTCAGTGGTGGCCACGAGCGGAGTTGCAGCAGAGGGCGCTAGTGGCTGACGTCGCAAGAACGCCGCGCCGTGCGTGCATGGCGGCGCGCGGCGAAAGTACGTGGCGCGCACTTTAGACTTGTGCGACACCACAGAAAGTAAGTTCCGTTTGGTAATAAAATGAAATTGTAACAGGTACAGAAGAAATTTTTATTGCGCAAAATTCTACAACCCTTAAACTACTTTTTTTCCACATAACTGCCGAAATTTTGCAGCCATTTGTCATAGCGTGGCACCAGGTTTTGTGTACCTTCTTCATAGAAATCTGCCGCTTGTGTCTTCAACCAGTCGGAAACAGTTTCTTTCAGCTCGTCGTCATTGGTGAAGTGATGACCGCCAAGGAAAAAATGTTCAAATGTTTGTAGAACTTATGGGACTTAACTACGGGGTTATCAGTCCCTAAGCTTTCAAACTACTTATGAACTAGCTAAAAGTAAGGACAGCACAAATATCCATGCCCGAGGGGGTATTCGAACCCCCGACCGTAGTGGCCGTGCAGACTCTGAATGGAGCGCCTCAGTCTCCTCGGCCACCGCGGCCGGCGATTTTTACTTTGTTTAGTGTCTTACTACCTCATGTTTCTTTTTGCATGTAAATCCGAAAGTTTGTATGTCTCTGACACGATTAAATAAACAAACTACAGGATATACGTTTTAAAGCAGGCAGGAAAATACACAATAAAATACGATAACTTACAAAGAACAGACTCACAAGGAAAGTACTCGGGCTCGAACAAACTCAAATACACCAAAATCGTGTGAGAGATAATGTAAAGGTTCCTTATTGCACTAGTGACACTCCCGCATCTGCAAAACTCTGCAGTCGTCCGTTAGAGGCTTCTGCGATGTGCCATGCCGCATTGCACTTTGACCTGTCGGTTCGCCAGTAGGGACGGTGCAGTGTGCCTCCGAAGTTGCGTTTTGTGATGTTATTTGTGTGGTGAAGCGTCAGATGGGGCGGCGATTGCTAATCAATCCTGCTAATGTATTGCGATTGGTTGAGATGAAATTCCAAAGAGCCATTCTTCGTGAATACGGTCTTGGTGTAGAAGATGAACCATTCGCATGCTTTCTGGTATCTTTTATAATGCAGAAATATGAGCACAGATTAGAAACTCTATAGTATATACCAGGTAACATACGAATGATTCATCTTCTGCACCAGTACCATCTTCACGAAGAAGTTTTCTTCGTAACTTCATCTCAACTAATCGCAATACATTAGCAGGATTGATTAGCAATCGCCGCCCCATCTGACGCTTCACCACACAAATAACGTCACAAAACACAACTTGGGAGGCACACTGCACCGTCCCTACTGGCGAACCGACAGGTCAAAGTGCAATACGGCATGGCACACGCAGAGGCCTCTAACGGACGACTGCAGAGTTTTGCAGATGCGGGAGTGTCCCTAGTGCAATGAGGAACCTTCACGTTATCTCTCTCACGATTTTCGTGTATTTATATTTGTTCGAGCCCAAGTACTTTCCTTGTCAGTCCAGCTTAAAATGTGCTATAGGTAACGTCTCGAATGGTGACGTCTTAAAACATGCGGCTGGTGGTTATGAGTATGAGCTGTAATACGCCGCAGTGGAGTAGCCGAGCGGTCTAAAGCGTCTCGCTGCGGAGCGCGCGGTTGCTCGCCGTGGAGGTTCGAGTCCTCCCTGGGGCATGGCTGTGTCTGTTGTCCTTAGGTTAGTTTACCTAGGTTTAAGCAGTTTGTAAGCTACGGACTGATGACCACGCAGTTTTGGTCTGATAGATTTACAAAAATTTGAACATTTGAACTTGGCCCCGGTGGAGTAGCTGAGCGGTCTAAAGCGTCTCGCTGCGGAGCGCGCGGTTGCTCGCCGCGGAGGTTCGAGTCCTCCCTGAGGCATGGGTATGTTTGTTCGTCCTTAGGTTAGTTTACCTAGGTTTAAGTAGTTTGTAAGCTACGGACTGATGACCACGCAGTTGGTCCGATAGATTTGCAGACATTTGAACATTTTTTTTAGCTGTAATACATGACTTGTATCCTCCAGAGAGTCTTCCCACTGTCTCTCAAAAGGAAGGAGTGTACGGGCACCACCAGGCAGAAGACCCTAGCCTCGTCATTCTTAGTAGGCCGAAACGAAGTAAAAAAAAAAAAAATCTGGCCTGCATTAGTAGTTCAGGAGCGTTTTCTCAGCGTCCCCGACACCTCGGCCATCTTCACCTCGCTGATGCCTCCACAGCCACCCCTCTTACTCGCCAGACACGTCCGTCCTCGACGACATCAGTCAGACGCGCAGTGGTCTCCACGTGTTTTCCCCCCAGCGCTGCTGCTGTAGCGGCGATGACGGACGCGGTTCGCCGCTTGCTTAATTGGGGTTAAGTAAACAAGGCGGGCGCTAGCCGGCCCGTCTGTTAGCCGCTGAGCTGCCGCCTGCACGCACAGTACTCACTGCAACAGCTGCCCAACCACTCGACAGCACCTCGCATTCCTCACTCTGCCCGCGAAGGTTACTCTTTTTGGTACTGCGAGCAAAGGACCACTGTGGGAAAAGTCAGTCCCAGGGGACAACACACCACCGCTACCTCCACCCGGTGATAACACTGAACTGAACGATGAATATGGTCACAAACTACATTCAGGCATGTGCCGTGTACAGATGAAATCAGCCACTGGTGATCTAGATCTACATCTACGTAGATACTCTGCAAATCACATTCAAGTGCCTGGCAGAGGGTTCATTAACCACTTTCATAACTTTTCTCTACCGTTCCATTCTCTGATAGCGCGCGGGAAGAAAGAACACCTAAATCGTTCCGTTTTCGATCTGATTTCCCTTATTTTATTGGGATGGTCATGTCTCCCTAAGTAGGTGGGTGCTAGCAAATTATTTTCACATTCAGAAGTAAAAGTCGGTGATTGAAACTTGGCAAACAGATCACGCCGCAATGAATAACGTCTTTCTCTTAATGATTTCCACCACAATTCGTGCAACATTTCAGTGACGCTTCCCCCCCCCCCCCCCCGTAACGTGATAAAACAAAACGAGCTGCCCTTCTCTGGACCTTCTCAATATCTTCCGTCAGTCCCACCTGGTGAGGATCCCACAAGGGGCAACAGTACTCCAGGAAAGGACGCACAAGTGTGATGTAGGCAGTCTCTTTGGTGGAGCTGGTGCATCTTCTAAGCAGATGTTCGGTTACCGCATTGCAGCAATGTCAAATCATGAACGGCTTTTAATCAAATTGCGTGCTTACTGTATTTGGCCCAAAATTGCGACTGGATAGAGCATTTCCTGTCAAAAAGGACACAGTTCGTAGTAATCGATGGTAAGGCATCGACTAAAACAGAGGTGATATCGGGCGTTCCACAGGGTAGTGTTATTGGTCCTCTGCTGTTCCTTATTTACATAAACGATTTAGGGGGAAAACCAAAGTAGCTCTCTTAGGTTGTTTGCAGATGACGCGGTTATTTATCGTCTAGTAAAATCATTTGAATATCAAAACCAACTGCACAACTATTTGAATAAGATATTTGTATGGTGTAAGAATTGGCAGTTGACTGTAAATAATGAGAAGTGTGAAGTCGTCCACATGAGTACGAAAAGAAGTGTGTTAAACTTTGTTTACAAAATAAATAAATCAAAAGTGAAGGCCGTAAACTCCACAAAATACCTAGAAATTACTATTACTTCAGACTTTAACTGGAGAGAACACGTAGATAATGCCGTAGGAAAGTCGCTTTCCCGTATTTTATTCTGATGATCATTTCTAACTATGTAAGTGGGAGTCAACAGTATATTTTCACATTCGGAGGAGAATGTTGGCGATTGGAGTTTCATAAGTAGCCTACCCCGCAGCGATAAGCGCCGTTGTTGTAATGATTCCCATCCCAGATCCTGTATCATTTCCGTAACGCTGTCTCCCCTGTATCGTGACAATACGAAACGAGTTGCCCTTCTCTGGACTCTTTCGATGTCCTCCGTTAAACCCATCTGATAAGGATCCCACACTGGGCAGCAATACTCCAAAAATGGACGGACAAGCGTAGTGTATGCAGTTTCTTTAGTAGTTCTGTTGCATCTTTTACGGGTTCTGCCAATAAAACGCAGTCTTTAGTTCGCCTTTCCTACGACATTATCTACGTGTTCTCTCCAGTTTCAGTCTGAAGTAATAGTAATTCCTAGGTATTTTGTGGAGTTTGCGGCCTTCACTTTTGATTTATTTATTTTGTAAACAAAGTTTAACGCATTTCTTTTCGTTCTCATGTGGACGACTTCACTCTTCTCATTATTTAGAGCCGGCCGCGGTGGCCGAGGGGACTGAGGCGCTCTAGTCACGGTCTGCACGGCCACTACGCTCGGGGGTTCGAATCCCCCCCTCGGGCATGGATATTTGTGCCGTCCTTAGTCTTAGTTAGGGACTGATGACCCCGTAGTTAAGTCCCATAAGCTATACAAACATACAAAACATTATTTAGAGTCACCTGTCAATTCTTACACCATTCAGATATCTTATTCAAATCGTTCTGCAGTTGGTTTTGATCTTCAGATGATTCTACTAGACGGTAAATGACGGCGTCATCTGCAAACAACCTAAGAGAGCTACTTAGATTTTTCCCCCTAAATCGTTTATGTAAATAAGGAACAGCAGAGGACCAATAACACTACCCTGTGGAACGTCCGATATCACCTCCGTTTTAGTCGATTCCTTACCATCGATTACTACGAACTGTGTCCTCTCTGACCGGAAATCCCCTATCCAGCCGCAAATTTGGGGCGATATACCATAACCACGCAATTTGATGAAAAGCCGTGCATGATTTGACATTACACGCTGCAATGCGGTAACCGAACATCTAACCACCAGTGGCTGGTTTCGTCTGTAAATAGCACATGCCTGAAGGTAGTTTGTGACTATATTCATCGTCGAGTTCAGTGTTATCACCGGGTGGAGGTAAGGACGGTGTGTTGTCCCCTGAGACTGACTTTTCCTACCGTAGTCCTTTGCTTGTAGTACCAAAAAAAAAAAAAAAGTTCAAATGTTTGTTAAGATTATGGGACTTAACTACGGGGTCATCAGTTCCTAAACTTACGAACTACTTATCAACTACCTTATACTAAGGACGGCACAAATATCCATGCCCGAGGGTGGATTCGAACCCCCGACCGTAGTGGCCGTGCAGACCGTGACTGCAGCGCCTCAGTCCCCTCGGCCACCGCGGCCGGCTTGTAGTACCAAAAAGAGTATCTTTGCTGGCAGAGTGAGGAATGCGAGGTGTTGTCGAGTTAACTGCTGTTTGTTGGTTTAGAATTTTCCTCATGTCAGCACGTTGTAGGTGTCGCCACCGGCGCCAACCTTGTGTGAATGCTCTGAAAAGATAATCTCTTGCATATCAAATCATCTTCTTCCTGTCGGATAAATTTTGCGTCTGTAGCACATCTTCGTGGTGTAGCAATTTTAATGGTCACGAGTGTTATATCAGTTTACTTAATACACCCAGTTGCGTAACTTCGGAAATGTCTGTTCGTTTCGAAGAGGCGTTCGACGCGGTGCCACACTGCAGACTGCTAATGAAGATACGAGCTTATGGAATAGGTTCACAGATTTGTGACTGGCTGGAAGACTTCCTAAGTAATAGAACGCGATGGCGAGTGTTCATCAGAGACGAGTGTATCGTCAAGCGTGCCTCAGGGGAGTGTGATAGGACCGCTATTATTTTCTATAAATGATCTGATGGACAGAGTAATTTGTTATTTGCGGCTGTTTGCTGATGATGCTGTGGTGTATGGGATGGTGTCGTCTGTAACTGACTGTAATAGCATACAGGATGACTTAGACAAAATATCTAGTTGGTGCGAAGAATGGCAGCTAGCTCTCAATGTAGAAAAATGTAAGGTGATGCGCATGAGTAGGAAAAACAATACCATAATGTTCGAATACAGCATTAGTAGTGAGCTTCTTGATGCTGTCGCGTCGTTCAAATATCTAGGCGTAACATTACAGAGCGATATGAAATGGAACGAGCATGTAAGGACAGTTGTGAGTAAGGCGGACAGCCTACTTCGGTTTATTGGGAGAATTTTGGGAAGATGTACTTCACCTATAAAGGAGACCGCGTATAAAACGCTTGTACGACCACGTCTTGAGTATTGCTCAAGTATTTGGGACCCGCAGCAGATCGGTTTGAAGGAAGACATAGAAGCAGTTCAGAGGCGAGCAGCTAGATTTGTTACCGGTAGGTTCGACCAATGCGCGAGTGTCACGGAAATGCTCCGGCAACTCAACTGGGGATCACTGGAGGAAAGACGACGTTCTTTTCGTGAATTTATGTTGAGAAAATTTAGAGGGCCGGAATTTGAAGCTGAGTGTAGTACGATCTTGCTGCCGCCTACTTACATTTCGCGTAAAGATCACAAAGACAAGATAAGAGGAATTAGGGCTCGTACGGAGGCATATAGGCATTCTTTCTTTCCTCGTTCAATTTGGGAGTGGAATAGGAAAGGAAATGCCTAGTAGTGGTACAGTGTACCCTCCGTCACGCATCTTACGGTGAATTGCGGAGTATGGATGTAGATGTAGATAAAGACGGGTTTCAGTAGGACTGCATTGAAGCCAGTGTAGGAGTGAAACATTCCAGTAGCTGATGAGGTTAGCGGACGTCGTGGGGGAATCTTTACATGTCTATCTGTGTGAGTCAGGGCAGACGCCAGAATGTGTTGCTTTGCCACTAGGTGGTTCCCTCCCCCCCCCCCCCCCCCCCCCCGCTCCCCCACACATCTCGCTGCCGCATACGTCATCACAAGTCCGGCCGCTCGTTTGTCAGACACTGGAGATGGCTCTGGCGTCGTCTGGAGGTTCGCCCCTCCACTACCTGCTGATGATGCCTGCTGTCAGCTGATCCACCGAGCCTGGAAAAAGCCACTGTTTCTATTCCAACCGCCCTAGTTCTAAATTTCTCACGCCGGCAGCTGTTGAGTTCCGGAGAGTGTACTTTTCGCCTCAGTGGTGAGGAATTGCTCCGCTATAGAGTTGTGCCGGCCACGACCTATATAAACAACATAGACTGGCTAAGGTGCCGCCATACTTGAAGCAAATTGAAAGCTCGGCCGCCATGTTTTACAACGTCACGTGGGCGTAACCAGTCGTCTGCTATAGCACTAAATCATGTCACTTTCACTGTGTGCAATGACTTGACAAACCATTCTCTACCTGCTTATTGTTATTTTTATATAGCCAAGCTAATATTGTCGCGTTGCAAGGGAAGCAGGCTTGACTTCGAAGGCAACTAAACACAGCACTTATACTGAAAGCACGTTTATTCTGACCTCAACATACACGCAGCACAGACTGCTTCTCAGGCAGAGTGCTCTGGTATTTATACACAGACAGAATTTACCAGAAATTAGAAGAACAGTTAACATAAGAAACAAGTAGAATTTACAAGTGAACATAAGAAAGAAGTAGAACCTTCTGGAATTGTAATTACAAAGAAATAAATTTTTACCGGTGGGGGGATTGAACCAACGACCTTCTGCTCCGCAGTCCGTGACGCTATCCCCTGCGCCACGCCCGCAGTTGGTGTTCGTGTTCTCTCGCGGCAATATGGATAAATGATAGACAACAAGTGTGGTAGACAAGTTGGAAAGTTTAATTACGAATGGCACATACACTGGATCGGCTAAACATCGTCTCATTCATACAAAAAACATGCCTTTTCACTGTCCGTTAAACAATATTAATTTCGTGTACATTTGCCTAATGTGCTTACCTCTTTCCTCCGCATATTTGGCTTCATATAAATGATTTATTCTGCAACTGAAATAATGTTTTAGTAAGAGCTTTATTGCGCTGGAGTAATGAGATTCCTTCCAAAATTCCGACGATGCCATTAAGTGCTTGTAGTTGGTAAATAAAGTAGGTCTGTTCCCCAAAATTCTAAATACATCTACATACATTCGCAAAAGAAAACTTTTTCTACAAGATCTGTAGAGGGATTGAACAGATTGTCTTTTATTCCTTATAATCCGATTAATCCTGCTTTACTTTTATTTTTAGGGGCAAGGAGAACTTCCAAGCAATCTAAACACTCAAGTTTTTTACTCACTTGCCTAATGATGGTTCTAGAAATATATTCAACTACTGTTTCGGATTAAAATGTCAGCATTTCGTATTCTGGCACATAATCATTATCACACTGAATAGGCCTACTGCTGTCTGAATGATATACAGTAGGTAATAAAAGAGGTTCCATGTCTTCTGCTTAGCTACACATGACATATCTTCAAATGAAGCTGATTCAGTTGCCTGACTTTTTTTTACATCTATCGGACCAAACTGCGTGGTCATCAGTCCGTAGCTTACAAACTACTTAAACCTAGGTAAACTAACCTAAGGACAACACACACAGCCATGCCCCAGGGAGGACTCGAACCTCCACGGCGAGCAACCGCGCGCTCAGCAGCGAGGCGCTTTAGACCGCTCGGCTACTCCACCGCGGCCATCAACAGAACATGCTCTGCTACCGGTGTACTATGCCTTCCACATCACTGGTAACAGATTCTACAGGTTCTGGTGACTACTTTGAAGGACAGCAACAGGAGCAAACATGTAACCCTTTTGTAGCGGCTTTTTAGAACTACGGCGGTTGGAATTGAAATAGTGGCAACTATTTATCCAGAACTGCTACAAAAGCGGTACATGTTTGCTCCTGTTACTGTCCGTCAAAGTAGTCACCAGAACCTGTAGAATCTGTTACCAGTGATGTAGAATGCGCAGTATACCGTTAGCTGAGCCTGTTCTGTTGATGGCCGCGGTGGAATAGCCGAGCGGTCTAAAGCGTCTCGCTGCGGAGCGCGCGGTTGCTCGCCGTGGAGGTTCGAATCCTCCCTGGGGCATGGGTGTGTGTGTTCGTCCTTAGGTTAGTTTACCTAGGTTTAAGTAGTTTGTAAGCTACGGACTGATGGCCACGCAGTTTGGTCCGATAGATTTACAAACATTTGAACATATTGTTCTGTTGATGGTGCGAACGGAGCGGTGTAAGTTTCATTCAGTCCTTGCCTAATGCTCCTGAAACTCTCATCCACCTCTGGTTCCTTCAATTTGTCCAGGTTCCATCTCCTTAATTTTCTACCTTTTTGCAGTCTCTTAAGTTTTAATCTACAGTTCATAACAGTCTTGTGTCATTCGCGAAAGAACTAGTTCGGAAGAGCGCTCCCACAAGCGACCTACGCGAACTAGTTCGCAGATCCCTCGCCTCTTAGTTCGTCCGCTCCTTTTTCGAAGACTGACGGGTAACAGCGAGAGGACGCGAGAGCGCGCAGAATCGCGTGATTCCCTTCTTGCCAGTTGCCGTCATTTCGAGCTGAGATGCAGCTCAGCTGTAGATTTGGTAGCGGTATCAAAAGCCAAAAGGAGTGGACGAACTAAAAAGAGCGACCTACTCTGCGCCCGAACTGCGAACTAAAAGGAGAGCTACCGGTCGCGAACTATAATATGCGCGATAGGTCGCGAACTATAAATTGCGCGATAGGTCGCGAACTAAAATTTGCGCGATGGTTCATGAACTTTGCCTTCTGCTGATGAGAGCCATTTCGAGGTTAGCTCCTGCCTGCTAGATTACGTAGTTCAGTACTACAAAATTTCTGCTTTGATGTATTCTGCACTCTGCAATATCTGACTAATAAATTCCATCGTGCGCCTCGGTTGCACAGTGGTAGAGTGCCAGACTACAATCCAAAGGTCGCGGGTTCGATCCCCGCCAGGTCTTGGGATTTTTATCTGTCACTTTTCACTTCTTTCACCTCTGGCAGTATTGTTCATGTGAAAAATACCGAGTAGCACCGTGGTTCGGAACCCATGTTAAACTGTAGGTCCCCCTATAACTGGCTGGGTAAGTCAGTTCGAAGGTCGGAGGAAGGCAACGGCATACCACCTCCAAACACGACCATGCCTAGTAAAGCACTGTGGTGTTCAAACCAATCTTCGGATTATTGACTGCTTTTACCTTAAATTCCATAATGCCAAGATATAGAGGTAACTCAAAACTTAAACGAGAGAAATTATCCACAGACTGTCTCTCTTGGTTTGCGTGATATCGTTAGCGGCTGAAGCAGCAAGCGCATGAAGCAGCTAGGTGGGGGAACTTCTCCCTCCACCTGCACGCGCAGACCACGCCGCTCAGCCGTCACTGGGAGCAGACGAACTAAAAGAACGAACTAGTTCGCGCCAGAGCCGCAAACTAAAGTGAGCCCTCCGGTTCATAGGTAGTTTGTAAGTTTAGGGACTGATGACCCCGGGGTAAGTCCCTTAAACTTAACAAGTATTTGAACATTGAACTAAAAAAAAAAAAAAAAAAAAAAAAAAAATTGTCTCCACCTGAAAGAAAAATTTTTTCCCGTTTTCAAAAATCTGTGGTTTATTTACTTTTAAACAGTTATTATAGTCTTAAACGCTCTTTGAACGAATGTCTCCTCACTGGCACGCTGTTGCTTCAGGCACGGAATATCAGCATAAACATTCCTGTGTTCGCGGCTGACAGTTCCTTCCGTTCGGTCACGTGGAATAGTCCCACCGCCCTATCCAGTGCTGTATCGGCACGTAACCCTGCCACTAACCTCTGGAGAACTGGGAGTGATTCGCCGTTTGTCTAACAGATGGCGCAGGCCACTTCGCGACGCCGGCGCCTCAAGACTTCCCCCTCCACCTCCCCTCCCCCCACTCCTCGGCCACTTCCCCCCCCCCTTTCCTCCCCCTCCCCTCCCCTTCCCCCTTCCCCGCCGGCAGGCAGTAGCGTGGCGTTTACTTCTGCCTGCGCGGGTCTTAAAAGCAGCAGCAAGAGGCGCCACGTCCGTCTGTCTACACAAAGCGGCCGTCTTCTCCGGGCCGAGACGCGAGAAAAGCAAGAAGAGAACAATAACAAGGGGACGCACGCCGCTAACAATCCACCTCTTTAACACCTGCTGCGTCCTCTCTCTGCTTCCGCCTGTCCTCTGCCTTCGCTCGCCTTTCATCGTCTTCCTTTTCCCCTACTTTGCTTTTTCCCCTGTAGGAAGTTCTCTTTGTAGCACTCCTAACACAGTGCTCTGTCTCTCTCAGCCATTATAAGAGGGCATGTTGCGTGTACTCGTAACAAGACATCTTGCCCGAGCTCTGTAGTACATCTATATCAACATGGGATACTCTCAAAATCACATTTAAGTGCCTGGCAGAGGGTTCATCGAACCACCGTTATACTGTTATATCTCCCATTCCATTCTCGAATAGCGCGCGGGAAGAATGAACACACAAATCTCTCCGTTCGGGCTCTGATTTCTCGTATTTTATTCTGAAGATCATTTCTACGTATGTAAGTGGGAGTCAACAATATATTTTCGCATTCGGAGGAGAATGTTGACGATTGTAGTTTCGTAATTAGCCCACGCCGCACCGATAAGCGCCGTTGTTGTAATGATTCCCATCCCAGATCCTGTATCATTTCCGTAACGCTGTCTCCCCCGTATCGTGACAATACGAAACGAGTTGCCTTTCTTTGAACTCTTGCCATATCCTCCGTCAAACCCACCTGATAAGGATCCCACACTGGGCAGCAATACTCCAAAAATGGACGGACAATCGTAGTGTATGCAGATTCTTTAGTATTTCTATTGCATCTTTTAAGGGTTCTGCCAATAAAACGCAGTCTCTGGTTCGCCTTTCACAGGACTTTATCTACGTGTTCTTTCCAATTTTCGCCGGCCGCGGTGGCCGAGGGGACTAAGGCGCTCCAGTCACGGTCTGCACGGCCACTACGGTCGGGGGTTCGAATCCCCCCTCGGGCATGGATATTTGTGCCGTCCTTAGTATTAGTTAGTTCATAAGTAGTTTGTAAGTTTAGGGACTGATGACCCCGTAGTTAAGTCCCATAAGCCTTACAAACATCTTAACATTTCTTTCCACTTTAAGTCAGAAGTAATTGTAATTACTGGGTATTTTGTGGAGTTTACGGCCTTCACATTTGATTGATTTATCATGTAAACAAATTTTAACGGATTTCTTTTCGTACTCATGTGGACGACTTCACACTTCTCATTATTCAGAGTCAACTGCCAATTCTTACACCATACTGATATCTTATTCAAATCGTTTTGCCGTTGGTTTTGATCTTCACATGATTTTACTAGACGGTAAATGACGGCGTCATCTGCAAACAACCTAAGAGAGCTACTTAGATTTTCCCCTAAATCGTTTATGTAAGTAAGGAACAGCAGAGGACCAATAACACTACCCTGTGGAACGCCCGATGTCACCTCTGTTTCAGTCGATGCCTTACCATCGATTACTACGAACTGTGTCCTCTCTGCGAGGAAATCCCCTATCCAGTCGCAAATTTGGGGCGATATACCGTAACCACAAAATTTGATTAAAAGCCGTTTGTCAGGTACTGTGTCAAAAGCCTTATGGAAATCAAGAAATACTGAATCAATTTGCGAACGCGAACCCTTGTCGATAGCACACATCACTTCGTGTGAGTAAAGAGCTAGTTGTGTTTCGCATGAACGATATTTTCTAAATAGATGTTCACCTTGTGCCAATAGATCAGACTTCTACACGTTCAGTTTCGTCTGCATCTATAAAAAAAAGTAAATAAAAGAGACATTTGGAGACAAGAAAAGCTGCGGTATGAATATCAAGAACTCAGAAGGGAAACCAGTACTCAGGAAAAATAATAAATTTTAAAAACAGGACATACTACCACGGTGAGACAGGTGATGATATTTTAACGAAATAAAATAATTAAAATGAAGAAAAGTTACGCGATAAATCAGTCAAACCTTGAGGTCGTAAATTCTACCAAATACCTAGGAGTTACAATTACGAACAACTTTGACTGGAGAGAACACATAGAAAATATTGTGGGGAAGGCGAACCAAAGGTTACGTTTCATTGGCAGAACGCTTAGACGATGCACCAGCTCCACCAAAGAGACTGCCTACATCACACTTGTGCGTCCTCTCTTGGAGTACTGTTGCCCCTTGTGGGACCCTCACCAGGTGGGACTGACGGAAGATATTGAGAAGGTTCAGAGAAGGGCAGCTCGTTTTGTTTTATCACGTTACGGGGGGGAAAGCGTCACTGAAATGTTGCACGAATTGGGGTGGAAATCATTAAAAGAAAGACGTTATTCATTGCGGCGTGATCTGTTTGCGAAGTTTCAATCACCGACTTTTAGTTCTGAATGTGAAAATATTTTGCTAGCACCCACCTACTTAGGGAGACATGACCATCCCAATAAAATAAGAGAAATCAGATCGAAAACGGAACGATTTAGGTGTTCTTTCTTCCCGCGCGCTATTAGAGAATGGAACGGTAGAGAAAAGTTATGAAGGTGGTTAATGAACCCTCTGCCAGGCACTTAAATGTGATTTGCAGAGTATCGATGTAGATGTAGATGTAGATATTAAAATTGTGGTGTCGCACAAGTATGAAGTGCGCGCCACGTACTTTCGCCGCGCGCCGCCATGCACGCACGGCGCGGCGTTCTTACGACGTCAGCCACGAGCGCCCTCTGCTGCAACTCCGCTCGTGGCCACCACTGAACGACATCGTTCACTTGGGACTGAGATAGGAACCAGTTAACACTTCGGAATCAGATAGGCACCAGTGAAGACTTGGCTATCGGATAGGCACAAGGAATCATCAGTAGGCAGGCCTCTATCTAAACTGTGTATCAACATACTACTAGTCTGCTGCTCTCCAAGTTAAGTATTGTATTATTTCTATGAAATATATCTCTTATACTAATCTAGCTTAGTGTTTCTGGTTTCTGCTGTCCCACTGGCTGGTCACACGCGTGCATCCTTTATTCCTGTGTCGGTCTCTCTCTACTCGGCCACCGACACCCACGACAACCGGCGGAAACGAGACACAAAAAGTGGCGACGAGGATGGTACACAAAAGTCTGTTTATGAATAGCCACGTAACAGTGTGCATGTTTTGAAACTTTTTGGCACCCTTAATCTCAACATAATCTCTCGTGGAGACAATCTCAATTGATTCGACTTTAAATCCAAGGTAAACTAACTTTACATTAGAAAAAATAACGGGCTGGTGTATTTTATGGCCCAGTTTGGATTTTCATGTAGTTTTATGTTTTTTAACTTTTTCAAATACTTCGGACAAAAATAAGATCTATGCACTCAACACGTAATATTCACTCTGGCCGTATATTAATACACAGTTAAAATCTTGTTATATTTCAGAGTCTAACTTCGACAAACAGACTCTTTTTTAACTTTTACTTCTCAAAATTGTATTTTTTTTTTTTTTTTTTGTATCCCATCCTCGTCGCCACTTTTGTATCCCATCCTCGTCGCCACTATTGTGTCTCGTTTCCGCCGGTTGTCCTGGGTGTCGGTGGCAGAGTAGAGAGAGACCGACACAAGGAAATAGGATGCACGCTTGTGCAGGTACGGAGGTGACCAGCCAGTGGGACAGCAGAAACTAGAAACACTAAGCTAGATTAGTATAAGAGATATATTTCATAGAAATACATTACTTAACTTGCAGAGCAGCAGACTAGTCGAATGTTGATACATAGTTTAGATAGAGGCCTGCCTACTGATGAGTCCTAGTGCCTATCCGATAGCCAAGTCTTCACTGGTGCCTATCTGATTCCGAAGTGTTAGCTGGTTCCTATCTCAGTCCCAAGTGAACGATGTCGTTCAGTGGTGGCCACGAGCAGAGTTGCAGCAGAGGGCGCTCGTGGCTGACGTCGTAAGAACGCCGCGCCGTGCGTGCATGGCGGCGCGCGGCGAAAGTACGGGAGACCGGGGCAAATTTTCCATAGGGGCAAGTTTTCCAAATCTGTTTATTTTCGAAGCAAACCGCTAGATGTTACCACCGGCGATACTGTATGAAGTAGCAACAAAGCACGCTTCATTTACGAAAGTTTCAGTGTCGTACCAGCAGTCACTACGTCGGCAGGGCTGTTTTCGTCATTTTTGCAAATGTGAATAAACTTTCACGATTTTCTTGAAACTTAAAATAAACATTCTAGCGTTAAACATATTATTTTGACATTGCACACACTAAAAGTGGGTTTCTTTCTTCACGTAACTGTGCATTTGTTTTGTAAATAGCTTACACTGTTACTCATGGACTTAGTGTTATAGTTCCGAATATGGCGACGGGGCACGTTTTCCGAGTGCATATGGGGCACATATTCCTTATTGCTTTGAGTCTTACGCCAAGTCTAAAGCAAATGAAAAGTGTGTACAGTGCTCGAAATGGGCGCATGGAGACTGTACGAAAGGGAATGTTCCATTTTTTGCTTGCTTACATTGTGATTCAGACAATCAGTATAAGTATTGTTAAAAATGTCTGTATTTGTAAAATATTTAAGTCACATATTTTGTAAAACCATTAAATAGCTTTTGTTTTTATTTAATGTGGCTATTTTTACTATACTCTTTTGTAATGTATTTTAAATTCAACATAAAAATACGTATTCAGTGAAATCAAGATAATTATCTCTGTTTTAACATTGAAAGTGTAATTGGAATATTTGCCCCTGTACATTGTAAGTAAGCTGGAAAAATTGCCCCACATACAGGGCAAATTTTCCAACGTAACATGGTCAGACAAAACCATTTGCTACCAAGAATGATATTTACTATTTTGATAAATGTCTGTACAAGACTGTAAATAAAAGTGTAGGAAACATAATGATCCGCTGTTTACCGCAAAATCGATAAAAATAAGAAGTACAAAAATAAAAATGTAAAATGGTGGAAAACGTGCCCCAGTCTCCCCTACATGGCGCGCACTTCAGACTTGTGCGACACCACACAGACATCACGGCAACATGCGGTGGTTCTGTCATTGGTGCTGTTTTGTTCAATTACTTTCAAGGTCCGCAGCACTGTTTACGAAAAAGGAAAAAAAAAGCAATGCAGTGTGCATCGAACACCTCCGACACCTACACACGAAGCGTCATATACAGCAGTGTCTCTTCCCATCCCCTCTCCCCTCTCCCCATCCCTCTTTCTCCTCCCCCTTTCTTCGGCCCCGCCCCCACCGTCATCCTCACCTTCTGTCGCCCACACACCACCCCTCCGCCTCACCTTGCGCGTCGCACACGTGGCGTAAATTATTTTTAATCCGGGCGCCTTTGTCCGCCGGCTCCTTTGTTCCAGAGGTCGCCGCCCGCCCCCGCACGCACCCAGCAGACGGCCTAAACCTCAGCTGGGCCACCTCCGCCGCCCTGCCCCCTGGGGGGCGGTGTCTGCCGCCTACCCACCCAGCCATCTCGCAGGACAAAGGACCATCCCGCCCCCACACCGAGATCCTATGCCCTCACCTCATTAAGTCGCTCACCACCCGTAATCCTCGCCACGCCCCTGTATACCAGTGGTGACCACTTGTCCTGCATTTCGCAAGACGGCTTACGCGATTCCGGCGACTTCTACCTGCCGGCGGAAAAACCAAACAATCGAAGTCGGCAACTTTCCCAAATCGCGAAATCGAGGTATTGAAACACTTCGACCGTTTCGAGTAGGGGAGGGTGGTTCAAATAAATTCAACAACGAAGTTGAAAATTTGTGCTGGATCGGGATTCGAACCCGGATTTCCCGCTTTGGGCCAGTGGTCTCGTTAACCCTTTATTGAATTACTTTTTATTTGACGCTATTAAAACTTTCACGATTTATGTGTAGTGCGTATATACTAGGAAAAATATTGAAAAAATATTCCTTAAAATTATAACGCACTACTAGCAAATAAAGTTCATAGCTGCTCAGCTATACAGTGCTTCCATGATGTAGCCGATGCAGTGAATGCCACTTTTATGCCTTTCATCTTTCCAGAAAGTAACTCATAATGCAACAGTAGTAGGTGATTGACTACTTTTACGTGGTAAAGAACGAATATTAAAGGGAACAAACGCACATGTTAGGAGTAATTCAATGCAGCTAACTCTCCAAATGATTCAGTAGCACTTTGCGATTTATAATCTCCAGGACGAGCTACTAGCATGTGTAATACCAGGTATAGAAGCAGATACAAATTAATTTGTGGTAAAATGTTGAACAGTTTGAGAGATAATGGAAATAATAAGGTATGTAGCTTATCAACTACACTATGCCTTATTTAGGCGTTCTCAAACTTTTTGACTCATGGAGCAACTTTCAACAGTGGAAGTCAACGTAGAGCACTAAAGTTCGTGTCTTATACTATATTAGCTAAAACCCGGCGTTTCCCGGGTATTTATTTATTTATTCCTGCCTTGAGTTAGTACTTCTTCTATCCCTTCTTTCTGTCTATCTCCTTTTTCCTAAAAAAATGTTGTATTTTTCGGAGAGAATATAAGAAATAACTCTGTCTTGCATAATGTACAAGATTATTCGTGCGGTATCCAAACAAAGAAAGATAGCAATCAAAACTACATATAAAATTTGCAAGATCTCCCGTTGTACGTTGTAAAATTGAATACTTTTTCCGGTACGTATTTGTATAAGCGCTCTATGTCTGTAAAATCTGTTGCAAATATAATTACCAGTAAAGAAGTAATAGATTAAAACTTGGTGCGTGATAGGGCGGTTTTCTATGAACGTTACTGCATAGGTGCTCATATCTCATGAACTATGTGTCGTACTGTGATACAATTTCGAAGATACGTTCAGCTATATGTGTGTATAATGTTACCAAAATTTCCTACGGCTACAATTTGTACTGTAGAAATTATAAATTGTAACGTCATACCGAATGCCGTAGTTTTAGTCCATGAACAGCAGAAAAGTAGTAAGCGAGAAACTTTTTCCTTTCATCATTTTGCTATGGTTTTCAGCGAGAAAAAGTTTGAAATTATTTTTAAAGTTTCTTCCAAGTCCCTAAGTACTCTCATTCTCATATAGCGTATTTATAAAGACACACCGCATTATGTGGCAGTTTTTTGCGATTCCTATTCTTATGACGTCATGTCTTCTGAACCATGTGTCCTATGTGGTTTCCACTACTACAGCAATTGTACTACACGGTAAGGAATATGTGTACCAAATTTGGTTGAAATCGCTCCAATGGCTTAGGAGATAATGAGCAGCATTGTCGCTGAATGCAGCAGTTTTTCGCGCATCTTATTATTTATGACGTCATATCTCGCGAACTATGTATCGTATGTGATTCTTACACTTGATTGAAGCTTACGTGTACAAAATTTCATACAGAATGGAACAAAACTGAAGATTTGTATGCAATACGTACAAACATACGGACACACTTCTTTAGATCTATATCTATAAATGTGAATGTCTGTTCGGTGTATGCTTATCACGTCCGATCGATAGACGCAGAGACTAAAATATTTGTACAGTTACTAATTTATACCTGAGGAAGATTTTAGGCACGATTTTATAGCGATCTGATAGGTATTTAGTAATTTGAAGAATATAACGTGAAATGCGGAACAATAATTGCCGCCGGCGCCGCCAGTTTTTATGTCAGTATCAAATATATAAAAATGAATGTTTGTTTGAAGCTTAAAAAAATGTTCCAATGTCTGTAAATCTATCGGACCAAAGGGCGTGGTGATCAGTCCGTAGCTTACAAACTACTTAAACTCAGGTAAACTAACCTAAGGACAACACACACACACACACACACACACACACACACACACACACACACACACCCATGCCCCAGGGAAGACTCGAACCTCCGACGGCGAGCAACGGCGCGCTCTGCAGCGAGGCGCCTTAGACCGCTCGGCTACTCCGCCACGGCTTCTAGTTTCATATTTGATACGCTGGCGTACCGTTCATCCGATTGCAATGAAAATTTGTCAAACATATTGGGATGTTATAGGTACAGTTACATCACTGTCTACATAAAATTTTGTATAGTACACGGAGGAGGTACTTCGCCTCCCAACTTCGAAGAATCTAAAGTTTTATTGTCATATTCATGAAATTTTGCACAGCAATAGATACATTCATCATCGTATAGCAGTGACAGATTTAAAGGAAGAGGGGGGGGGGTGGCAGGGACTGACCCCTCCCCCCGAAATAATGAATATAAGAAAAAATTATTTCTATATTTTTATGATTTAATGTCAACTATAAAAAGTAAGTTCTTGGTAAAGTAATAGTGACTTAATCGCAAATTATCCTCTGAGTATGAGCAGCAAAACTGATAAACATATCATGGGGTCTTTACCTAATGTTACTTATCTACCTATTAAAAATGCTATGTTAACTACTGCTGACTACCTAATATTTCATTCCCTTTATGGTGGAGGACACCTTGGAATGAACTCAGACACTGCTTTACTGGTCACCATGAAAGTTAGAGTTATATAATTTACTTACAGATAGAGGAGGCGATAGAGTAGCGAGACGGAGTGTGAGTTAAACTCATAGTTATGATTGGCAAAGAAAGGGGAGCATACAGGCTGTGGGCAGATAGAGGTGTAGGAGAAGATGAACAGAGAAAGATAGGAAGGAGAGAAACAGAGAGGGGAGATAAGGATATGAACAGGAAGATGGAGGGGAGAGGAGGAGATGGACAGAGAAAAATGGTAAGAAAACGTGGACAGAGAGAGAAACAGGATGGAGAGAGGGACTGTTGTAAATAAGTACCCGGGCGACACGAACTTTTTAGCTATAGTTGTCGTCATGCAGGAAGGCGCTTACACACATAGAGGGGAGCAGTAGGAGAAGCGTGGAGGGGAGGGGAGGAGCTACGCTCGAGCGACAACAGTGGGGAAACACTGCGGAACTCGAGGCCAGACACGCGACTACAGAGCGAACGTTACTGGCTGACAGGGCGTAGTGGATGTGCAGAACGGATGGAAACTCGGCCGCCTTCCTACGTGATGCAGACTATAGTTCAGGATAACAGTCGCGCCTCTTATAGTTGTTACTTCCAACTGGACTATGGCAACTTGATCTTCCGCCGTAAATTGTCGCAGTTATGATATATTCTTTAAACGACCGTGACCTACGATGTTGCGTATAAACTCTACATCCTTTCCAGTAAATGTGTTTATAGTCAATAAGTCGTCACCAACTTCTGCACGAATAAGTTTTGATTGCCTTCCATTCAAAGCTTCACTTTTTCTTTGAATGGAATTTTATCTCTTTCTTATGAATATTACGTGATATGAAATTGGCGTGCATTTTGCTGGACTTCAAAATGCTCACGAGTTCAAACATCCGCTGGAAAAAAATGTTCAAATGTTTGTAAATCTATCGGACAGTTGTGAACTGAGTTTGTTTGAGTTGGTTGTCAGTGTGCAGGCCCCTTAAGAACAGTGACACACCTTTTTGGACGCAAGAACAACGTGTATAGCGCGAAAGAGCGTTACTGTTTTCATACGCCCGAGCACGTGCAATCCACTTTGTCCCACTCTCCGTGATCGACACGCAAAGCAGTTTACAGCCCGTTTATAATCTAGGCAGGTAGTTTTTCCCCGGCGGCAGGTAACAACTATGTACTGCCAAGGTTTATGACGCAGATACTTGTGCCGCCCTCGGACGTGGTAATCCATTCCCCGACTGCAGCGGAAAACTCGCTCGCCCGATGCTTCCTTCCCGGATGCCCCTGCCGCTGCCGTGTATCCTTTTGTAGCCCGGACGTACTACCGCTGCGGTAACGACCGAGATAGCGCCTTTCTTTGCGCCGCTATCTCGCCCAATAAATATCCACCTTGCGCTCTCAGTACCTGCCTAGATTATAAACTGGTGTAAACTGCTTTGTGCATCGATCAGGGAGAGTGGAGCAAAGTGGATTACGACGCCGCGGCGAATGGATTACCACGTCCGAGGGTGGCAGAAGTAACTGCATCATAAACCTTGGCAGTACATAGTTGTTACCTGCCGCCGGGGAAAAACTACCTGCCTAGATTATAAACGGGCTGTAAACTGCTTTGCGTGTCGATCACGGAGAGTGGGACAAAGTGGATTGCACGTGCTCGGGCGTATGAAAACAGTAACGCTCTTTCGCGCTATACACGTTGTTCTTGCGTCCAAAAAGGTGTGTCACTGTTCTTAAGGGGCCTGCACACTGACAACCAACTCAAACAAACTCAGTTCACAACTGTCCGATAGATTTACAAACATTTGAACATTTTTTTCCAGCGGATGTTTGAACTCGTGAGCATTTTGAAGTCCAGCAAAATGCACGCCAATTTCATATCACGTAATATTCATAAGAAAGAGATAAAATTCCATTCAAAGAAAAGTGAAGCTTTGAATGGAAGCCAATCAAAACTTATTCGTGCAGAAGTAGCTGACGACTTATCGACTATAAACACATTTACTGGAAAGGACGTAGAGTTTATACGCAACATCGTAGGTCACGGTCTTTAAAGAGTATGTCATAACTGCGACAATTTACGGTGGAAGATCAAGTTGCCATAGTCCAGTTGGAAGTAACAAGTATAAGAGGCGCGACTGTTATCCTGAACTATAGTCTGCATCACGTAGGAAGGCGGCCGAGTTTCCATCCGTTCTGCGCAGCCCCCTCCATTACAGCAACGACAGCGAATAACGTTCACTCTGTAGACCGCGTGGCTGGCCTTGAGTTCCGCAAAGAAAGGCGCTATCTCGGTCGCGGCAGGTAACAACTATGTACTGCCAAGGTTTATGACGCAGCTACTTCTGCCGCCCTCGGACGTGGTAATCCATTCGCCGACTGCAGCGGAAAACTCGCTCGCCCGGTGCTTCCTTCCCGGATGGCCCCTGCCGCTGCCGTGTATCCTTTTGTAGCCCGGCCGTACTACCCCTGCGGTAACGACCGAGATAGCGCCTTTCTTTGCGCCGCTATCTCGCCCAATAAATATCCACCTTGCGCTCTCACGTGCGACCATCTCGCCCTCGCGCAGGTTCTACGCACTCCTCCGAGCCGTATCGAACGCCGTGTCTGCAAAAGTCTGCCCCCCTCCCCTCCCTACTGCACCTCCCCCATAAGCAGTAAATATAAATTACCCGGTGTGCGGGGGAGGGAGCGCCGCGTATTATATATAAAATTACGCACATCACTTTCTGGGACACCTCCGCCCTGTTAGCGGTATCTGCGCGTCGCCGAAAGTGGCGAGAGAGTGTGAGGTAGTAGTTGAAAAATTGAGTAGCGAGGCCGGGAGGGTCGCGCCGGGCTTTATGGCTCCTCGGAGCTGATAAGCGGCGCGCGCACCTCCACGGCTGATTTAATGGACTGCCCGCCGGCTGCCGATACGCCCATTATGGACACTTAGCTGCTGAATAGGGACACCGCGCCGTCTGCTAGCCGGCGGCGATAGCGACTGTTTATCGTCGGGATCCTCTCCAAGGCGACAGTTTCCTGCGAAGTGTCCGCATTAATCTCCTGCGCGGCGACGTAGCTCAAGCGCACAGGTGTAGGAGCAAAATTCTCTCTCACGTTCCCTCCCCATCCGCTCTTCTCACTCTTCAATTCTTAACTCACTTCCTCTACCTACTTCTCACTTTCCAGTTCATCCTTTCAATTTGCTTTTCTGTTTGTATATTCAATTCCCTTTTTTGTGTATCTACTTCTTCTATCTACGTAACTCAAGCATACAGGTGTAAGAGTAAAATTCTCTCTTACGTACCTATCCTATCCAACTTTTTTTCTTCTCACCACCAATTCTTGACTCACTTACTGTACCTGATTCCCATTTTCTAATTAACCTTTTCAATTTGCTTTTCTCTCTGTGTATTTGATTCGCTTTTTTGTGTATCTACTTCTTCTACCTGTTTCTAATTACTATTTCTGTCTCTCTTTCCTCTTCATTTTAGATCAAGAAACATAACTCAAGCACACAGGTGTAGGAGGAAATTTCTGTCTTACATACCACACCCATAATTTTTGACTCATTGACTCTACCTGCTTCTCACTTTCTAATTCATCCTTTTAAATTTGCTTTTTGTTTGTGTATTTCATTCCCTTTTTGTGTATCTACTTCTTCCTGTTTCTACTTACTATTTCTGTCTGTCTTTCCTCTTCATTTCAGATCAAGAAACGTAACTCACTCATACAAGTGTAGGAGTAAATTTCTCTCTCACGTATCCTCCCCGTCCAAACTCTCTTCTCACTCTCCAATTCTTAACTCACTTGCTCTACCTGCCTCTCTCTTTCTAATTTATCCTTTCAATTTGCTTTTCTGTTTGCATATTCAATTCGCTTTTTTGTGTATCTACTTCTTCTACATCTACATCTACATACATGCGTGGCGGAGGGTATACCACTACTAGGTCTATCCTTTCCTGTTCCACTCCCAAATAGAACGAGGGAAAAAAATGCCTATATGCCTCCATACGTGCTCTGATTTCTCTTATCTTGTCTTCGCGATCACAACACGAAATGTAAGTTGGCGGCAGCAAGATCGTACTACACTCAGCTTCAAATTCCGGCCCTCTAAATTTACTTAACAGAAATTCACGAAAAGAACGTCGTCTTTCCCCCAGCGATCCCCAATTGAGTTGCCGGAACATTTCCGTGACACTCGCGATTGGTCGAACCTACCAGTAACAAACCTAGCTGCTCGCCTCTGAACTGCCTCTATGTCTTCCTTTAAACTGATCTGCTGCGGGTCCCAAACACTTGTGCAATTCTCAAGACGTGGTCGTACAAGCGTTTTATACGTGGTCTCCTTTACAGGTGAAAAAAATAAATAAATAAACCGAAGTCGGCTGTCCGCCTTACTCACAACTGTCCTTATATGTTCGTTCCATTTCATATCGCTCTGCTATGTTACGCCTAGATATTTGAACGACGAGACAGCATCAAGAAGCTCACTACTAATGCTGTATTCTAACATTATGGGATTCTTTTTCCTAATCCTGCGCATCACTTTACATTTTTCTACATTTAGAGCTAGCTGCCATTCTTCGCACCAACTAGAAATTTTATGTAAGTCATCCTGTATGCTTTTTCAGTCAGTTAAAGACGACACCCTCCCATACACCACATCATCATCAGCAAACAGCCGCAAATTAAAACTTACTACCTGTTCGTACTTACTATTTCAGTCTCTGTTCCCTCTTAATTTTATATCAGGTATTTCATTGAAATTGAATGTATTTTGTATTACTTGCTATGTTTGTACATTCAACAGTGAGTCTTATCTCTACCATGTACAGTGCACAAAAACTCAAACGCTCAATCACTATAACTGATCATATAATCATTGTGTACATAATCAAGAAATATTAAGTTATTGTTGTAGTGCAAACCTTTATGTCTGAGAATTCAACATTGTGCTAATTGTTTTTTTTTTTTTTTTTTTTTTTTTTTTTTTTTTTTTTTTTTTTCTCTGCAGGTACGTGAAACGATGTGTGGTGAGCAGTTATCTGGTATGTACGCTCGGTTAATTATACATTTAATGCGTTACTAGTCTACACGGACTGATGACCTAGCTGTTTAGTTCCCTAAAAACCAACAACAACAACAACAACTACTACTAGTCTACAGATCCATTCATTTGCACGTCCATCACCTTTATTCAGGACTGCATATGAATCTCTTTGCTGTCTCCATTTGACATTTGTAAGACGTGGCCATTTTGATGCAGTTGAAATAAACTTTAGAGTCTTGACCACTAATTTCAATTTATTGAGGCGTTACGCGTTTCGACGTTCCGTCATTATCGAAGGCTACAGCAAGACAATGGAATTAATATTCATCAAACATTTTGATAAAACATAAATGAGAACACTACCATCACACTCACCATATCTTTTAAAACTTATTAAAAAGTGAAACTGAACATTCCTTTTAAAAATGACTGTCAAAGACATACGTCAAAAATAAAATTTAAAATTCCCCCAGAACATCCCTGTAGGATGGTCAAGTGCATACTAAATTCAGCGATGCGGGCAGTTATTGAGTGGAGAATCCGCCAGATGGCGATGTTGTCATTCTACTTCTCTCTCACTCATATATATGCGAACTCACTCCCTCTGTGGCCTTTTTATATATATATATATATATATATATAATATAAGACCTTGAAGCTGCACAATATTTTGTTACTGTTAAGTTATACAATTAGGAACTTACAACTAAAAAACTTTTACAATCACTGTGTACAAAAATTTTCTTTTATATTATACAGTTATTTGAGTATGCTTTAAAACTGCTTTACTTTATGTTTTATAATAGTGGACTAGCATGAGCTATACACTTATGGAAGAGGATATTTTAACTATTTTCCTTACCTGAATACTGTATAGAAAGCATGATTTTTGTGACTGCCAGCAATGTCACTAAGCACTATCTTTCCTAACGATGTCAAATTATGGTATGCCAAAAAATATTCGTGTAGCACTCATATAATTGTATAAGAAAATTTTTGTACACAGTGATTGTAAAAGTTTTATAGTTGTAAGTTCCTAATTGTATAACTTAACAGGAACAAAATATTGTGCAGCTTCAAGGTATTATATATAAAAGGAAAAAAATCCCACATAGGGAGCGAGTGCGCATATGTGAATGAGAGAAAAGTAGAATGACAACATCGCCATCTGGCGGATTCTTCACTTAATAACTGACCGATTTCCTGACCTTAGTACGTACTTGACCATCCTACAGGGATGTTCTTGGGGGTGGGAATTTTTTAAGTTTATTTTATGTGTAACATATGTCTCTGACAGAGATTATTTGAAAAGAAATGTTTTAGTTTCACTTTTTAATAAGTTTTTAAAAGATATGGTGAGTCTGATGATATTGTTCTCATTTATGTTTTATCAAAATGTTTGATGAATAGTAATTCCATTGTCTTGCTGTAGCCTTTGATAATGACGGAACGTCGAAACGCGTAAGGCCTCAATAAATTTAAATTAGTGGTCAAGACTCTAAAGCTTATTTCAAGTGCGTTTGAGACTGTTTACTTTCGAATAAGTGCCAATAGTAGCCCATGTCACTGTGAAATATTTATGTAATTTGCACAAATGTATTTGAAATGGAAAAAGTTTCGATTACACCTTACGTGCCGGCCGCGGTGGCTGAAGGGACTGACGCGCTTCAGTCACGGTCTGCACGGCCACTACGGTCGGGGGTTCGAATCCCCCCTCGGGCATGGATATTTGTGCCGTCCTAGTTCGTAAGTAGTTGATAAGTACTTTGTAAGTTTAGGGACTGATGACCCCGTAGTTAAGTCCCATAAGCTGTACAAACATTCCACACCTTACGTCTAATTGGACTCTACTTGTAGTCATGATCCATGGGTTGCACGCTTGAAAGGGCGATGCCAATGCATCGCCTGTTCACTTTTTGCGCACGCTATACCACGGCAACTCTCTGTGCATATCACTACTCCATGGCTTTTTTTTTCACGTCATAGAGGATTAAAGTTCAGGGGGAAGAAATAAAAACATTGCGTTTTGCTGATGACATTGTAATTCTGTCAGAGAAAGCGAAGGACCTGGAAGAGCAGTTGAATGGAATGGACAGGGTGTTGAAGAGAGCGTATAAAATGAACATTAACAAGAGCAAAACAAAAATAATGGAATGCGGTCTTAGAAAGTCGGGCGATGCTGAAGGAATTAGATTAGGTAACGAAACAATGAAGGTGGTAGATGAGTTTTGTTACTTGGGTAGTAAAATAACATGCGATGGTCGCAGTACAGAGGATATAAAATGCAGAGTGGCAATGGGAAGAAAAGCATTTTTGAAAAAGAGAAATTTGCTAACATCGAATATTAATTTAAGGGTAAGGAAGTCCTTTCTGAAGGCATTTGTGTGGAGTGTTGCCTTGTACGGGAGTGAAACATGGACGATAAGCAGTGCGGACAGGAAGAGAATAGAGGCTTTTGAAATGTGGTGTTACAGAAGAATGCTGAAGATTAGGTGGGTAGATCACATAACTAATGAAGAGGTACTGAACAGAATTGGCGAGAAAAGGAATTTTTGGCATACCCTAACTAAAAGAACGGATCGCTGGTAGGACACATTCTTCGACATCGAGGAATCGTAAATTTAGCATTGGAAGGAAGTGTGTGGGGTAAAAATCGCAGAGGGAGGCCAAGAGACGCATATAGTAAGCAGATTCAAGTGGATGTGGGTTGCCGTTCTTATGAGGAGATGAAAAGGCTTGCTCAGGATAGAGTAGGGTGGAGAGCTGCATCAAACCAGTCTCCGGACTGAAGACCATAACAACAAGAGGATGACCAGTTATTTGTTGTACGTGACATGTCCCTAGCTGCTCTTGCAGATCTACAGGGTAGACTTGTGACTCTTATCAAAGCTCCGGGCCGCGGTGGAGTAGCCGAGCGGTCTAAAGCGTCTCGCTGCGGAGCGCGCGGTTGCTCGCCATCGAGGTTCGAGTCCTCCCTGTGGCATGTGTGTGTGTTGTCTGTAGGTTAGTTTACCTAGGTTTAAGTAGTTTGTAAGCTACGGACTGATGACCACGCAGTTTGGTGCGATAGATTTACAGACATTTGAACATTTGAAAGCTCCGGACGGTCCCTGACCGAGAAGGTTGTAGAGTGTAGGCAGTCTAACATACCAGTCACGAGAAGCGAGAGAAGTTTTGTTACCTACGACGATACCAGCGCGCCAAGCGGTAGACAAGGAACACTACCAGGCCGGTGTAAATTTGACTGACGAGCTTTGCTTCTGTGACGTCACCTGGCAGCAAGCACCGAGTAGTTGCCACTAGAGCACTGTATAGTACAAGCAGAACAATCCGCCATTTTGATTCCCACATTGAAGGCGCTCATTTAAAGAACGCATAACACTTTCGCTTTTTAACATGCTCTTAAGGCCATTAAATATACTTTACTAACACAGAAAATATTACAGTATAATAAATTTACTGCCGGCCGCGGTGGCCGAGGAGACTGAGGCGCTCCAGTCACGGTCTTCACGGCCACTACGGTCGGGGGTTCGAATCCCCCCTCGGGCATGGATATTTGTGCCGTCCTTAGGATAAGGTAGTTCATAACTAGTTTGTAAGTTTAGGGACTGATGACCCCGTAGTTAAGTCCCATAAGCTTAACAAACATTTGAACATTTGAATAAATTTACTGGCTGGCATTTGACTGTAAGAAGCAAGCATCTTCAAGTTAGTGGTTAGAGGGATATTTGCAGATATGATACATTCACTTACATTCCATATTAAAGCATATGTAGCCATTCTAAATATGTACAAAATACTGTTAAAATACGTTAAAATTATTCGTATTTTCGGGTTATATATTGTACATCCATATACTTTTACAGTAACTAAATGTTGCACTCGAAAACAGTTACAGAATAATGTTAAATTGCGGTACTATACTTGCCGTATTAACCAAAATGTTCAAATGTTTGTACAGCTTATGGGACTTAACTACGGGGTTATCAGTCCCTAAACTTACAAACTACTTATGAATTAGCTAATCCTAAGGACGGCACAAATATCCATGCCGGAGGGAGGATTCGAACCCCCGACCGTAGCGGCCTTGCAGACCGTGTCTGGAGCGCCTCAGTCCCCTCAGCCACCGCGGCCGGCAGTCCAGTGTCACATCGCTCGGTAGAGAAAATTTCAAATGTTTGTTAAGCTTATGGGACTTAACTACGGGGTCATCAGTCCCTAAACTTACAAACTACTTACGAACTAGGACGGCACAAATATCCATGCCCGGGGGGGGATTCGAACCCCCGACCGTAGCGGCCTTGCAGACCGTGTCTGGAGCGCCTCAGTCCCCTCGGCCACCGCGGCCGGCAGTCCAGTATCACATCGCTCGGTAGAGAAAATTTCAAATGTTTGTTAAGCTTATGGGACTTAACTACGGGGTCATCAGTCCCTAAACTTACAAACTACTTACGAACTAGGACGGCACAAATATCCATGCCCGAGGTGGGAATTCGAACCCCCTACCGTAGTGGCTGTGCTGACCGTGACTGGAGCGCCTCAGTCCCCTCGGCCACCGCGGCCGGCAGTCCAGTGTCACATCGCACGGTAGAGAAAATTTCAAATGTTTGTTAAGCTTATGGGACTTAACTACGGGGTCATAAGTCCCTAAACTTACAAACTACTTACGAACTAGGACGGCACAAATATCCATGCCCGAGGGGGGGATTCGAACCCCCGACCGTAGTGGCCGTGCTGACCGTGTCTGGAGCGCCTCAGTCCCCTCAGCCACCGCGGCCGGCAGTCCAGTATCACATCGCTCGGTAGAGAAAATTTCAAATGTTTGTTAAGCTTATGGGACTTAACTACGGGGTCATAAGTCCCTAAACTTACAAACTACTTACGAACTAGGACGGCACAAATATCCATGCCCGAGGGGGGGATTCGAACCTCCGACCGTAGTGGCCGTGCTGACCGTGTCTGGAGCGCCTCAGTCCCCTCGGCCACCGCGGCCGGCAGTCCAGTATCACATCGCTCGGTAGAGAAAATTTCAAATGTTTGTTAAGCTTATGGGACTTAACTACGGGGTCATCAGTTCCTAAACTTACAAACTACTTACGAACTAGGACGGCACAAATATCCATGCCCGAGAGGGGATTCGAACCCCCGACCGTAGTAGCCGTGCTGACCGTGACTGGAGCGCCTCAGTCCCCTCGGCCACCGCGGTCGGCCCGCTCGGTAGTGTAAAATGAAACTATCATGTCGGAAATTATGTAGAAGAGTGTTGGACTATAAAGTGTTGGTGATACGACGTATATGACGATAACAGGCGACTGCCTCACTGAGGCCTCGGAGCTACAGCGTCGTGTGAGGTGTGGGACGGTAACACACAGTTTACACCAGTGCGTGTCGCGACCGCTATGTTGGACTGGGTGTGGGTGTTGGTGTTTCAGGGGCTGAGTGTCGCCCTAGTGGGCGGTGTTAGTGTTTACATGGGTGCCGGGCACTTAACTCACCTCCCGCCTGGCGCCGTCTGTTTGTGTGGGCTGGGTCGCTCTCCGCCGGCTATAACAAGAGGTCGCAGACGCAGTTTACACCTCGGCGGACGATACCGCACGTGGCTCGAGCGCTCTCTCTCTGTCTGTGTATGTGTGTGTCAGTGTGTGTATGTGTGTGTGTGTGTGTGTGTGTGTGTGTGTGTCAGTGTGTGTGTGAGATAGCCAACGTGGCGCCAACGCCTTCCCGTCTGCCCCAGCTGTCGTCCACATCCGTCCGTCTCCCTGTTCTCCAGCAGCTCATACAGTGGGCCCGCAAAAGTAGTGGCACAGCAGTTTGTAAATACAAAGGGGCCAAAAAAAGGTATCCACTGAAACTTCCTGGCAGATTAAAATTGTGTGCCGGAACCGGGACTCGAACCTGGGACCTTTGCCTTTCGCGGGCAAGCGCACTACCGACTGTGCTATCCCGACACGACTCACGATGCCGCCTCACAACTTTACTTCCGCCAGTACCTCGCCTCCTACTTTCCAAACTTCACAGAAGCTCTCCTGCGAAACATGCAAGACTAGCACTCCTGGAAGAAAGGATATGGTGGAGACATGGCTTAGCCACCGCCTAAGGGATGTTCCCAGAATGAAACTTTCACTGTGCAGCGGAGTGTGCCCTGGTATGAAACTTCCTGGCAGATTAAAATTGTGTGTCGGAACCGGGACTCGAACCTGGGACCTTTGCCTTTCGCGGGAAAGCGCACTACCGACTGAGCTATCCCGACACGACTCACGATGCCGCCTCACAAGTTTACTTCCGCCAGTACCTCGCCTCCTTCTTCCAGGAGTGCTAGTCTTGCATGGTTCGCAGGAGAGCTTCTGTGAAGTTTGGAAAGTAGGAGGCGAGGTACTGGCGGAAGTAAAGTTGTGAGGCGGCATCGTGAGTCGTGTCGGGATAGCACAGTCGGTAGTGCGCTTGCCCGCGAAAGGCAAAGGTCTCGGGTTCGAGTCCCGGTTCCGGCACACAATTGTAATCTGCCAGGAAGTTTCATATCAGCGCACACACCGCTGCAGAGTGAAAGTTTTATTCTGGAATTGTTCAAATGTTTGTTAAACTTATCGGACTTAACTACGGGGTCATCGGTCCCTAAACTTACAAACTACTTATGAACTAGCTAATACTAAAGACGGGCCGGCCGCGGTGGCCGAGGAGACTGAGGCGCTAAAGTCACGGTCTGTACGGCCACTACGGTCGGGGGTTCGCATCCCCCCTCGGGCATGGATATTTGTGCCGTCCTAGTTCGTAAGTAGTTCATAAGTAGTTTGTAATTTTAGGGACTGATGACCCCGTAGTTAAGTCCCATAATCTATACAAACATTTGAACATTTGATTTGATAAGGGAACACAATATTCAGACTAGCCCAGTCACCGTGGTGGTGCAGGAACAGTCTGAGTTCGGCAACGATACATCCAGAAAATCTGTACTTCATTTCTGAGGCGTGTAGAAGGGGCTACAGACATCAACGATGGAAACAATACTACTTCACATGGTGCTGTATTTTCAGTTATATGATTTTTGTGCAATTTGTTATCTCTCAAACAAAATTGGCTGTGCTATCTCTGGTCGTACTAAGTGTAATAATTTGGCGACCCTGACAGGACGTTTGGCAAATAAACAGAGGAAAAAATAGCACTTAATGAATAAGGGAACATAAATACATATACTGATAGATGGGGTTGGAATAACGTTGTTTTTACTAGCTAATTGTAACAATACATCCAGGAACACTTTACTTAATTTCTGAGGCATGTAGAATGGGCTACAGACATCAATAGTGGTAACACGCAATTCTTCTTTACTTCACATTGAGCTGTGTTTTCAGTCATATTACTTGTGTATAATATGTTATCTCCCAAACAAATTAGGCTGAAGAATATCTGGCCCTACATACTGTTACTTTTTGGTGACCCTGTCAGGACGTTATTCAAAGAATGAGAGAAAAAATTGCACTTGATGAATAAGGGAACGTAAATACATATAGTGATAGAGGGGGGGTTGGAACGACGTTGTATTTACTAGCTGATCGTAACAAGATATCCAGAAATTCTTTACTTCGTTTCTGAGGCGTGTAGAAGGGGCTACAGACATCAATAGTGGTAACACACAATGCTACTTTACTTTACATGGAGTTTTATTTTCAAGTCATATGATTTCTGTGCAATATATTACGGGGACCATACCGTGGTTCAGGTCGAAAAAAAATCGACTTTTGGTTTTCATCACATTTCGATAGAATAAGGTTTTATGAAAGTACTCTAAACAGGATGTTGCTGATTTTTTTTCCCGAGCATTTAAACAGCATTTTCGTACCATATGTGTTTATGTACACTCACACTTTTCTGCATGTATTTTAGATCTTTGTATACACTACATTGCACGATAGAGATTCTTTTTTACTCTCCATTGTGTTGGCTACCCTTGGAATGCAACGGTCGGTATTATTTCGTTTCCGTTGTTTGTAAATAACACGCTTTGAAACACACGTTTAGGTTTGTTCAGGTGTGATTACGAATAGTTGCAGGTATACTGTGGGCAGGCAATTAGGAGAAATAAAGAAAATCTGGAGGCAAGGAAGAGCGATGTTCGGGCCACATTCTTCCATAAGTCCTCTACTGATAATAAGCCATGTCATGCATTGTGTCCATCAGGAGAAAATTCGTGGTGCAAACACAATGGGGTTCAGGCAACTGGAGAATCTTATTCTCATCAGCATTCTCTTCCTGCTGCGTTATTACAGCAATTAAACCTATTTTCAGAGACTTTGATCATCCTGACGTTCTAAGGAAATGTCTACATGGGCAGACATAGAACCCAAATGACTGCTCAAATATTTGTATAGCTTATGGGACTACAGGGTCATCAGTCCCTAAACTTACAAACTACTAGTGAATTAGCTAACAATAAGGACAGCACAAATATCCATGTCCGAGAGGGGATTCGAACCCCCGACCGTAGTGACCGTGCAGACCGAGACTGACGCGCCTCAGTCCCCGCGGCCCCCACGGCCGGCAAATGAATGTTTTAACAGCATAATTTGGAACGGCCTTCCTAAAACTGTATTTGTAGGCATGCATACAATGAAACTAGGGGTTCATGATGTAGTTATTACATTCAATTGTGGTAATATTGGAAAGTGTTGGGTACTGAAAAAGCTGGGAATTAATCGTGGGTAAAATATGATCACTGGGGTGCAACATTGCGATAAAATGAGGATAGCCGATGCAGACAGGGCTGCATCTAATATGGCCGAGAAACAGAGGCAAACATCCAGGAAGGTGAAAAAGAAGCTGGAAGACCTGATAGAGGCCAAAGAATGACCATCATATGCAGCAGGACAGTTTTAATTAACTGTAGGTTTCAAAAGTTTTTTCTTTGAAGTCAATTTCCCGAAAATTTTTCATTACATATGCTCCATTATATCAGAAACTATCATAGATAAACGAATGAAATTTTCAGAGACTTAACATAAATAGCCACCTCTGGTACTACATTCATGAATATCCCTCCCCCCATTAGGAAGATCACAAAAATATTGGCCCACTTTAGGTTACGGTAGTAAAAGTTAACAGCTCGAAATTTAAATGAAAATAACGGCTTAACTATTCATCTGACACGAAAATTGAATAACCGAATTTGTAAAGGAGAAAATCTACAACTTCGCTCTCTTGTGTTTTTTTCATATCTCGTAGGTGTTTCAAAGATATGTGCAAAAATAACGGCGCTTTTCGGATGTATGTCTGTCTGTCCGTAACGTGTTCCCTGTTTTTAAGACGAACCGTTCAACCGATCAGCACCAAATTTTACAGACGTGATTGTAGGCCGCCAGAGACCAGAACCTCCCTTTTTCAAATTTTTTGACAAAAAATACGGTAGTAATACCAAAAAAGGGGTTTCTAAAATAATTGTAATTGCAAACAAACCGTTCATCTGACACGAAAATTGAATAACCTGATTGGTAAGGAGAAAATTCTCTACAACTTAGCTCCCTTATGTTTTTTTCATATCTTGTATCATTTGAGACATATTTTAAAAAATAATGGAGATTTGACACCCTCCATTGAATTAACGAAAACCACCCGTTCGGAGATGTCACGTGACATTCCTCGCCCAGAAGTTTCTCTGGCATCTTGCGTTGCGTATTTGATGATTTTTTTATTGTAACTTACACGTTGTCATTTTAAAGCAGTGAATAATTAACAAAAAACATATAGTTATTCGTACGATAATCTAATGTCTACAAATGCCATAGTAGCATGAGCTAACAACGGCCATCAATAGTATGAGATTAAAAGACATATCTTCTGATTGATAGCTGTAGTGTAGTTGGTAAAGCGTTAGACCATGATGCTAAAGGTAGGTGTTTCGAAACCCGCCACTACCAAATTTTTTTTTTTAACTAAAAGGGTTGCAGACACTCTTATTAATTAATTTTTTTATTATTTAGATTATTATTTTGGTCCCAAATGTTTGCACAAAGTTATAAAACTACAAGTCTAAAGTGGGCCGTAAAACACGTCAGTCCGATTTTTTTTCTACAGAAGAAAAAACTAGGACTTTCATCAATGAGAGAAAGAACGGTGTGTAATGAAGAAGAGAACGTAAATATGTATATTGTGATAGAGGACGCTATTCTCAGGCAGTAAATTGCTCGGAATATGCAGTCTAAGCAGGTGCACAGAAAGTTGGGTGCTTCTTGCGCAGTGCAGTCGGGGCCGGTGTCGGAGTGCCACCCCACCTGCACTAGAGGCGCCACTTGCCAGGGTCGCTTTTTCGCGACTCTGTCGTGACGACAGCTGGTCCTCGACGCCTGCGTCGCCTTCGCCGTCCCACCGCTCGGAGGCACGCGAAATTATAAAACAAACTTTGGCCGGAGCGCAGAAGTTGGTGGGCGGGCGCGGGCGTGATTAATGCAGCTACGGTTATTACTCGCTTCCGAATAAACTTGGCTGCAATAAACAGCCCGGGGCCGTCCCGGCCCGGCGCAGGTCAGCCGGGCTCATAACGGCCGCCGCCACCACCCCCACTCCACCCCCTGCTACCCTCTCTCTACTCGGGCCACCCCGTAACGGCCGGCAAAGAGCGCTGAAAGTGACTCACGGTATACCCCGACCACACATCGCACCAGAGCCGAACAGGTACTCTCTCTGATAATATTTTTCTTTTTCAGAAACTACCCACTCAATTGCTCACCCCTATTTGTCTATCACCTTATCCCCCTCCCTCTGTTACTGGCGGAATGTCTTTAGCTGGACAGCATCCTTCCTTGCATCCCATTCGGAGCTAAAGGGACTGATGACCTAGTTGTTTGGTCCCTTTCTCCCATCTACCATCTACCTTTGCCATCACCTCTTTCCCCTTTCCTCTGTCTGTTTCCTCAAAAATGTTCAAATGTTTGTAAATCTATCGGACCAAACTGCGTGGTCATCAGTCCATAGCTTACAAACTACTTAAACCTAGGTAAACCAACCTACGGACAAACACACACACCCACGCCCCAGGGAGGACTCGAACCTCCACGGCGAACAACAGCGCACTCCACAGCGAGACGCTTTAGACCGCTCGGCTACTCCACCGCGGCTCTGCCTCCTCACCCTCCCTGCTATCCTCTTCCTTTTCCCCGTTCTCCTTCCATCTGCTCCTGTCCCTTTCTTTGTCCATCCCTTCCTTCCCCTTATCTATGTGTATTTCATCCCCTCCTTTCTGTTTCCATCCTCTCCTTCCCCTTATGTATGTCAATTTCCTCCTCTCATTTCACTGTCCATCCCTTTATCGATGTCGGTTTCCTCCATTCGTTTCTCTTTCCATCCCCTCCATCGCCTTATCCTCCCTTCATATCACTGTCCATCCCCTTATCTATGTCAGTTTCCTCCCCTCGTTTCTCTCTCTATCTCTTCCTTCACATTTTCTTTATCCAGTTCCTCCCCTCCTTTCTGTATCCATCCCCTCCTTCCCCTTATCTATGTCCATTTCCTCCACTCCTTTCTCAGTCCATCCCCTCCTTCCCCTTATCTATGTGCATTTCCTCCACTCCTTTCTGTATCTATCATCTCCTTTCTCTAAACTATGTCCATTTCCTCCCCTCATTTCTTGTCCATCCACCTACGTATGACCATCTCCTCCCTTGTTTCTCTGTCCATCCCCTTATCTATGGCCATTTCCTCCCATCATTTCTCTGTCTTCTCCTTCTCCTTATTTATATCAATATCCTACCCTCGTTTTACTGTCCATCCCTTTATCTATGTCGGTTTCTTCATCTCGTTTCTCTCTTCATCTCCTCCTTCCTGTTATCAATGTCCAGTTCCTCCCCTCCTTTCTGTATCCATCCCCTCCTTCCTGTTATCTATGCCCATTTCCTTCCCTCGTTTCTGTGTCCATTATCCCCTTCCCCTAAATTATGCCCTTTTCGTCATCTCATTTCTCTGTCTATACCCTTATCTATGACCATTACCTCCCCTAGTTTCCCTCTCCGTCCCATCTCTGACCATTTGCTCCCCTCATCTTTGTGTCCATTTCCTTATCTATGTCCATTCCGCCTCCTCTCTGTACACCCCCTCTATCTACTTATCTATGACCATTTCTTCCTCTCATTTCTTCATCCATCCCCTTATCTATGACCATTCCTTCCCCTCATTCCTCTGCCCATCTCCTCCATCAGCTTATCTGTGTCCATTTCGTCCCCTCCGTCCTCTCTCCACCTACTTCTCATCCTCTCTCTGCTCTTGAGCCTTGTTTACTGTTATTGCAAATTCAGATTCTGTCGAACTATTCTAATCATAACATGACGTTAGGAATTGGGTATACATCCTAATTTTCTTTTACCTCCTCTCACTTTCTGTCTCCCATCCCTCTCTTTATATCCATTTCCTCTTCATCTGCCAATGTTACCCCTTTTCCATATCCAACTTGCCCCTGATTTCCTCTCCTCTCCTACCTATGCATCTCCTCTTCCTCCTCCCTGACCAACTCCTCCTTACTACACTCTACATCTATTTCCTTCTGTTCTTCTTTGCTCATCTACTTCTCCCACCCCTTTGATGTTAACCTTGTTTACTGCTATTTTTCAAGTCAGATTCTGTACCGATGTTCTAATCATGAGGTAATAATCGATAAATGTTATTTTCCTATATGATGATGATTGTGTGACATCCTACGGGGTCTTGTGAACCTCCATGGTGCAAGACATTTTTGCTGTCAATGATGATGATAATGACACAACACCCAGTTCCCAAGTTAAGAAAATCTCCAATGCGACCAGGAATCGAACGAGGTCCTTCTGTGTGGCAAACCACCATGCTGTCCACTAGACTATTGAGACAACATTTTTCTAGATGTTCGGAAAAAAACTGCAAGGAATAAAACAAACACCACATTGTTGAGAGTAGAATATCTGTAAAAGTTCATATAATGAGAAAGAATATATAGGTTAATAACAAATTTTCTAGTGGCTGAAACTCCCCTAGCAAAGTAGTTAAAGTGAGTGCAAATGGAAAAGAACACTACACACATTGACAGCTGCATAACGTTTTCTGTCTGACAGTCGGTTTTCACAGATGATCAATACAGAGTTAATTAAATATATGGCTAGATGAAGATTTGTTAGTGTCCTGCAAACATTTGTAAGTTCATAAAGTCATGAAAGTGGGTTTTGTTAAAAAATAAAAATTTGAAGTAAACTCGCCAACACCTTACTGAGATTATTGGTAACTATATTTCTCCGCCAGGTCCTAGAATTTTTATCTGTCACTTTCCACTTCTTTCACCTCTGGCAGTGTTGCTAATGTGGAAAATATTGAGTAGTACCGTGGTTCGGAACCCACGTTAAACTGTAGGTCCCCCTATAAATGGCTGGGTAAGTCAGTTCGAAGGTCGGAGGAAGGCAATTTATAGCTGTATTTAAGTCTCCAAATGACAAAACACCCGATATATAACGCTGTTCCACGCACTGTTGTGAATTACCTCTAGAAATATTTGCACTTACATATGTAGCTGTATAGCCTATGTCGAGAGAAAGATTTGTCCGATATTCTCTAAAAATTTGAAGTCAATTCGCCTAGAACTTTTTGAGATTTTTCTTAACAACTTCTCCGCGACATTGTAAGTGCAAATGTTCCTAGAGGTAAATCACGGCAGTGCGCGCATGGAACAGCGTTATATACAGGGTGTTTTGTCATTTGGAGACTTTTAAATACATCTATAAGCAGTGTTATGTTTTTAGGTTAGGTAGAAGCTCGAGATGTACGTAGTGTCAGGCTGGAATAACTAAATAAATACCTGTGCAACACCGGGTTTTATCGATAATTCTTCGCTCGCCGCACTAAATTCGTTGCTTACTGGTTGTCAGCATTTAATTGACACCACATATGCCTCTTGAAATGACAAATTTTTTCGTACATTTTCTCTTCTCTCTCAGTAATTTGGTCAAGAGCCACTCCAGTTACACCCTGACTCCCTACTTTTCTCGCTCAACTCCTGCACTCGCCTCACCTCTTCAACTGCACCCCTGCCACCTCATCACTCCTCTCTCTTTCCTCGACCATCCCGCACCCCTCCTGCTGCTGTTTCGCTACAGCACCTCTCCCAACCCTTCCTCCCAACTTTCCCTCCCCTATAATAACCGCGGCGCGCCTGCAGCCTGTCGATGTCTGCGGCGATACATCTGGCCCCGTCTCCGGTGGGTGCCTTCTGATTTATCAACAATATCTACAAGCAGTGCTATGTTTTAAGTTTAGGTAGTAG
This sequence comes from Locusta migratoria, assembly GCA_026315105.1. NCBI lineage: Eukaryota > Metazoa > Arthropoda > Insecta > Orthoptera > Acrididae > Locusta > Locusta migratoria. The sequence goes on from CM048754.1 coordinate 15,827,399, forward strand.
CTCAAGATGTATGTACTGTCAGGCCGGAATAACTAAGTAAATATCTGGGCTACACTGGGTTTTCAGCTAGTCTATCGATATTTGCTCCCGCGCCTCACTAAAATGGTTCCTTACTGGTTGTCAGCGTTTAATTGACACCACATATGCGTCTTGAAATCACATAATTTTTCTCATATTTTCTCTTCTCTCTCAGTAATTTGGTCAAAGGCCGCTGCAGTTACACCCTGACTCACTACTTTTCTCGCTCAACTCCTGCACTCGCCTCACCTCTTCAACTGCACCCCTGCCACCTCGTCACTCCTCTTTCTTTACCCGACCATCCAGCATCCCTCCTGCTGCTGTTTCGCTACAGCACCTCTCCCAACCCTTCCTTCCAACTCTCCCTCCCCTGTAATAATCGCAGCGCGCCTGCAGCCTATCGATGTCTGCGTCGATACATCTGGCCCCGCCTCTGGTGGGTGCCTTCCGATTTATCAATAACATCTGTTTTAAGGTTAGCTAGTACCTCGAGATGTATGTAGTGTCAGGCTGGAATAACTAAATAAATGCCTGGGAATCACCGGGTTTTCAACTGATCTATTGATATTTGCTCCCTCGCCTCACTAAATTCGTAGCTTACTGGTTGTCAGCATTTAACTGACACCACACACGCTTCTTGAAATCACAAAATGTTTCTCATATTTTCTCTTCTCCTTCAAGAGCCACTCCAGTTACACCCTGACTCACCACTTTTCTCTCTCAACTCCTGCACTCGCTTCACTTCTTCAACTGCACCCCTGCCACCTCGTAACTCTTCTCTCTTCCCTAGACCACCTCAACCCTCCTGCTGCTGTTTCGCTACAGCACCTCTCCCAACCCTTCCTCCCAACTCTCCTTCACCCAACCCCTGTAATAACTGCGATGCACCTGCAGCCTGTCGATGTCTGCATCGATACATCTGGCACCCCCTCCGGTGGGTGCCTTCAGATTTATCAATAACATCTGCGTTTTAATGTTAGCTATTAGCTCGAGATGTATGTAACGTCAGACCGGAATAACTAAGTAAATACCTGGGCAATATCGGGTTTTCAGCTAGTCTATCGATATTTGCTCCCTCGCCTCACTAAATTCTTTCCTTACTGGTTGTCAGCATTTAATTGACACCACACATGCGTCTTGAAACCACAAATTTTTTCTCCAATTTTCTCTTCTCTGTCAAGAGCCGCTCCACTTACACCCTGACTCACTACTTTTCTCGCTCAACTCCTGCACTCGCCTCACCTCTTCAACTGCACCCCTGCTGTTTCGCTACAGCACCTCTCCCAACCCTCCCTCCCAACTCTCCTTTCCCCACCCCTGTAATAACGGCGATGCACCTGCGGTCTGTCGATGTCTGCGTCGATACATCCGGCCCCGCCTCCGGTGGGTGCGTTCGGATTTATCAATAACATCTCTGTTTTAAGATTAGCGCAATTCAATTCAATTGTTTGTAGAGTCTATGGGACTTAAGTATGGGGTCATCAGTCTCTAAACTTACAAACTACTTATGAACTAGCTAATCCTAAGGACGGCACAAATATCCATGCCTGAGGGGGGATTCGAACCCCCGACCGTAGTGGCCGTGCAGACCATGACTGGAGCGCCTCAGTCCCCTTGGCCACCGCTGCCGGCTAAGGTTAGCTAGTAGCTCGAGATGTATGTACTGTCAGGCCGGAATAACTAAGTAAATACCTGGGCAACACTGGGTTTTCAGCTAGTCTATCGATATTTGCTCCCTCACCTCACTAAATTCGTTCCTCACTGGTTGTCAGCATTTAATTTACACCACATATGCGTCTTGAAATCACAAATTTTTTCTCATATTTTGTCTTCTCTGTCAAGAGCCTGACTCACTACTTTTCTCGCTCAACTCCTGCACTCGCCTCACCTCTTCAACTTCACCCCTGCCACCTCGTCACTCCTCTCTCTTTCCTCGACCAACCCCCACCCCTCCTGCTGCTGTTTCGCTACAGCACCTCTCCCAACCCTTCCTCCCAACTCTCCCCCCCCTCCCCCAGTAATAACCGCGGCGCGCCTGCAGCCTGTCGATGTCTGCGTCGATACATCCGGCGCCTGCCTTCCTCCACCAGGTGGTGCCACCGCGCCGGAAGAAAAGCGTTTAATAAGTCTTGCGGGGGTGGCGCTGGGGCAGCGAGGCCCAGCGAGATGAGATTTGGAAGGCGGCGTGCGGGGAATTACAGCTCAGGGGTAGCCCGGCCGGGTAATGAATTCCGAATTTACGGCTCGCCTTCTCTCTGCTTCCGTCGACCTGGGGGGCAACGTTCTGATGTCTCCATTCTCACACTTTGTATCGAAAGTCTGCCTCCAGCGCGCAGAGCTTTGACACGCTTCCCGGCGATTTTTTTTCCCGTTTTTTGTAGTCGCTGACGTACAAAGAAATTTCCGCTCAAGAGAACGACGTTCCTGTGGCAAGGTCATTTTCGAGTGTTATATTAAGTAAAATGTCAAAAAATGTAAATGTTTGTAAATCTATCGGACCACACCGCGTGGTCATCAGTCCGTAGCTTACAAACTACTTAAACTAAACTAACCTAAGGACAGACGAGCGCGAGCGCGCGCACACACACACACACACACACACACACACACACACACACACACACACACACGCACGCACCAGGGAGGACTCGAACCTCCGACGGCGAGCAACCGCGCGCCCCGCAGCGAGGCGCCTTAGACCACACGGCAAAATGTGAAAATTACACAACTATTAGTGTAATATGTCAGGCATGCAGAACACTAATTCGAAATATTTACCGTGGCGGAGTGGCCGAGAGCATTGAGGCGGTATGCTCCGATGCACGAAGCCGCTCCCCGTCGTGAGTTCGAATCCTTCCTCAGTTATGGATGTTTGTGCTGTCTTTAGTGTAAGTTACTTTGTGAGTACAGACTGAAACTTTCACTCTCCAGCGAAGTGTGCGCTGATATGAAACTTCCTGGCAGATTAAAATTGTGTGCCGGAACAGGACTCGAACCTGGGACCTTTGTCTTTCGCGGGCAAGCGCACTACCAGAAATGTTCAAATGTTTGTATAGTTTATGGGACTTAACTACGGGGCCATCAGTCCCTAAACTTACAAACTGCTTATGAACTACTTACGAACTAGGACGGCACAAATATCCATGCCCGAGGGGGGATTCGAACCCCCGACAGTAGAGGTCGTGAAGACCGTGACTGGAGCGCCTGAGTCCCCTCTCATTTTTTCATTAAGGAAGAAAATATTAAACGAAATAAGCTGAATTATACGTCAATAATCATTATACTAAAATGTTATTAGTATAATAGACAAGTATTATTACAATGACAAATTACAATAAACAAACAGAAATAAAGAGAGAAACTTTTCGGCTTTTCGCCTCACTGAATTTTTTTTTAAATCACATCTTAAATAATACTAGCCCTTATTTCGGCTTCTATTGACGGTACTGGCTAAGCAAATGGTCTTTCTTGGGTCATTGTGATTCTCAAGTCTTAATTTTAACTTAAAGAAACTTCTCTCGGCTGAAGCTGTACTGACAAACTGTGAGCTTGATTCTGATTGTTATATAAACATTTAGATATACTTCTTCCAAATTGTTTTCTAAAATGTACTGAAGAAGTTGTTTTGCAAGTATTTAACTAGATACTTCAAGTCTGCTGCACTCATTCGGAAATAAATATCAAAACGTAATAGCTACCGGCGGGGAATGACCGAGCGCACTAAAGCGTCATACCATGGTGAGCGAGGTCGCTTTTGTTGGGGTCGAATCATACTCTTGGGTACGGCTGTTGTGTTCGTCCAGCCGGCCGCGGTGGCCGAGGGGACTGAGGCGCTCCAGTCACGATCTGCACGGCCACTACGGTCGGGGGTTCGAATCCCCCCTCGGGCATGGATATTTGTGCCGTCCTTAGTCTTAGCTAGTTCGTAAGTAGTTTGTAAGTTTAGGGACTGATGACCCCCTAGTTAAGTCCCCTAAATTCTACAAACATTTTTTTTTCGTCCTTTGGTTAAGCTAGTGTAACTTAGATCTAGGTCGTCGCTACCTAACGTAGCCGTTGGAAAGCGTCGTTAAGAATCAAATATAAAAAAGGAAAAAAACCTAAAATGTTAACAATGTTTTGCGAGTCCGTCGGCAGCTGCCGACGTCGCCGACGCCTAGCGCCGGCACTGTTTTTTGTAGTCGCTGACGTACAAAGAAATTTACGATCAGATGAACGACTTTCCTGTAACAAGGTCATTTTCTAGTGTTATTGCAAGTAAAATTTACAGAACTAACAGGTTAATAAGTCATGCATGCAAAAACACTAACATGAATTATTTACAGACGAATTGCAAAAAAATCGCACTGACGTGTTTTACAGCTCAATTTAGATTTGTAGTTTGATAAGTTTTTGCAAATATTTTGGACTAAAATAATAATCTAAATAATAAAAAATCTATACTAATAATAAATCTGTAAATGTAGACCTGTCGCTGTTCCCTTCAATCTTCAAAATTACTGGACGAATCATCATGCGGTTTTCACAGAAAACACGAGCAAAGTTAGGATCAACATATGGGCATAATTTTATCAAAATCGGATGACGGAAAAATAAGATATCGTAATTTTAAGTGTTTTCAGTAACCGTTGTCTCTTTTGTTCCACTATTAAAAACCTCTTATCTCCAAAACTACTTCACGAATTTGCATGGGGTTTGCACAGGTGACTTGAGCGTAATTCTAGACAACTTATAGACTTAGTTTCATAAAAATTGGATCACGGAAAAAAGAATATCGTAATTTGAAATTTTCTATCTACGACCCTCATGTCTGCCTTTCTCTTTGGACACGTTCACCTCAAAAACTACTTGACGAATTTTCATGGGGTTTCCACACTTAAATGTAGAATATCGTGCGGTTACGTAAAGACTTCAATAATTAAAAATCGGATCAGAGTAAATAGATATCATAATTTAATCATTTGCTTAAAAGCCATCGTGTATGTCTGTTTGTTGAAGGTAGTCTCCAAAAGTACTACAAGAACTTTAATGGGATTCCATAGGTAAATTAAGAATAGTTTGGGCAGTAACATAGGCTTAATTTCATCCAAACTGGATCAGAGGAAGGAACGATATCGTAATTTGAAGTTTTATATGTATACTATGCTTATAAGTATGGTGTAGCACAGCAGATCTCCAAGAGTACTACACGAACTTTCATGGGGTTTCATAGGTCGACTAAGAGTACCTTGGCGCAACATACAAGCTCCATTTCTTCAAAATCGGATCAGGGGAAGAAAAAATATCGTAATTTGTAGTTTCTGGTGTATGGTACGCTTGAAATGCAGTGTAGTATAACAAAGACCCGATAGATGCGCTGTTGATGACATAGTATACCAAGTAACTAATAGACGGCGACGTTGCGTTGTTCATTCTCATAACTAAGGTGTAAAACACGGAAACAAGGGCTATGATTTTCCTTACGGCAGCGGTATAGTGTATTGATGTTGGTAACAGCCGTTCAATCCTGTTTGAAAAATCAGACACGTACAATGAGGAGAATAATTCTTAGTGTTGATAATGATATAAATAGTTAATGATGTTCCGATCGGAAAATTAATGGTCCCACTAAAGCGAACATTTGGTTGCCAACGTTAGCATACTAAACCGTTGCCACTGCAAGTAAAATTCAACCCATGTACGACACAAAAAATAATTGTTTTACTAGGTCGATGTTTTCATTTACTAAGAATTCTTTGCAAGAAAACACGAATTTGGCTAGGAGAACTGAGTTTATTGACAGAGCGACCCAACAAGAATTCTGTTTTTGCTGACCTACGTCCGGAACCCAAAGAACCATGATATACACAGGCCCCTCTTTAACAACTGTTGCGGAGCACGAGCATATAAGCTAGTAAATTAATAAGAGTGTCTGAAACCCTTTTAGGAAAACAAAAATTTAGGTAGTGACGGGTTCCGAACCACCGACCTACACTACAGCTATCAACCACAAGATGAGTCCTATAATCTCATACTGTTGATGGCCGTTGTTAACTGATGCTAATATGGCATTTGTAGACACTAGATTATTATTTATCGTACGAAGAACGATGTGTTTTCGTTAATTCTTCGTGCGCCATTGCTTTGAAACGACAACGTGTAAGTTAAAATATGAAAATCGTCAAATACGAAACGCAAGATGGCGTATGCCAGAGAGAGTTCTGGACGAGGAATGTCACATGACATCTGCGAACGGCTGGTTTTCGTTAATTCAATGGTGGGTGTCAAATCTCCGTTATTTTTGCAAAAATCTTTGAAATGATGCAAAATATGAAAAAAACACAATAGAGCGAAGTTGTAGAGAGTTTTCCCGTCTACCAATTAGGTTATTCAATTTTCGAGTCAGATGAACGGTTCGTTCGCAATTACAATTACATTACAAACGGCTTTTGTTTGTATTACTACCGTATTTTTTGTCCGATAAATTTGAAAAAGGAAGGTTCTGGTCTCTGTCGGCCTACAATTGTTGTTGTTGTTGTTGTGGTCTTCAGTCCAGAGACTGGTTTGATGCAGCTCTCCACCCTACTCTATCCTGAGCAAGCCTTTTCATCTCCTCATAAGAACGACAACCCACATCCACTTGAATCTGCTTACTATACGCGTCTCTTGGTCTCCCTCTGCGGTTTTTACCCCACACACTTCCCTCCAACGCTAAATTCACAATTCCTTGATGTCTAAGAATGTGTCCTACCAATCTATCCCTTCTTTTAGTCAAGGTATGCCAGAAATTTCTTCTCTCCCCAATTCGGTTCAGTACCTCCTCATTAGTTACGCGATCCACCCACCTAATCTTCAGCATTCTTCTGTAGCACCATATTTCAAAAGCCTCTATCCTCTTCCTGTCCGCACTGCTTATTGTCCATGTTTCACTGCCTACAATTATGTCTGTAAAATTTGGTGCTGATCGGTTGATGTTCAAATGTTTGTTAAGCTAATGGGACTTAACTACGGGGTCATCAGTCCCTAAACTTACAAACTACTTATCAACTACCTTATACTAAGGACGGCGCAAATATCCATGCCCGAGGGGTTCGAACCCCCGACCGTAGTGGCCGTGCAGACCGTGACTGGAGCGCCTCAGTCCCCTCGGCCACCGCGGCCGGCGCTGATCGGTTGAACGGTTCGTCTTAAAAACAGGGAACACGTTACGGACAGACAGACGGATAGACAGACATAGATACATCCCAAAATCGCCGTTATTTTTGCAAATATCTCTGAAACGCTACGAGATATGAAAAGTTGTAGAGAATTTTCTCCTCTACAAATTCTGTTATTCAATTTTCGTGTCAGATGAATATCTAAGCCGTTTTATTCATTTAAATTTCGAGCTGTTAAAAGACGATCGCGAAGGCCCACTTTTAGTGTTACTACCATAACCTAAAGAGGGCCAAAATGACGTTTATGTCAGTTTCTGACAAACGGCAGATGTCCGTCTTTGATAATAGGCTGCTCAAATATACCCGGGCAATACCGGGCTTAGAAGCTAAGTAAGTAATACAGAAGAATATGTCATTCAGTGGTGTGAACTCTGAAAACATCGTAAATCGAGCTGAGAGCACGTTCTGAAATGAGCGTTGCCGCTTTAGTTACTTCCCCCCACTACAGCGTTGCTACCGTTGGCTACAGAAGTGACCTCTTGACGTCACACAGTCTGTCAGGTGACGTCACACAGTCTGTCAGGTGACGTCACACAGTCTGTCAGGTGACGTCACACAGTCTGTCAGGTGACGTCACACAGTCAGTCAGGTGACGTTCGAGACGGAGTAGAATGGGGCAAGGTCAGGGGGCCGTTTTCTGCTCGCTGATGCGGCGAGTTCTGCCGTCACGCAGTGACTAGAGATGGCAAAACTGAGACATCTGACTGTTTCGAAACGAATGAAACCGTACCATTTGTGGTTTCGAAACACAAACCATGAAACCGCGAAGCACCTCACAAACGGCTTTCAATCAAATTGCGTGGTTATGGTATATCGCCCCAAATTTGCGATTGGATAGGGGATTTCTTGTCAGAGAGGACACAGTTCGTAGTAATCGATGGTAAGGCATCGACTAAAACAGAGGTGATATCGGGCGTTCCACAGGGTAGTGTTATTGGTCCTCTGTTATTCCTTATTTACATAAACTATTTAGGGGAAAATCTAAGCAACTCTCTTAGGTTATTTGCAGATGACGCCGTCATTTACCGTCTAGTAAAATCATCTGAAGATCAAAACCAACTGCAGAACGAGCTGAATAAGATATCAGTATGGTGTAAAAATTGGCAATTTACTATAAATAAAAAGAAGTGTGGAGTCGTGCACATGAGTACGAAAAGAAATCCGTTAAACTTTGTTTACAAGATAAATCAATCAAAAGTGAAGGCCGTAAACTCCACAAAATACCTAGGAATTACTATTACTTCACTAAACTGGAAAGAACACGTAGATAATATCGTGGGAAAGGCGAACCAGAGACTTCGTTTTATTGGTAGAACCCTTAAAAGATGCAACAGAACTACAAAAGAAACTGCATGCACTACGCTTGTCCGTCCATTTTTGGAGTATTGCTGCCCAGTGTGGGATCCTTATCAGGTGGGTTTGACGGAGTGCATCGAAAGAGTCCAAAGAAGGGCAGCTGGTTTCGTATTATCAAGATATAGGGGAGACAGCGTTACGAGAATGATACAGGATCTGGGATGGGAATCATTACAACAACGGCGCTTATCGCTGCGGCGTGGGCTACTTGCGAAACTCCAATCACCAACATTCTCCTCCGAATGCGAAAACATATTGTTGACTCCCACTTACATAGGTAGAAATGATCATCAGAATAAAATACGAGAAATCAGAGCTCGAACAGAGAGATTCAGGTGTTCTTTCTTCCCGCGCGCTATTCGAGAATGGAATGGGAGATAAATAGTATAATTGTGGTTCGACGAACCCTCTGCCAGGCACTTAAATGTGATTTGCAGAGTATCCCATGTAGATGTAGATGAAGCAATGTATGTTTTGTCATGAAACCTTCGCTCTAGGAGGGCAATATTTTTCACTAGGTGGACAAGGGTAGTACATACAAGAACCTGTCAACCATAGAGTATATATTTATTTATTGGTCTGTACGAAATATGTCGATAAAGATTTTCCCCCGTGTTGTTGATGTTGCCACCATAGTCACACGAGGCCGCCGGCATGGTAGGTAAAAGTTTACCCCGTTAGGAAATCACAAACTGCAATACGGTACGCATATTACAGTGATGGATCATAAATGCTACTTTCTGTACATATTAAGTAAATTATAGGGAATAAAGGCTACACTAAATAATCACAAGTAATGCTATGGAATTACAGAAATAATAAAGTAAGAGGCAAGTTCACCACTCGTACGTCTTGACCGTTACACCACCGCCGCAATTCTTTTAACACGAGTGTCGAAAATTATAACGACAGTAGGTAACTTCGTTTTCGCTCATAAGAAACCAGCTCTTTAACACGAGATTAAATATGCGATCTACCCTTTTAGTATAAAAAAATGTCATATCAGGCTTCATGTTGTATCTTATTTTAAAGAATGTAGTTTCACTCTGTGTCTTTAATATGATAGATAAACCTAGAATTTAACTGGTTTTACGATGCAAATAGTGAACGTTGTTTTATTGTTCTTTTACATTTGTAAAGCAGACATTATGTCATTTCGGAGTACAGCAGGTCTCTTGCAAACGAATCTTGATATCAGTAATCATAAGCTGCAGACTCACGAGTGTCAACTACTATTTGACACTCTCTAAATGGTTTATATACTAGTAAGTTATATGTGTATCTGTGTGCAGCTTCAGTAAAATGAAACACCACATTTCGATACCATTAGTCTGTTCCGCGTTTCTGCATTAGTTGTTTGAAACACCGGTGTTGTGAAACCGACATGAAATGGTGAAACCGACACGAAACCGTGAAACCGACACGAAACAGGAAGAAACGGTTTCAGTGTATCGACAATCGACCGCGAATGTGATCCGAAACAGAACGGAATGAAACCGCATGGTTTCGAAATCGTGAAAGATGCCGGTTTTGAAACACTGAAACTGTTGTGTGTATCGAAACCTGGTTTCGAAACCATGAAACCGTAGCCGACTCTAGCAGTGACCGTATCAGCACGTTTTCCGCCGTATCCGTTCCGTGCCCTCGACACCAATATAGCGTCTCCCACGTGTGTTTACTGCTGTTGCTAATGTCTGCGTGTTGTGTTTGAATTTGAATAACGCTATCTGGAAATGTGAAGTTAGTTCGAAAAACATTTTTTTTTTGTTTTGTTTTAAAATATATGACCGCTTCCGAACGTGCTTGTTGAACTGTATTCGATTCCAGGAAGAAAGAAAACAGAAAAACATTGTCAGCGGCAAGCAATAACACTGCCTTTAGCACACGCTATCGATGTTGACGCTACATTTGCTCTTGTTATCCCAGAAAATAAGTTTGTTTAGTCGTCATTATTCCGCATGTGAGTGTCGCAGTGTGCATCTTGAAATATTAGTTCGTCTGCGTGGCTGCTTTAAATTGTAACTGGTATTGAAAAATCGATTTACTGTTGTGTTTCTAACAAAGTCCGGGTACGAAAATTTCAAATGTATAGGAAACGTAAGAAACTTTGCTTTTCAAAGACGCTGCTATATATATAGTTTGTAAGTTTAGGGACTGATGACGCTGCTATATATATATATACGGGGTCATCAGCCCCTAAACATACAAACTACTTATGAACTACCTACAACTAAGGACGGCACAAATACCCATGTCCGAGGTGGGAATTCGAACCCCCGACCGTAGTAGCCGTGCAGACCGTGACTGGAGCGCCTCAGTCCCCTCGGCCACCGCGGCCGGCATAATCTAAATAATACTAGAGACAGTGTACCGTCTCCGGTATTTAACTAAATACCCAGGAGTAACAATTACCAACAGCTTTAAATGGAAAGAACACATAGAAAATATAGTAGGGAAAGCGAACCAAACACTACTTTTCGTTGGGAGATCACTTAGACGATGCAGCAGTTCTACTAAAGAAACTGCCTACACCACACTTGTGCGTCCTATTTTGGAGTATTGTTGCGCATGGTGGGATCACCAACAAGTGGGTCTGACGGAGGACATAGAGAAAGTTCAGAGAAGGGCAGCTCGTTTTGTTACGTCGTGGTGTAGGGGAGAGAGTGTCACGGAAACGATGCACGATTTGGGGTGGAAATCAGTAAAAGAAAGACGTTATTTCTTGCGGCGAGATCTATTTGCGAAATTTCTTTCACCAACTTCTGAATGCGAACAGATTTTGGTAGCACCCACCTGCATAGGAAGACATGATCATCAAAATAAAATAAGAGAAATCAAATCGAAAACTGAAAAATTGAGCCGTTCCTTTTTCCCGCGAGGTATTAGAGAATGTGACTGTAGAGAAATATCATCTACATCTACATCTACATCGATACTCTGCAAATCACATTTAAGTGCCTGGCAGAGGGTTCATTAACCACCTTCATAACTTTTCTCTACCGTTCCATTCTCTAATAGCGCGCGGGAAGAAAGAACACCTAAATCGTTCCGTTTTCGATCTGATTTCTCTTATTTTATTGGGATGGTCATGTCTCCCTAAGTAGGTGGGTGCTAGCAAAATATTTTCACATTCAGAACTAAAAGTCGCTGATTGAAACTTCGCAAACAGATCACGCCGCAATGAATAACGTCTTTCTTTTAATGATTTCCACCCCAATTCGTGCAACATTTCCGTGACGCTTTCCCCCCTGTAACGTGATAAAACAAAACGAGCTGCCCTTCTCTGAACCTTCTCAATATCTTCCGTCAGTCCCACCTGGTGAGGGTCCCACAAGGGGCAACAGTACTCCAGGAGAGGACGCACAGGTGTGATGTAGGCAGTCTCTTTGGTGGAGCTGGTGCATCTTCGAAGCGTTCAGCCGATGAAACGTAACCTTTGGTTCGCCTTCCCCACAATATTTTCTATGTGTTCTCTCCAGTCAAAGTTGTTCGTAATTGTAACTCCTAGGTATTTGGTAGAATTTACGACCTTAAGGTTTGACTGATTTATCGCGTAATTGAAGTTCAGCGGATTTCTTTTAGTGGTCATGTGTATTACTTCACACTTTTCTTTATTTAGTGTCAATTGCCAATTTTCGCACCAAGTAGAAATTTTGTCTAAATCGCTTTGCAGTTGCTTTTGATCCTCTGTTGACTTCACTAACCGATAAACGACAGCATCATCCGCGAACAGTCTAAGGGAGCTATTCAGATTATCTCCTAAATCGTTTATAAACACGAGGAAGAGTAGGGGACCAATAACACTTCCCTGTGGAACGCCAGATATCACTTCTGTTTTACTCGATGACTTACCGTCAATTACAACGAACTGTGTCCTTTCTGATAGGAACTCGTGAATCCAAACGGACAATTGGGGAGATATTCCATAAGCACGCAATTTTATTAGAAGCCGCTTGTGGGGTACAGTATCAAAAGCCTTCCGGAAATCCAGAAATATGGAATCGATTTGAGATCTCTTGTCGATGGCACTTAACACTTCATCATAAAAGCGGTCCTTGAACCCTCTGCCATGCAATTCAGCGTGACTTGTAGATTATTTACGTAGATGTTCTGTCTTTTTTCTGAACATGATTTAACTCTATATCATTTCTATCCACTAGAACAGACTTTCTCCAACTGTGCCCCGCGGAGCAGCTGGTACTCTGCGAAATAATTCCAAGTGCTCCGCCTAAATGATAAGGATTATCTATTTAAAAGTAGTAACTTTTATTCATAGAAAATGCATGGTTCAAAGTCTTCAATACAGCGACTTTTTCCCTTGAGGAGAGTGTAAATCCAAATTCTTTATCTCATAAGCCAGCGTCTGTCACGCCTGAGCAATACGAAAGCTTGCTTGATTTGACGTCAGATTCTGAGATAATTTGCAAACATTCAAAGTAAGCCATCTTTATCAGAGTTTTGTTGAATCCTAAGATACAATTTTAAAATCTTATCAGATAAAGTTAAAATTATTTATCTGGAATAAGACTTGTCTCTATACGTTTCTGCAAAAACAAAATACAGATAACTTTTCGAAACATGGTCTCACCATGCACTTTAAAAGTCTCATCCTTATCATTGAAATCCGTGTTATTTTTCTTGAACCAACTAAAATCTTGTAAAAATGTCTTTAAATAACTGTATGTGTGTGTCTGTAAAAAAAAATGTATCTGCAACACCTTTTCTCTTGAATTAATGCTCAAACTGTTTTATTAGCATAGGTTTGTTACGTTTTTTTCTTTGTGCGTGATATAATATGCAATGAAAAACTTCTGGATAAAATGAACATATCGAGTGTGGTATGCTTAAATTGTGAAGCTACTTTGCTTCGTCAATAACACACTCGTCTTATTTACGAAATATAGTATACGTCTGCGCCACAAAATTTATTGGTCCGCCTTGACTTCCACTGTTTAAAGGTGCTCCATACTCAAAAGAGTTTGAGGACCCTTGCACTAGAGCCTTTCAGAGACAGTTTACACTATTACCGATGTCTTCTTCTTGCAAACTGGAAGTTACACTTCTCTGACGTTTCTACTGCTGCAAACAACGCGAGAGGAAATCAGGAACAACATGGTAGTTGAAACTTCCTGGCAGATTAAAATTGTGTTCCGGAACCGGACTCGAACCTGGGACCTTTGCCTTTCGCGGGAAAGCGCACTACCGACTGTGCTATCCCGACACGACTCACGATGCCGCCTCACAACTTTACTTCCGCCAGTACCTCGCCTCCTACTTCCTGGTTCGCAGGAGAGCTTCTGTGAAGTTTGGAAAGTAGGAGGCGAGGTACTGGCGGAAGTAAAGTTGTGAGGCGGCATCGTGAGTCGTTTCGGGATAGCACAGTCGGTAGTGCGCTTGCCCGCGAAAGGCAAAGGTCCCAGGTTCGAGTCCCGGTTCCGGCACGCAATTTTAAGCTGCCAGGAAGTTTCATATCAGCGCACACTCCGATGCATAGTGAAAAGTTTCATTCTGGACTTTTAATCAAATTGCGTTGTTATGGTATATCGTCCCAAATTTGCGACTGGATAGGGGATTTCCTGTCAGAGGAGACACAGTTTGTACTAATCGATGGTAAGGCATCGACAAAAGCAGAGGTGATATACGGCGTTCCGCAGGGTAGTGTTATTGGTCTTCAGCTATTACTTATTTACATAAACGATTCGGGAGAAAATCTAAGTAGCTCTCTTAGGATGTTTGCAGATGACGCCGTCATTTAGCGTCTAGTGAAATCATCTGAAGATCAAAACCAACTGCAGAACGATCTGAATAAGATATCACTATGGTGTAGGAATTGGCAATTGACTCTAAATAATGAGAAGTGTGAAGTCGTCCACAAGAGTTCGAAAAGAAATCCGTTAAACTTTGTTTACAAGATAAATCAATCAAAAGTGAAGGCCGTAAACTCCACAAAATACCTAGGAATTACTATTACTTCAGACCTAAACTGGAAAGAACACGTAGATAATACCGTGGGAAAGGCGAACCAGAGACTGCGTTTTATTGGCAGAACACTTAAAACATGCAACAGAACTACTAAAGGGACTGCATACACTACGCTTGTCCGTCCTTTTATAGAATATTGCTGTCCAGTGTGGGATCCTTATCAGGTGGGTTTCACGGAGGAGATCGAAAGAGTCCAGAGAAGGGCAGCTTGTTTCGTATTGTCACGATACAGGGGAGACAGCGTTACGGAAATGATACAGGATCTGGGATGGGAATCATTACAATAACGGCGCTTATCGCTACGGCTGCTTACGAAACTCCAATCGCCGACATTCTCCTCCGAATGCGAAAGTATATTGTTGACTGCCACTTACATAGGTAGAGAAGATCATCAGAATAAAATACGAGAAATCAGAGCTCGAACGGAGAGATTCAGGTGTTCTTTCTTCCCGCGCGCTGTTCGAGAATGTAATGGGAGATAAATAGTATAACGGTACTTCGATGAACATTCTGCCTGGCACTTAAATGCGATTTGCAGAGTATCCCGTGTAGATGTAGATGGACCGCACCGTGAGAATTCTTGTCTTCAGCAAGAGCAGCGGACACAGAGTTACAGAGAGGAGAAGAAAGCTAGCCTGCTTGTTAAGTAGGTACAGTACACACACAGGCCGCTATCCGTCGGCTAGAGACTGATTTACAAGCGACTAGTCGAGCGTGTCGGAGCAGAAGTCAAGAAGCGCGTCTGGCAGCGGTGCGTGTCCATCACGCACGCACCTACACACACACACACACACACACACACGACTGTGCTCTGGCTGTTTGGACGCCGCACCTAAGGCGAACCAAAACAAATAGTTCCCGCCCAGCAGTGTATCGGTCGGTCTCTTTACGTTGGCCCACTGCCCGGGGATTCGCAACGGCGGCCCCACCCACGCGGACGTCGACGGCGCCTGCAGCTCGAGCACCTTCTGCTTCGTCTATTTCTGTCTCCCTACCTCTATCCTCCACCCCCCCCCCTCTCTCTCTCTCTCTCTCTCTCTCTCTCTCTCTCTCCTCTCTCTAGCTTGCCTGATGGACTGACACCGTTAGAGATCAGTCACGAGCAGAGTGCCATATACAAGGTGGAAATAAACATGTGGGTAAGCTACCGGGGATTCTACTGGGGTGCTGCCGACAACAAGAAGCACCTTTCCTGTGCACATATGGCTCCTTTACTTTCGGTACTGTGTTACTGGAAAGTTACCCAAGTTACTCCAATATTCAAGAAAGGCAATAGGAGTGATCCCCACAATTACAGGCCTATCTCATTGACGTCGATTTGCAGTAGGATTTTCGAACATATACTTTGTTCGAACGTTATGAACTACCTCGAAGAGAACGACCTATTAACCAATAGTCTACACGGTTTCTTGCGAAACATAGCTTGCCCTTTATTCACATGAAGTGTAAAGTACCATGGACAAGGGATCTCAAATCGATTCCATATTTCTGGATTTCAGGAAGGCTTTTAACACCGTACCCGCCAGCTGCGGTGGCCGAGGGGACTGAGGCGCTTCAGTCACGGTCTGCACAGCCATTACGGTCGGGGGTTCGAATCCCCCTCGGGCATGGATATTTTGTGCCGTCCTAGTTCGTAAGTAGTTCATAAGTAGTTTGTAAGTTTAGGGACTGATGACCCCGCAGTTAAGTCCCATAAGCCTTACAAACATTTGAACATTTTCTCTCTCTCTCTCTCTCTCTCTCTCTCTCTCTCTCTCTCTCTCTCTCTCTCTCTCTCTCTCTCTTCTAGCGTGCCTGATGGACTGCCACCGTTACAGATTAGTCACGGGCAGAGTCCCATATACAAGGTGGAAATAAACATGTGGGTAAGCTACCAGGGATTCGATTGGGGTCCCGACAGCAAGCAGCACATATCGTTCCTTTGCTTTCGTTACTGTGTTACAGTCACTTGTTGTGTCGTACATAAAACAGACCACTTCACTATCAATTTGGGTAGGCCGCGGTGGCCGAGGGGACTGAGGCGCTTCAGTCACGGTCCGCACGGACACTACGGTCGGGGGTTCGAATCCTCCCTCCGGCAAGGATATTTGTACCGTCTTTATTATAAGTAATTTGTAAGTTTAGGGACTGATGACCCCGCAGTTAAGTCCCATAAGCTATACAAACATTTGAACATTTTTTGAGACCTTGTTTGCCGCGGTGGAGTAGCCGAGCGGTCTAAAGCGTCTCGCTGTGGAGCGCGCTGTTGCTCGCCGTGGAGGTTCGAGTCCTCCCTGGGGCATGGGTGTGTGTGTGTTCGTCCGTAGGTTAGTTTACCTAGGTTTAAGTAGTTTGTAAGCTACGGACTGATGACCACGCCGTTTGGTCCGATAGATTTGATCATTTTTTAGACCTTGTTTTCGCAGACATGTCGGAGAGTGTGAAGTACTCACTGACGGATGACTTGTCCTGCGCACTGTTATTTCTACGTATTTAGTTGAATTTACGGCTTGTAGTTTTGTCTGATGTATCGTGTAGATGAAGTTTGACATGCTTCTTTTAGTGATCATACCGATGACTTCACATTTCTTGTTATGAAGGGTCGATGTAACTGCGTGCAAACAGAAAGTATGTACACCGAAAGGAGAATGAACACCGAAGACCGTCACGATAGACTGCTACTATCACCACAGAACCACAACGTTACAACTTCAACTCTCTGCTCGATAAATGCCATTGGATGCAGCGGAGAGGCCGAGCGTATTGAGGCGCTATGCTCTGATGCGCGAGGCCGCTCCCCGTCGGAGGTTCGAATCCTCCCCCGGGCATGGATGTTTGTGCCGTATTTTGTATAAGCTACTTCATAATTAGTTTGTAAGTTTAGGGACTGGTGACCCCGCAGTTAAGTCCCATAAGCTATACAAACATTTTTTTATCTTATTTATTTACTTGCTTAAACCCGCTCCTCCGCTCGCGTGTTGGTTGATTATGATAGATAAGCTATCTTTCAGTAGTGTGCTATGAAACTGGTTTTGAAGGATGAAATGGAATACAATACCTTCTTTAGAAACAAACATTTTTAATCAACATTATCAGCAAAGTAAGTAGTGTAGATCAAATCACACGTAAAATGCACTCGTTTCGAAGAATCCTATCACGAAATTCAACAATAATGATTGTAATAATATCACAGATCGACCACTTGATGTAATGCGCGAAACGTCAAATCGATTGTTTTTAAAGAGATGTATTAAAAGAAATTTCTTTTTTACTGCTTTATTTCTTGATTCTTAAATTTCCCTATCCGTATGCTTATCCTCAAAGAGAAAGAGCTGAAGACATTGTAGCACGCATAGACCATCACGTTTCGCTGTATGTAACCTCCTTGCTATAGAGTCGCAAACGTCATCGCTTGCCTTCAATCCGATTTTTTTAAAATGATTTGACGACTTTCAACCACCATATCTTCCACCCCCTTATAGCTACCGGCATGGAACTGCTATGGTGTACAACGGGAGACTTCGGACAACAATTACACACACACAATTCGTTTGCGTTCTGTAGTTTTCGCTGCAGAGCGAAATAATAACACACACACACACACACACACACACACACACACACACACACACACGCACACTCACACACACGTAGAATTTTATATACACCGATAACTTTCCATCCCAATATACTCCACCCTTTTATCATTATCAGCCCTCAAGCAACAATGCAACCAATAAAACCATTGTCAAAGAGTAAATATAATTTTCAAACAGTAATTATTGTTCCGCATTTCGCGTTATATTCTTCAAAT
The DNA here is from genome assembly GCA_026315105.1 of Locusta migratoria. Taxonomy (NCBI): domain Eukaryota; kingdom Metazoa; phylum Arthropoda; class Insecta; order Orthoptera; family Acrididae; genus Locusta; species Locusta migratoria. The sequence continues at coordinate 15,845,744 of CM048754.1, forward strand.
TACTAAATATCTATCAGATCGCTATAAAACCGTACCCAAAACCTTCCTCAGGTATAAATTAGTAACTGTAGAAATATTTAAGTCTCTGCGTCTTGTCGTTCGGACGTGATAAACGTACACCGAACAGAGATTCACATTAATATATATATATATATATATATATATATATATATATATATATATATATATATAGATAAATAGCTATCCGATCGCCATAAAACCGTGCCTAAAACCTTCCCCGGGTAGACATTAGTAACTGTACAAATTTTTAGCTCTATATGTCTTATGGTTCAGACGTGATAAACGTACACCGAACAGACATTCACATTTATATGTATAGATTTGTGGCATTGCGGTCGTGAAGTGTGAATCTATGACCCCTTTTTAACACTTCCGTGCAGTTTCTTCCTGTTTTTGTGCTTCATCTGTGTTCAGTATCTGATGGCATAACTGTTGAGTCATCTGACCGCTAAATATGAGAGGGGCATATATATCGCGTGCTCTGTTTCAAACACGAGGGCATGCTGTACTAGTTGGTAAACGTAGGTGATTAATTACAGCGTAAAGAAGAAAACTGTTAGAGAAGAAAACAACACAAAACTTGCAAATCATTCGACAGTTCCATTGGAACACCGAAAGGTGAAATTGTAGCAGCAAGATTTCGAAACGGGTAGTATCGTCTCTGTAGGTATGCAGCGGAAATGTATTAAAAGAGGAAGAAGAAGGACGAGGTGGAGGTGGAGGAGGAGGGGTAGGAGCGGTTAAATGCGAGAAAGTCGGGAGTTGGGCGGGGAACGGCGGGTGGAGGTGATAGAAGCGAATATTGGAAAGTGGGGAAGGCGTCGTGGAAATATGGTGCGCTGTTTGTCTTCCGTCGACAATTCGATAGCCCGGAGCCGTTAGGACTGCTCTAGAAGGCGGAAGCTGGTCTTATTAGCAGAGCAAGATGGGCCGTATGTTGCTACCTGTCACATATACAGGGCCTGTCTACAGCTCCGGGAATGCTATGCGGGATCTGGAAACAAGCAGAGAATGTCATTTACACAGATGGTTTATTTTGCTTCATTTACCGTATTACGCGGATGTGATGTGGTGTATGTATGCCTCCGTGGCATCAGGCCTAGGTTCACACTCACCTTGAACTGAGTTCGCTCCCCAAGGAGAGCACTCCGGATTTGGTATACCGCTCGAGGCTTGTCGAACTCCGTTCGCGGTTCGATAATGCCATATTTATTTACACTGATGGTTCCAAGAGCACTGTTGGTGTCGCATCTGCCTTCGTCGTCGGGGACAACCTGTTCCAATACAAGCTGCCTGACCGGTGCTCGAACTTCACGGCTGAGCTTTTTGCCCTCCACCAGGCCGTCTTGTATACCCGCCGCCACCGCCAACCTTTCTATGCCATATGTTCGGACTCCCTTAGTGCCCTGCAGAGTCTTAAGGACCCTTTCTCGACCCATCCTCTCGTGTATCGGATCCAACGCTCCCTCCAGTTGCTAGCAGATGACAGCTGTCACGTTTCTTTCCTGTGGGTCCCTGGCCACGTGGGTGTGCCCGGGAATGAGACCGCCGACATAGCAGCCAAGGCCGCAGCTCTTTTGCCTCGCATGGCTACCTTTTGCGTCCTATGGGACGATGTTCAACGGGCTCTTCGCCGGAGTATCGTGTCGCAATGGCACAGTGCGTGGCTTTCACTGTGCAACAATAAATTGAGAACTGTAAAACCGATCCCGACGGCTTGGAGGACCTCCTCACGCCCCTCTCGGCGGGAGGAGGTCATCCTGGCCCGGTTGCGGATCGGTCACTGCCGTTTCAGCCACCGTCACTCGCTATCCGCCGACCCTGCACCGCTGTGCTCCTGCGGTGAACTGCTGACAGTGCGACATGTTTTACTGTCTTGTGTTAATTTTAATCATCTCCGTGTAGCCCTTCGCTTTCCGTCTACTCTGGAGGAAATTTTAGCTGATGACACACGAGCAGCTGCTCCAGTTTTGCGTTTTATCAACTTGGCCAACCTATCCAAGGATATTTAACCCTTTTAATTGTCTTTTATCTTTCGTTTTTAGCCTCTTCTTGATGTTCTGACAGTCACCAAATTTTTTTTTAGATTTAGCGAATCTATGTACTTGTCTGGGCGCTAATGACCGTAGAAGTTGTGCGCCCTAAAACCACAAAAATGACCACTTTACTGTGCTGGTTGGTCATTTGTGTCGGTACAGAACAATTTACTACGTGCAAGTATTTACAGAAGGTGTTCAGATGGCCTCAGAAGCTCCTGGATTCATCACTTAGGAAGGAGATTAGTACAGAAACTAAAATCACTTAACAAGAACAAGTCTTCTGGTCCGGATTGTATACCCATTAGATTTCTATCTGATTATGCTGAAGCGATAGCTCCTTAACAGCCATATACAACCGCTCTCTCAAAGAAGGATCTGTACCAAAAGACTGGAAAGTTGCACAGGTCACACCTATATTCAAGAAAGGCAGTAGGAGTAACCCACTAAACTACAGGCCTATTTCATTGACGACGATTTGCAGCAGGGTTTTGGAACATATCCAGTATTCAAATATTATGATTTATCTCGAACAGAACGATCTATTGACCCAAGGTCAACACGGATTTAGAAAATATTGTTCATGTGAAACACAACGAGCTTTTTATTCACACGAAGTGATGTGTGCTATCGACAAGGGTTCACAAATCGATTCCGTATTTCTTGATTTCCAGAAGGCTTTTGACACCGTACCTCGCAAACGGCTTTTATTCAAATTGCGTGCTTATGGCCGGCCACGGTGGCCGAGGGGACTGAGGCGCTTCAGTCACGGTCTGCACGGTCACTACGGTCGGGGGTTCGAATCCCCTCTCGGGCATGGATATTTGTGCCGTCCTTAGTGTTAGCTAGTTCGTAAGTAGGGACTGATGACCCCGCTGTTAAGTCCCATAAGCTATACAAACATTTGATTTGATTTGCGTGCTTATGGTATATCGCCCCAAATTTGCGACTGGATAAGGGGATTTCCTGTCAGAGAGAACACAGTTCGTGTTCGACTCTAATAACTGATATCTGGTTTTTGTACAAGTTCAATATAACTCTTCGCTCCCCTGCTACGTTCAGAATCTGGAAAAGCGTATTCCAGTCAACATAGTCGAAAGCTTTCTTCAGATCCACAAATGATAAAAACGTAGGTTTCCGTTTCCTTAATCCTTATGACAATGAAATAGGAGATACTAAACTGAGAGATGAATTTGACGGAGCACTGAAAGACCTAAGTCGAAACAAGGCCCCTGGTGTAGATGATATTTCCTCAGAGCTACTGAAGTCTCTGGAAGAACCAGCCATGACAAAACTGTTTCACCTGTTGTGTAAGATGTATGGTATAGGCGAAGTACCCTCTGACTTTAAGAAATATGTTATAATCCCCATTCCAAAGAGAGCAAGCGCAGACAGGCGTGAAATCACAGAAACTTCTGTTTAATAAGTCATGATAGCAAAATATTAACACGAATTATTTACAGATGGATGGAAAAGCTGGTAGAAGACAAACCTACATTTCTAACTTTTGTAGATTTGGAGAAAGATTTTAAAAATCTTGATAAGAATAAACTGTTTCAAGTTCTGAAGTAAGCAGGAGTAAAATACAGGCAACGGAAGGTAATTAACAACTTGCACAAAAACCAGACAGCAGTTGTCAGAGTTGAAGGGCATGAAAGGTATGCAGTGGTTGGGTAGGGAGTAAGAGAAGGTTGTAGCTTTTCTCCAATGTTATTCAATTTGTACGTTGAGGAATATATAAAGGAGAGCAAAGAGAAATTTGGAGAAGGAATTAAAGTTCAAGGTGAAGAAATAAAAACATTGCGTTTTGTCGATGACAAAGTAATTCTGTCAGATACAGCAAAGGACCTGGAAGAGCAATTGAACGGAATGGACAGCGTGTTGAAAGGTGCAAATAATATGAACATTAACAAAACCAAAACGAGGGTAATGGAGTGCAGTTCAAGAAAATCAGCCGATGCTGAAGGAATTAGATCAGGTAACGAAACAATGAAGGTGGTAGATTAGTTTTGTTACTTGGGTAGTAAAATAACATGCGATGGTCGCAGTACAGAGGATATAAAATGTAGAATGGCAATGGGAGGAAAAGCATTTTTGAAAAAGAGAAATTTGCTAACATCAAATATTAATTTACATGTAAGGAAGTCCTTTCTAAAGGCATTTGTGTGGAGTGTTGCCTTGTATGGGAGTGAAACAGGGACGATATGCAGTGCGGACAGGAAGAGAATAGAGGCTTTTGAAATGTGGTGCTACAGAAGAATGGTAAAGATTAGGTAGGTGGATCGCGTAACTAATGAGGAGGTACTGAACAGAATTGGTGAGAAAAGGAATTTTTGGCATACCCTGACTAAAAGAAGAGATCGCTTGGTAATATTCAAATGTTTGTAGAGCATATGGGACTTAATTACGGGGTCAACAGTCTCTAGGCTCACAAATTACTTAGGCACTAGCTACGACTAAGGACGCCATAAATATCCATGCCAGAGGGGGGATTCGAACCCCCGACTGTAGTGGCCGTGAAGACCGTGACTGGAGCGCCTTAGTCCCCTCGGCCACCGCGACGGCTATCTGTACCCAGATCCACGCAAACCGTCGTGTCCACAATGCTGTACTTCATCAAAAACCTGTAGCACCGTGAAATATAACCCTCATGCGTGTTCCAGTAGAATAGGGGGCCAGATCACTGCTAGTGTGCTGTGGGGCCTTCTATTATCAGAGACAGGTTTTTATCCTGGTCTATCAGTCAACGTGCCACCTCTACTAATACCTGCAACATCGTCAAATATGACCCCTGTATGGACAGCTCTAGGTAATAGAGTCACTAGGACGTGGCGGGGATCGAACTCGCGACCTTTGGATTTGTAGTCTGGCACTCTACCACTGTGCAACCGAGGCGCACAAAGGTGAAGCAGTCAACAATCCGAAGATTGGTTTGAACACCACAGTGCTCTACTAGGCATGGTCCTGTTTGGAGGTGGTATGCCGTTGCCTTCCTCCGACCTTCGAACTGACTTACCCAGCCAGTTATAGGGGGACCTACAGTTTAACGTGGGTTCCGAACCACGGTGCTACTCGGTATTTTTCACATCAGCAACACTGCCAGAGGTGAAAGAAGTGGAAAGTGACAGATAAAAATGCTAGGAGCTGGCGGGGATCAAACCCGCGACTTTTGGATTTGTAGTCTGGCACTCTACCGCTGTGCAACCGAGGCGCCAATTACCCGTAGCACAGTGAAATACGACCCTTGTGGCTGTACCTGTATGTACGGGAGCGGTTCCCCGCCGCTGTGGAGCGCGTCCGTCTATTCCGGGCCCCAGGTGCTTACCGCGGTCGGTCCGTCAGCGCGCCGCCTCTAGCGCCACAGGACAGGTGTCCCCAGCTGCGGGCCAGCAGGTATTTTTACCTCAGCCGGGGCCTCTAATTGCCCGGCGACGGCGACACGGGCTGGGCTGTCTCCGCCGCTAATGAAGCCTCGCTGGCGACTAATTGCCGACATCAGACGCGCCGCCGGGGTGGTCCAGGACTCGCCTTGGCCGACGTCCGAACTGGCGGGCAGGTGTCGGCTAATCGGCAGACAAATGACGCGCGCCTCCGCTCTCTGGCAGACGCTCCTGCCTGCGGAATAGCTGCCAGTTTGTTTCGGGGAGCCCCGACACCAGAAACGTGGTGACAGCAGGTTACGCACTCCGGTATGTGTGTCTTGTCTAGTGGCGTAGCTGTATCACCGAGGCCCCGGGGCAAAAATGACATAGAAGCCCTCTTCAAACTGAAACTATACAGATACAAAACTACTTCATCATCAGTTTCTTACCGCCCACTGGAAGACATAATAAGGCAAACCTAAATACTACTAAGTATTACGTGCGTTGCACCAGATAATTTTTATATACATGTGGCGTCTCTTCCGAGAGAAGAGCCGTCACTTCTGATCCTGCAGTTGTAATTATTCAACATTCATAGAATATATGACATTAACTGCGATTGGGCAAAGCTGAAAATGTGTACCCAGCCGGGATTCGAACCCGGGTCTCCTGCTTTCGAGGCAGTTGCGCTGACCCCTACACCATTGGGGACACAGTGATCACCGCACCTGCAAGGACTACCTAAGCACGCCTCCCGTCAGATACAAATTCCCAGCAAATTCTGACGGGAGGCGTGCTTAGGTAGTCCTTGCAGGTGCGGTGATCACTGTGTCTCCAGTGGTGTAGTGGTCAGCGCAACTGCCTCGAAAGCAGGAGACCCGGGTTCGAATCCCGGCTGGGTACACATTTTCAGCTTTGCCCAATCGCAGTTGATGTCATATATTATATGAATAATAAATAATAACAACTGCAAGATCAGAAGTGACGCCTGGTCTTTCGGAACAGACGCCACATGTATATATATAATATGCCGGTGACGGGCAATGATCGTATCGTTAGTGGGGAGGGGTGGGCAAGTTTGAAGCCCTTACTCTTACGGGAATTAGTTTCATAACTACAAGTTTGAGTTCTGTGGGCAGGGCGAAGCTGGGAATTTGTATCTGACGGGAGGCGTGCTTAGGTAGTCCTTGCAGATGCGGTGATCACTGTGTCCCCAGTGGTGTAGGGGTCAGCGCAACTGCCTAGAAAGCGGGAGACCCGGGTTCGAATCCCGGCTGGGTACACATTTTCAGCTTTGCCCAATCGCAGTTGATGTCATATATTCTGTGAATATTAAATAGTAACAACTGCAGGATCAGAAGTGACGTCTGTTCTTTCGGAACAGACGCCACATGTGTATATACATATTTAGAAAATATCGTTCATGCGAAACACAACTAGCTCTTTATTCACACGAAGTGTTGGCTGCTATCGACAAAGGTTCGCAAATCGATTCCGTATTTCGTGCTTTCCAGAAAGCTTTTGACACCGTACCTCACAAACGGCTTTTAATCAAATTGCGTGGTTACGGTATATCGCCCCAAATTTGCGATTGGATAGGGGATTTCTTGTCAGAGAGGACACAGTTCGTAGTAATCGATGGTAAGGCATCGATTAAAACAGAGGTGATATCGGGCGTTCCACAGGGTAGTGTTATTGGTCCTCTGCTGTTCCTTATTTACATAAACGATTTAGGGGAAAATCTAAGTAGCTCCCTTAAGTTATTTGCAGATGACGCCGTCATTTACCGTCTAGTAAAATCATCTGAAGATCAAAACCAACTGCAGAACGATCTGAATAAGAAATCAGTATGGTGTAAAAATTGGCAATTGGCTCTAAATAACGAGAAGTGTGAAGTCGTCCACATGAGTACGAAAAGAAATCCGTTAAACTTTGTTTACAACATAAATCAATCAAAAGTGAAGGCCGTAAACTCCACAAAATACCTAGGAATTAATATTACTTCAGACCTAAACTGGAAAGAACACGTAGATCATATCGTGGGAAAGGCGAACCAGAGACTGCGTTTTATTGAAAAAAAAAAAAAAAAGAAAAAGAAAAAACATTTAAAAGGTCTTGCCTGTACAAAGTGACTTGTACCGGCAAGACCTTTTAAATGTTTTTTATGACATGACTGATAAAAATGTTTTAAGCAGAGCACATAGATCATCATGACTTGCAATTCTGCACTGATGATGTCCCATCATAGGGACGAAATCAATATGTTTCGAAGTTTAATAAAAGAAACATGTCACATCGCCTACCAAGCGAAAACCTTTTATTTCATTATAATTCTGTGATGGGCTGGCACAAAATGGAATCTAGTTAATTTTTTTAGTTATTTAAGTTCTCTCTATGCAGTTCTTCGCAGACACACACACCTTCAGAGGGGGAAGACGTGAGCTAGCATAGAGTTCTGAAAATGTGTATACTTAAATATACACAGTGCAATAGAGTGTTAAAATCCGCGTATATTTTAAATGTCGCCTGGATGCGCAATTTATTGAATGAGGAGGCTTTTTCGCGGCCGACTGACTTAAGAAACCCCTTACGTAATACATCTGGTGAACGATTTTATAGGGGGAAAAAAATGTTCTCAGCAAGTGTAGCGTGTCCAGTTTTACGGGTGCGACCGGACGTTTTCTTAACGGAGCTCCTATTTCGACACTGCAGCAGAGACAAATCAAACGAAAAAGAACTTGTCGGTCGGTGGTGTCGAACCGTTAGGCAGTAGCCTGTCGCCATCTCAATAATAATTACGGAGACCGCGGTCGCCCTAGTCAGATCTGGAGGCATGGTTCCTCCATCTTGAGCCTCGCTTCCACCCCCCCCCCCCCCCAAACAGCGGAGGTCCAGAAATTACTGCGCAGATTCGGCAATAAGGCCCCAACCCCCTCCCTTCCCCCCTCCCCGTCTCAACCCTATCCTATCGCCCCGGAGCGGCCATACAATACTTTCTGCTCCGTTGTTTTAATCCGAGTCCGTAGCCCCGAATTAAAAGCCGAACAAAACAAAACCCCCGAGACGCCTAGCCTGTTTTACATACGCCGGAGAAGGGGTGTGTCGGAATAGGGTTGGATGCGCGTAGTTTGGAGGGGGTATTTCAGAGGGGAGGGGAGGGGTAAGGGAACACCCCTCCCCCCCTCCCCCTACCCCGTTTACACGTCCCTGGCGTCGACTTGGCTCCCGTGATTTTTTTTTTTTACTTTGTTTTGTTTTCGTATTTTGGGTTTATTCTCCACCCCTGTGCCGCGTCTTGCCTGCAGTATAATAGCCGGGCGAGCGGTTCGCGTTAATCGTTAATTTATGCCGCAACTTGGCCAGGGGGTGGCAGTCGAGGTGGCGGTCGTGGCTAGAGATCTTCCTTCGCTAGCGCCAGATACATTTTAATAAGGCTCGTCCACGGTTTTATTACGACGCGCTACGTGCAAATGGAAGCGTCGTGTAGGTAGCGATTTGCCACGCCAGGTACATTATCGCACGATCCCAACGAAATATCGAGTTGATTGTAACTCACATACCAGAAAAAAAAGCCACACATTGATTTGTGCGGTTATTTGTCTGCACGAATTATTTCAATTTACATTTAAAGAGAAGTCACGCTGGTACGTTCTGTTGCTGTGTGCTCCCATCCATGATTGATTTGAAGAGAACTAATAAAACGAGCTCTAACATGGAAATTAAGCGTTTGCGGTCAGATGTCCACATGACATATTTTGTTTCTTTGTGAGTGAGGAATGTCTCCTGAAAGTTTGGCCGTACCTTTTTGTAACATGCTATATACTACAGCGTCATCTGCAAAAAGCCTCAGTGAACTACCGATTTCATCCGCAAGGTGATTTACATATATCGTGAACAGCAACAGACCCACGACTGTCGCCTGTGGCACACCTGAGATCACTCTTACTTCAGAAGACTTCTCGTAGATTCTTTTAATCTATTAGATGTATATCAAATTGGAAGCAGGAACTAGTGAAGAATCAAATTCTGAGCAGAACGAGTCCCGTATGTGAGGCTCTGTCAGACGGCGTTCGCCGGCCGCGGTGGCCGAGGGGACTGAGGCGCTCCAGTCACGGTCTGCACGGCCACTACGGTCAGGGGTTCGAATCCCCCCTCAGGCATGTCAGGCATGGATATTTGTGCCGTCCTTAGTTGTGGCTAGTTCATAAGTAGTTTGTAAGTTTAGGGACTGATGGCCACGTAGTTAAGTCCCATAAGCTACACAAACATGTGACATTTGACAATGCTGTCGCGTCGTTCAAATATCTAGGCGTAACATTGCAGAGCGATATGAAATGGAACGAGCATGTAAGGACAGTTGTGAGTAAGGCGGACAGCCGACTTCGGTTTATTGGGAGAATTTTGGGAAGATGTATTTCACCTGTAAAGGAGACCGCGTATAAAACGATTGTACGACCACGTCTTGAGTATTGCTCAAGTGTTTGGGACCCGCAGCAGATCAGTTTAAAGGAAGACATAGAGGCGGTTCAAAGGCGAGCAGCTAGATTTGTTACCGGTAGGTTCGACCAATGCGCGAGTGTCACGGAAATGCTCCGGCAACTCAATTGGGGATCGCTGGAAGAAAGACGACGTTCTTTTCGTGAATTTCTGTTGAGTAAATTTAGAGGGCCGGAATTTGAGGATGAGTGTAGTACGATCTTGCTGCCGCCTACTCACGTTTCGCGTAAAGATCACAAAGACAAGATAAGAGAAATTAGGGCTCGTACGGAGGCATATAGGCATTCTTTTTTTTCCCTCGTCCTATTTGGGAGTGGAATAGGAAAGGAAATGCCTAGTAGTGGTACAGTGTATCCTCCGCCACGCACCTTACGGCGGATTGCGGAGCATGTAGATGTGGATGTATTCGGTGGCCCGCTCGGCCGCCAGGTCGAGCCACGCACGACCGCACGCGCACGACCACGATCGTCGATTCCGCCTCTGCTCGGCTCGGCCGGTCTATATCGAGAATGCTGCCCGGCCCGTGTTTACCTTGGTCTGCGGCCGTCCGAACGGAAATACCGCTGGACTCAGCCACGCGCGCCGCCACGCACCGCCGGCGTTTCGCACACGCGGTGTGCGCGCATCGTCAGGTGCGTCGTGATGAGCCGGCGTTCCCACGCCACTCCCCCACTCCCCCCTCTCTCCCCCCCACTCGCCGCCCACGCACAGTGGCCGATCGCTGGCAAACAATAACACGGCGACAGGAGCACGCCAGGCGGAAACAGCGCTACGCTACGCGCTCCGACCATTATTCTCGGCGCGTCTAGTGGAATCGCCGCCATGGAGATCTGACAGCTAGCACCAGTGCTCGCGCTGTGGAGCTTCCTACCTCACTACATCAACACACACACACACACATACACACACACACACACACACAACCTAGCGGGCTGTAATGCTGCTTCCGTATGAAAATGGGCGTTGCGTATTAAAGTTAAGGTTGGGGACCGCAAATGAAATTTTACCAGGTAGTGAAATATTTCTAAATGAGATTACTACGCAATTTTGACAAGGAAGGGACAATTTAAACAAAATTATTGGATTCCGCCATTAAATGGTAGCGGTCGTAATTTCGGTGGCAAATGCAACACCAGAAAGCAACATTACAGAAGAAGTCGGCGGAATCTAAATTTTACCTCATTGAGAGCTGGTACAAATATTTCGGTCATGTTCTGTAGTGATTCCAGCTGTGATGAATGGAATATTACTTCGATAAATTGATGCTGGGATTGTTCTATGACCGTGTTGAAAATTAATCATGATATTCGCCAAAAATTGCAAAATTATCGGACTTCATAAACATTACGAAGATTTTTCTGCAGGCATTAAAATGTAATAAACCATTCGTAGACACGAAATAAATAAAAGTTGCACAGAGAATGTTCTAGTACAATCGCGAAACAAATCGCAACAATACCCGAGCATCACTTTATGAAGCACTGGATCTGCTGAAAATAAATAACTTTGAAGTTAGTGAGAATGGAGACGGGGTTGTAAGTAAGTAAGATATTTCACATTAACTATGGGGGTTTATTGAAATTAATAAAAAAAGAAGCTCACACTTACAATAATTAGACAAAGTCCTGGAATACGTCCTAACACCTCAAGGAGAAGAAAGCAAGTCAAACAGTTCCGCTCTCTCCCTTCAGCTTGTTGCAAAAAAGTTGAACGTGACAAATGTCATATGTTTATCGATACGCTGTCAGAGAGAGAGCAGAAGTCAGCGACAAGCATCGCACAAGTTATAAAAAAAAATCATTAATGTATTACTACAGGGCCACACATTCAAACGGTTCTACTAAAAGAATAAAAAATAAAAGTATCAACTATGATGTGACTGTTGATAAAACACTCAATATATCAATTATTTCAGCGACGTTTCGGCCACTATTGCAAGCGGCCATCTTCTGGGTGTTACGTCGGTGAAATAAATGTTCAAATGTTTCTATAGTTTATGGGACTTAACTACGGGGTCAACAGTCCGTAATGATGGGTACGTATGTCCCTCTATGCAACTACAAATAAGAGGCGACTTCTTCTTACCATAGACGTTTCATTTCAATGATAGAAAACGCCTTCAGTAGTCTGTAATCATAGATATTTACAATTTACTTTGATATGTGGATCGAAAACAGTTTGTTGGCAAAACATGTTAAGTACTGTTTGGTTACTTACGGGTGTTTTTGGTATTGGTTTCAGCTTAAATTACAGTGTCGATCTGTTTCCTGGAGTACTGTAGATTCTTCTTTCCGAATCACAATTTTCTCCTAATCGCCACTTTCACTGCGGCACTGTCCATATATATATATATATATATATATATATATATATATATATATATATGGGTGTTTCACTAAGTGTGTTTGCCTCTGTAACTTATAAAATAATAGGTGACGGGAAATTTTAATGCGGTAGGTCAACACAAGAAATGTTACACTTTCTGTGGAACTATGAACATAGTTTATTGTATCATTTTCCAAAGAGCTACACCACAAAGATATAATTTTTTAAATGCAACAATAGTTTTCGCTATCGTGCATATATCCTGTGTCGAGATGATTGTTGCAATGAATTCAGAAACTGCTTACCTGATCGTAATAATAATTATCAGAGTGCGTCTGATATGGACTAACTTAAAATAAAGTACGCTCTTTTTCTCGATTAATAAGCTCAAATGTTCAAATGTTTGTATAGTCAACATTCATAGAATATATGACATCAACTGCGATTGGGCAAAGCTGAAAATGTGTACCCAGCCGGGATTCGAACCCGGGTCTCCTGCTTTCTAGGCAGTTGCGCTGACCCCTACACCACTGGGGACACAGTGATCACCGCACCTGCAAGGACTACCTAGGCACGCCTCCTGTCAGATACAAATCAGAAGTGACGTCTGTTGTCTCGGAACAGACGCCACACGTATATGTTTGTATAGTCTATGGGACTTAACTACGGGGTCATCAGTCCCTAAACTTACAAACTACTTATGAATTACTTACGAACTAGGACGGCACAAATATCCATGCCCGAGGCGGGATTCGAACCCCCGACCGTAGTGGCCGTGCAGACCGTGACTGGAGCGCCTCAGTCCCCTCGGCCACCGCGACCGGCTTAATAAGCTCAATATTGTTTTTAATGTAAATTAAATGTTTTTATCTTCGTTGCTTAAGTATCAAACATCTGGAGCTGACCTTCTACTCGAACTCTGGGCTTGCGGCAAAGTGCTTGGTTGACAAGCGGAACGCCGGCTGCGTTGGCCGAGCGGTCTGCGGCGCGCTAGTCACTGTCTGCACGGCCACTACCATCGGGGGTTCGAATCCCCCCTCGGGCATGGATATTTGTGCCATCCTTAGTAATTGCTAGTTCATAACTAGTTTATAAGTTTAGGACCTGATGACCCCGTAGTTAACTCCCACAAGCTTACAAACATTTGAACTTTTTGACAAGCGGAACGTCACGGGTTAGAAACTCCTTGTAGTCTCGGATTTTCCAAATGTCAGATGTTTGTAAATCTATCGGACCAAACTGCGTGGTCATCAGTCCGTAGCTTACAAACTACTTAAACCTAGGTAAACTAGCCTACGGACAAACACACACACACCCATGTCCCAGGGAGGACTCGAACCTCCACGGCGTCGAATTTTTCGCTGTGAGTTTTATCCTGGCCTTCTCGCAATAATGTAAGGAGTTAAAAGAAAGGACACTTGATTCGGAAAACACGTGACACTTTCTCCATTTGTTTAAATGGGGTAGGGTAGGAACAACATGTTACGCACTTAAGTGTCGTCCAGTTGTCAGAACAGCTCACTCATCATCGCGTAATCATTATTTATTTATTTATTTTCCTTACAGCCATCTACGGATTACGTTTACACAACTTCCCTTAATTTCTACAGTCCTCTTCCTCCCTCTTTCGCCAGTACTCCTTCATCCGTTGGCTCATTCGCGCACGTTCTTCTGCCGAGAGTATTCTGTTCTTCCTCGTTTTCTCCTAGAAGAAATCCTTCACCTCCACAATCCTCTACCTAAAGATCTGCCTGTTCACAATTTTTTTTTTTTTTGCTGGGATCCCGCTTTTTTCTAGGTTCCTGTGCACTTCTTAAACCCATGGAGCTTGTACCTTCCTGTTCTCCTGTACGAGAAGTATATTGCTGGCGAGCCTCTATGATTCCATTATTTTAATATATCGATAGTAAGACAGTCTTCTTTTCTTTATTGTTATTACATTACATATAATTCAGTCATGCTACAATTTATTCCGTGTTACAATATTTTCCAAATTTACATAAATCATAACTGTGTTTAACTTTTTGCATTTCTTTTTATTCTAATTTTGCTGTCTATTATGTATAAACAATCTATAAAAATCAATTACTGTCCGTTAGTGTCGCTATAATTCAGAAACGGCTTTACTGACTTTACAATATTTCAGACACAAGTATAATGAAGGGCGATACATCTGGATGAAATTCTGAGATTCAGAAGATAAACGGCGGTTTCCATACCGAAAACAAATAATTCGATACTCGCTGCGGAAGATGTCCATACCATCAAAGTTATTAAGAAAATTTTATTTGCTTTTCACCAAAAAAAAAAAAAAAAAAAAAAAAAAAAAAAAAAAAAAAAAAAAAAAAAAAAAAAAAAAAACACGTCAAATGAGATTTGTAGCATATACGGGCTGATATTCAACGCAAAGTAATGGATCAGTAATATATATATATATAACCAGGTTGGAATAAATAATATAGTGAGGACAGTTACAACTCACCGCAAAGACGTGGCGACGAGCTGCGACAGGCACATACAAAAGACACACACATACAACACAGTCAGCTATCGGCCATGGCCTTCTTCAGAAAATAGAGCACTCACGCAATCACACAGGCACACAACACAGTCATACAACCATCACCTCCGACTGCCACACTTCGAATCACGCTCTGCAGCGAATCGGGGACGGGAGGGGAGGGGAGGGGGAGGGGATAGAAAGGTTACGTCACGGTGGTGGGGATGGGTTAGATGGGAATAACGAGATGCAGCTTAGGAATGGAGTGGGGAGGCGGGTGAGGGGAGAAAATAAAATATATATTTTAACACTGCAAGTGCACAAGACCACATACACACACACATACACATGCACGCACACACACACACACACACACACACACACATGATCACACATTCACACACCACTCAAATCAGGCGAGGTTTGGGATAAAGAGGTAGGAACTGTAAGGTATGGAAAAAAATATATATAGGGAAGTTATCGTAGGTTGAGGCCTGGTTGATTTCGGGATCGGAGAATGTATTGTAGGGATAACTCCCATCTGTGCAGTTCAGAAAAGCTGGTGGTGGATGGGAGGATCCAGATGGCCCGGGTTGTGAAGCAGCCATTGAAATCAAGCATGTGCTCCGCTGCATGCTGTGCCACAGGGTGGTCCACCTTGTTTTTGGCCACAGTTTGGCGGTGGCCATTCATCCTAATGGACAGCTGGTTGGTGGTCATGCCAATATAGAAAGCTGTACAGTGCTTGCAGCACAGTTGGTAAATTACGTGGCTGCTTTCACAAGTGGCCCGGCCTCTGATAGGGTAGGATAAGCCTGTGACAGGACTGGAATAGGAAGTGCTGGGTGGGTGGATTGGACAGGTCTTACAGCGGGGTCTTCCACAAGGATATGATCCCTGTGGCAGTGAGCTGGGTTTTGGGGTGGCATAAGGATGAACTAGGATGTTGTGAAGGTTGGGAGGGCGACGGAACACCACTTTAGGAGGGGTGGGAAGGATCTTATATATATTGAGGTGTTTGTACCCATATTTCACTCCGCAGCCAAAAGTACACATCGCAAAAGAATAGTGTTGGTATGTGGTAGTAGGTATCAGTCTCCCATTGTGCACTATGGTGGTTCAGGGTTGATAACGGCCGGCCGAAGGGACTGAGGCGCTCCAGTAACGGTCTGCACGGCCACTACGGTCGGGGGTTCGAAACCCCTCTCGGGCATGGATATTTGTGCCGTCCTTAGTATTAACTAGTTCATAAGTAGTTTGTAAGTTTAGGGACATGACCCCGTAGTTAAGTCCCATAGACTGTACAAACATTTGAACATTTTTGGTTGATAATGATAATGGAGTGGAAGATACGGGAGCTTAAAGTTACTATTAAATAATAACAACTGCAGGATCAGAATGTGACGTCTGTTCTTCGGAACAGACGCCACATGTATATATATATAGTTACTGATTTACATAAAATTCTACGTGTGGGTGTCAATATTTTCCTATTCAGCACGAACTAGACACAATGGAGACGAATGATCTCTCTCTGTTGTTATTGTACCAAGTTTCCCATTGTACACCATAGCAGTTCCGTGTCGGTAGCTATAAGAGGGTGGAAGATATATTGGTTGAAAGTCGTCAGCTCATACAAAATTGGCGATCAGTACTGACACTATAATAGCAAAGAGGTTATACACAGCGAAACGTGATGCATATTCTTCAGTTGTTTTCCTGCAACAAACGTACGAATAAAGAAAGAACGAATATCTTATTGTAGTATCTTAAACGTCCCTCTCTATATTAATATGCCGCGACGGAGCGGCCGAGAGCACTGAGGTGCTATGCTCCGATGCACGAGGCCGTTGTATTCTGATACAATTATATATATTCTAAAATTTTGTACGTACAAAGTTTTCTGTTTTGGCCCTTCACTACACATTTTTGTGATCTGCACCATCTTATAGTATCATGAGTTTGAAAGAAATGATATAATAACATAACAAGATCATATAAAATGAACTGGCTGTCAGATATGATAGCTTCAAATGTCGAAATAAGGATGTCAACACCTTGTCAAGAAGTCGTTCTTACCGCCATTGTAAGTGTACTGGAAGTTTCCTGACTTTGCCGACTGCTGGTAATAGACAGTGTAGAAACATTGAACTAAGACAAGTTGCGCACGTTACCACAGTACATCCACGATTGTGTGATGCAGGCCCGAACTGCCAAGCCTGAATCACAGAGAAGTAAAGCGAGCAAAAGCAGAGCCGCACAATTGTGCGTGCAGGGCCTGAAAGGGATATGGCGAAATAAACTTGTCTTATTCAGTTGCATGACAGCTTACGATACATAAATAAACATCTCCATTATTATATTCAACTTCAGCTTAAAATACCTCATTTCCACTTTTGCTTCGTCCAACAGAGCGCAAAAATAATTTTAGAAACGTATCGATAACGCGAAATTTCTTTCTTACTCTATGGCATCTTTCTTGGTAGTTTTACTTTTCAAACTGCAATTTGCAATTATTTTTCTTTATTCGTACGCTTGTTGCAGAAAACGACTGAAAATGTGCAACACGTTTCGCTGTGTATAACCTCTTTGCTATTATAGTTTCAAAAGTCATCGCTGGTCTCCAGTCCGAATTTTATATAAACTGACGACTTTCAGCTACTAATCATCCACTCTGAACTGCCATGGTGTACAACGGGAGACTTTGTACTGCAACAAAACAGAGAGATCGTTCGTCTCCATTGTGTAGTTTTTGCTGAAGAGCAAAATATTGACACCAACCTGTAGAATTTTATACAAGTCGGTAACTTTCAACTCCCATATCTTCCACCCCTTTGTCGTTACAAACCCTCTACCACCATAGTGGACAATGCAAGATTCATACTTACTACCATATACAAACACTATTCGTTTGCGATGTTTAGTTTGGCTGAACAGTGAAATATGGGTACAAACTCCTCAATTTACTTTATTACGAAAACATTTTTAAAGCCGAATCTATGAAAATTTATATTTAGAAGTAGAAACAACCAACGCAGTGTATGTGTGCCTGACAGTTGGAATGAAGTTCGTACGTAATAAATGAACTGAAAAGTTGCAGGTCAGTTGACTTGAGTTTTACATTACATTATCAATGTAATACGAAAGAAGTTAAAAAATCTGATTGGCTGTTGAGAGTAAAAGCATGCAGGTGACAATAAAATCTTTATTTCTTTTGTACTGACGCGTTTCGGGAATAGACCATTTTCAGAGTACCTGGTTCTGTAGTACATATTAATGTTGATTTGATACGATTTTCTCAGGGAAGCCAAAACAGTCTTGGTACAATCCGCCACTGCCCGCACCGAAACTAAGTTTATTGTGCGGTATCGCTCCCTGTATGTCTAGTAAAGCCAACCAATGCCCTTGAACAGTGCAAGGAGTCCCTTTACCAGTTCTACACAATTTCTTTGGGTCTGGTTGTCCCAAAATGTTCTGTGCCTTTTACTCTCCAATGCAATGCTTTCGAAGATTAGATGTGATGCAGTTTCATCGCCGTCATCACAGATCTTACATTTAGGGTCCTCTTCTGTTATTGCCATTGTATGTAGGTGTTTTTTGAAATTCCCATGGCCTGTCAGCAATCCAACCATTAGTCTAATCTCTCTCCTATTCAGGCCCAGGATTGCAGAGTTTCTTTTAAAACATGGCTTTGGCATCATTACCTTGCCTTGCCTTCTGTTGATGGAATTTGGTCCAATATTCTACGTGCTGTCTTCTGAGCCAGTTACGTAGCTCCAATTTGATCATTGCCTTGGTGATTGTCAGGACAGGTTCCGGTCCAATAAATGGAGTCTCTGCCCCCATCGGCATGTTCGTTGCCACTGATCCCCGAGTGGCCAGGGACCCACAATAGGTTTACTCTATTGCTTTCCCCTAGCTCCACCAGAACCCTGTGACATTCTGCAACAATTTTAGAGCTTGTTGCAGGAGCTGCCAGTGATCTCAGGGCTGCCTGGCTGTCTGAATAGATATAGATGCTACGGTCTTTGTAGCACCTACGCAAATTCTCCTCCACACACGCCCTGATGGCAGTGATTTCGGCCTGCAATACTGAGGCCAGTTTTCCTAGAGAGATAACGCCCTCCAGTCTTGGCTGTGCACCCCGTATACCCCGGCCGCATATTAATGTTACAAGTATTTGATGAGTGGCCAGACTGTACTGGCCATTGCGCTTTGTCTTTGTTTAAATAGGTTGTGGTATGTTTTTTTTATGCTTACCAGGTATTTTGAAGATGGGCTACGCCCGAAACGCGTCAGTACAAAAGGAATAAAGATTTTAGCGCCACCTGCATGGTTTTATTCTCAGCAGCCAATCAGCTTTTTAAACTTCTTTCTTATTAGATTCAGCTGAAAAGTATTTAACGACTGATATTAGTTGACAGTGAACAGTAAACTACCCCCAGTACACCTGCACTGCGCTACGCCTGTTGACGTCCTGGCAGGGTCGCCAGTTTCGTTTTGTTGACGCAGGGCTCCTGCCGCCCCCGCAGTCGTCCCCACCCCCGCCGCCGCCCCCAGCGGCACCCTTTCCTGCCGGCCTGTTTGGGAAAACCCGAGTACGGACTGAAAAGTTAATGAAGTCGGATGCTAAATGAAGATAAATGGCGGTGATATTGGATTAAGTTTGAGGGACGCCTGCGCCGGGCGTTACGGCGCCGGTTGGGGGAGGGGGTGGGTTGAGGGGGTTGAGGGGGAGGGAATACGGAAGGTGGAGCAGCGAGGGGTGGCTCAGACGTCAGTCAAGCGGCGCGATGACAAATGCGACTGTTTTGTTCGCCCGGAGGCCCGCGGGGCCATTCACAGTAAAAGTGCTTCGGCCCTGTGAACACGTCGCGGGGCACTTCCTACTGACTGACGCCGGAAAGGAAACCTTAGGGTAGCTGCCGAAGCTTTCCCTGCAGTTTTGCCTTCTTACGACCGAAGCAGAAGTGGAAACGAGGTATTTTAAACTGAAGTTGAATACAGTAGCCGGCCGCGGTGGCCGAGGGGACTGAGGCGCTCCAGTCACGGTCTGCACGGCCACTACGGTCGGGGGTTCGAACCCCCCCTCGGGCATGGATATTTAAATGTTCAAATGTTTGTTAAGCTTAAGTGACTCAACTACGGGGTTATCAGTCCCTAAGCTTACAAACTACTTATGAACTAACTAATACTAAGGTCGGCACAAATATCCATGCCCGAGGGGGGTTCGAACCCCCGACCGTAGTGGCCGTGCAGACCGTGACTGGAGCGCCTCAGTCCCCTCGGCCACCGCGGCCGGCTCTGCCGTTCTTAGTGTTAGCTAGTCCGTAAGTAGTTTGTAAGCTTAGGGACTGATAACCCCGTAGTTAAGTCCCATAAGCTATACAAACATTTGAACATTTGATTTTTGAATAATAATTGACATAGGTTGTTTTGTTTCAGTCTTTTATTCCATTGGTTGATTTTCGTTTTAGCACTTCACCACTAGGAGAATGCCATATTGTTCGTGTTGTGTCGTAACAACATAACACAAACAAAATGACATGTAGGCGTACCTAGTGGTGAAGAGCTAAAAAAAAAAAAAAAAAAAAAAAAAAAAACGATTACACGCTTCGAAACTGCGTTCACCTCGACGTCGCCGAACACGGATGCGACCATCATGATGCTGTAAACAGAACTTGGATTCGTCCGAAAAAAATTTTGTTTTGCCACTCGTGCACCCAGGTTCGTCGTTGCGTACACCATCACAGGCGCTCCTGTCTGTGATGCAGCGTCAAGGGTAACCGCAGCCACGGTCTCCGAGCTGATAGTCCATGCTGCTGCAGACGTCGTCTAACTGTTCGTGAAGATGGTTCTTGTCTTGCAAACGTCCCCATGTGTTGACTCAGAGATCGAGACGTGGCTGCACGATCCGTTACAGCCATGCGGATAAGATACCTGTCATCTCGACTGCTAGTGATACGAGGCCGTTGGGATCCAGCACGGAGTTCCGTATTGCCCTCCTGAACCCACCGATTCCATATTCTGCTAACAGTCATTGGATCGCGACCAACGCGAGCGGTAATGTCACGATGCGATAAACCGCAATCGCGTTAGGCTACAATCCGACCTTTATCAAAGTCGGAAACGCGATGGTACTCATTTCTGTTCCTTACACGAGGCATCACAACAACTTTTCACTAGGTAACGTCGGTAAACTGGTGTTTGTGTATGAGAAATCGGTTGGAAACTTTCCTCGTGCCAGCACGTTGTAGGTGTCGCCACCGGCGCCTACCTTGTGTGACTCCTCTGTAAAACTAATCATTTTCATATGAGAGCATCCTCTTGTCTGTCTATCTTTGAACCTTTCCTGCACATATAGGTTCGGCTCTGTGTTAAATGCTGATTTGGCTCATATTTACAGGGTGGCGGGATGCCATTCCTGCCGCCACCCCATGCCCTTCAGGAGGAAATGTGGACCCCAAATGTCTGCGCATAGTGTTATATGTGTGTGCGAAAGTGTAAAGTGTTACGAAATGTTTGCGAATCGCGTAACTGAGGCGGGACTTGGGAACCAACCCGGTATTCACCTAGAGGGATGTGGAAAACCGCCGAAAAACCACATCCAGGCTGGCCGGGCTAACCGATCGGGTATCACAGCATCTTCTTCCTGTGTGTGAAATTTCGCGTCTGTAGCACGTCATCTTCGTGGTATAGTAATTTTAATAGTCAAGAGTGTATAGTTTTGTGGAAAAGTCTGCAGAATGTCTTGTTTGCGCTTGCTTCAACTAGAGCTGGGACGTCAGTCTAGCAAGCTTCTTTATTTCACATTTTTGTTCCAACCTTAAAGCTGAGTGACCTGTTTCTAAATGTTACTGAACGTTGTTCATTTTTCTTTGATAATACACACTAACAACATATGAATATGCAAACGAACACTAAAAAACAGTAAGTGATTACAGTGTTAAGTGACTGTAACAAAATGATCTGTTACAATGAAGAGACAGGCTACCTTGAGATCACGTGACATTGTAACCAGCACCCCCTCCTAAACTTCTGCAAACACAAAGGCTGCTCTCCCCCACATCATATCAAACAGTTACGCCGGCCGCGGTGGCCGAGGGGACTGAGGCGCTCAAGTCACGGTCAGCACGGCCACTACGGTCGGGGGTTCGAATCCCCCCTCGGGCATGGATATTAGTGCCGTCCTTAGTCTTAGCTAGCTCATAATTAGTTTGTAAGATTAGGGACTGATGACCCCGTAGTTAAGTCCCATAAGTTGTACAAACATTTGAACATCAAACAGTTAATTATTTGTTGCAATGAAGATTACAGTTGTCATTTAGCCTAAAAAATGCGACACATTTGCTAAAACGTCCAAAGATAAGTGACAAGTAACAATACACAAGTCATTGTTGTTCACGAATCTGTTAAAAAGGAGATAGGGTTTAAAAAGTTTGCTCGTAGTTGCTCTCAAATCCACTACCTTCGACGGCGCAACGCTATGCCGCTAACCACACGGCTATTCTTGCTAGGTAGAGGGTAGTGACTTCAATATTATTCATGATCGGACCTTCTGAAGCCTTTTACAGTTCATGTGTCTATAATATATACAGGATGTTACAAAAAGGTACGGCTAAACTTTCAGGAAACATTCCTCACACACAAAGAAAGAAAATATGTTATGTGGACATGTGTTCCATGTTGAATCTCATTTTATTATTTCTTTTCAAATCACATTAATCATGGAATTGAAACACACAGCAACAGAACGTACCAGCGTGACTTCAAACACTTTGTTACAGGAAATGTTCAAAATGTCCTCCGTTAGCGAGGATACATGCATCCACCCTCCGTCGCATGGAATCCCTGATGCGCTGATGCAGCCCTGGAGAATGGCGTATTGTATCACAGCCGTCCACAATACGAGCACGAAGAGTCTCTACATTTGGTACCGGGGTTGCGTAGACGAGAGCTTTCAAATGCCCCCATAAATGAAAGTCGAGAGGGTTGAGGTCAGGAGAGCGTGGAGGCCATGCAATTGGTCCGCCTCTACCAATCCATCGGTCACCGAATCTGTTGTTGAGAAGCGTACGAACACGTCGACTGAAATGTGCAGGAGCTCCATCGTGCATGAACCACATGTTGTGTCGCACTTGTAAAGGCACATGTTCTAGCAGCACAGGTAGAGTATCCCGTATGGAATCATGATAATGTGCTCCATGGAGTGTAGGTGGAAGAACATGAGGCCCAATCAATACATCACCAACAATTCCTACCCAAACGTCCACAGAAAATCTGTGTTGATGACGTGATTGCACAATTGCGTGCCGATTCTCGTCAGTCCATACATGTTGATTGTGAAAATTTACAATTTGATCACATTGGAACGAAATTTACATTTAAAGAGAAATACTAGAAAGAGCTCTAACATGGAAATTAAGCGTTTCCGGACACATGTCCACATAACATATTTTCTTTCTTTGTGTATGAGGAATGGTTCCTGAAAGTTTGACCGTACCTTTTTGTAACACCCTGTAGTTATGTTTTCCCAAGTATGACATGTTTCTGATGAATCTTCAATGCGCCAAAAACAAATATGAATGGCGATGTTGCCTTCATGGAGGATTTGCGCACGCACAAGGCGAGGTGCTCAGTAGCTCCATTGCCTTTGCTTCAGACCCATTGGTGCGTAACCGCCAGAGCTCGAGTAGCCAGGAGCTGGCGTCTCTACCAGCTCCAACGCCAGTGCTAGAAGCGTCGTTTCCCCTCGCCCCTCCCTGCCGTGGGAGCGCCCATATGCTGCCTCCAGGGGGTTCAGCAGAGAATCTGAACCTCAGCCGCGCATTGCCTTTGCTTCGGCACCATTCGTGCGTAACCGCCAGAGCTCGAGTAGCCAGGAGCTGGCGTCTCTACCAGCTCCAACGCCAGTGCTAGAAGCGTCGTTTCCCCTCGCCCCTCCCTGCTGCCCATATGCTGCCTCCAGGGGGTTCAGCAGAGAATCTGAACCTCAGCCGCGCATTGCCTTTGCTTCGGCACCATTCGTGCGTAACCGCCAGAGCTCGAGTAGCCAGGAGCTGGCGTCTCTACCAGCTCCAACGCCAGTGTTAGAAGCGTCGTTTCCCCTCGCCCCTCCCTGCCGCGGGAGCGCCCATATGCTGCCTCCAGGGGGTTCAGCAGAGAATCTGAACCTCAGCCGCGCATTGCCTTTGCTTCGGCACCATTCGTGCATAACCGCCAGAGCTCGAGTAGCCAGGAGCTGTCGTCTCTACCAGCTCCAACGCCAGTGTTAGAAGCGTCGTTTCCCCTCGCCCCTCCCTGCTGCCCATATGCTGCCTCCAGGGGGTTCAGCAGAGAATCTGAACCTCAGCCGCGCATGCGCATTGCAACGCTGCGGCCACTGCCGACTATATTAAGCGGCCGCGCTACGACTCGTATACGTGCTATCCCCGCGGCGCAAAACGTTTCTCATGCGATAAAAATACTTTGAATGTGCGTATAAAATGTGATAAACGAACGAAACGAATAATGATAGTTTGAAAACACTTTTTATTTTATTTATTACTTTTTTTTCACGACGAGCTTTTTAACGGGGGTTCACTGAACCAATGAACAAATGTTCAAATGTCTGTAGAGCTTATGGGACTTAACTACGAAGTCATCAGTCCCTAAACTTACAAACTACTTATGAACTAGCTAATACTAAGAACGGCACAAATGTCCATGCCCGAGGGGGGATTCGAATCCCCGACCGTAGAGGCAGTGCAGACCGTGACTGGCGCGCCTCAGCCCCCTCGGCCACCACGGCCGGCGAACCAGTAAACACATTGGACGCGCCGCCACCCAGCTAAGAGCAACAAAATGGCGGATGCGCCAGCTCGTACTGATAGGAGGCATGGTTGGCAGGATTGTACGTTCACCGGAGTGCTATCTACGGTATGGAAGACGGTTGTACGGACATCTGTCAGCTGTCGCAGTAATTACATCGCGAATTTTACACACGACAGGCAAATGGCGGTTTAATACAAATAAACAATCCCTGGGACGGATTTTCGTCTCTTGTATGTCAAAGAGTATACTGATAAATCTAAAGCATTTATCTTCGGAACACAGAAGCTGAATTAAAGTTTGTGACGGAGAGGGAGATCGTACTTGAACTATTCTGAGGCGCCTTAAGCGTTAGTGGTGTGGTGGTCTAACGGTAGAAGGCTGAACGTCCTCTGTAACAAAAAAGCTGAGCCAACCATTCAACGAACGACCAAGTACGAACAATAAAACGACCGCAGATCATAGATCCACCTGGAGGAAAAAAAAAAAAATAAATAAATAAATAAAAAAAAAAAAAAAAAAAAAAAAAAGTTAAGACGTCTGCCTAGTAAGCATGGAGGTCCGGGTTCGATTCCCGGCCGCATCACAATTTTAGTTCTATGCTTCAGTTTTGTCCTGTGATATTTTCTGAAACATTGTTGTTGTTATTGTGGTCTTCAGTCCTAAGACTGGTTTGATGCGGCTCTCCACAATACCCTATCCTGAGCAAGCCTCTTCATCTCCACATAAGAACGGCAACCTACATCTGTCTGAATCTGCTTACTGTATCCATCTCTTGGTCTTCCTCTGCGGTTTTTACCACACACACTTCCCTCCAACGCTAAATTCACAATTCCTTGATGTCTAAGAATGTGCCCTACCAATCTATCCCTTCTTTTAGTCATGGTATGCCAGAAATTTCTTTTCTCCGCAATTCTGTTCAGTACCTCCTCATTAGTTACGCGATCCACCCACCTAATCTTCGGCATTCTTCTATAGCACCATATTTCAAAAGCCTCTATCCTCTTCCTGTCCGCACTGTTTATCGTCCATGTTTCACTCCCGTACAAGGCAACACTCCATACAAATGCCTTCAGGAAGGACTTCCTTAGGCTTAAATCAATATTCGCTGTTAACAAATTTCTCCTTTTCAAGAACGCTTTTCTACCGATTGCCATTCTGCATTTTATATCCTCTGTACTGCGACCATCATTTGTTATTTTACTGCCCAAGTAACAAAACTCATCTACCTCCTTTATTGCTTCGTTTCCCAATCTAATTCCTTCAGCATCACCTGATTTTCTTACACTGCACTCCATTACCCTAGTTTGCTCTTGTTAATGTTCATCTTATATGCACCTTTCAGCACACTGTTCATTCCGTTCAACCGCACTTCCAGTTCCTTTGCTGTATCTGACAGAATTACTATGTCGTAGGCAAAACGCAATGTTCTTAATTCTTCACCCTGAACTTTAATTCCTTCACCAAATTTCTCCTTGCTTTCCTTTAAAGCTTGCTCAATGTACAAATTGAATAACATTGGAGAAAGGCTGCAACCCTGTCTTACTCCCTTTCCAACCATCTCTTTCATGCCCTTTAACTCTGACAACCGCTGTCTGGTTTTATCATTATTGTTTTACCATTATTGTCTTTAAATTGTGGTTTGTTTAATTTTGGCAACCACTGTATAAGCTAGCAGAATTTGAGGTCGTCGGCCGCGGTGGCCGAGGAGCCTGAGGCCCTCCAGTCACGGTCTGCACGGTCACTATTGTCGGGGGTTCGAATCCCCCCTCGGGCATGAATATTCTTGCCGTCTTTAGTATAAGGTAGTTGATAAGTAGTTTGTAAGTTTAGGGACTGATGACCCCGTAGTTAAGTCCCATAAGCTTAAGAAACATTTGAACATTTGAATTTGACGTCATAAAAGTTGTGTGGCTGTTTCGATTACAAATAGAGTGTTTGCAGTAGAAACTAGGTTGAGAAGAGGGCAGTAGAAGTGGATGTCATTACACCTCACGCTTGCTGGGCGAGTGTGTGGACGGGGCAGCGTCCGAGGTGGGAGAACCGACCCCGTGGCAGGATAGTCGGACAGCTCTCTGTTTATGTGCATTCCTCGGCACAGCAGAAGGCGCCAGGAGTGCCAACATGCGGGCCGTCGGCGCGGGCGCCGCCTCGTTAGCGCCGCGGGGTTGGCGGCCCTGGCTGAGTGATGGCGCTACCGCGTCGCGAACAAATAATCCGAGCGCCGGGCGAAGCTCTGACGGTTTACAACCGGGCAGAGGGTTCTTGACGCGTGGCCGACAGGTGCTAAACACGGCGTCTGCGAAGCCGCCGTCTAGACTGCTCCACCGTTCTGCCGTCTCTGCCCCAAGACTGCATCAGCTGCAGCGCGAAATTATTCCGATCCTGAAACTACCTCGAAGAGAACGACCTATTAACCAATAGTCAGCACGGATTCAGAAAGTATCGCTCTTGCGAAACACAGCTTGCCCTTTATTCACATGAAGTGTTAGGTGCCATCGACAAGGGATCTCCAATCGACTCCATATTTCTGGATTTCCGGAAGGCTTTTGATACTGTACCCCACAAGCGGCTTCCAATGAAATTGCGTGTTTATGGAATATCTTCCCAATTGTGCGCTTGGATTCACGATTTCCTATCAGAAAGGACACAGTTCGTTGTAATTGACGGTAAGTCATCGAGTAAAACAGGAGTGATATCTGGCGTTCCACAGGGAAGCGTTATAGGTCCCCTACTCTTCCTCGTGTTTATAAACGATTTAGGAGATAATCTGAATAGCTCCCTTAGACTGTTCCCGGATGATGCTGTCGTTTATCGGTTAGTGAAGTCAACAGAGGATCAAAAGCAACTGCAAAGCGATTTAGACAAAATTTCCACTTGGTGCGAAAATTGGCAATTGACACTAAATAAAGAGAAGTGTGAAGTAATACACATGACCACTAATAGAAATCCGCTGAACTTCAATTACGCGATAAATCAGTCAAACCTTAAGGTCGTAGATTCTACAAAATACCTAGGAGTTACAATTACGAACAACTTTGACTGGAGAGAACACACAGAAAATATTGTGGGGAAGGCGAATCATAGGTTACGTCTCATTGGCAGAACGCTTCGAAGATGCACCAGCTCCACCAAAGAGACTGCCTACATCACACTTGTGCGTCCTCTCCTGGAGTACTGTTGCCCAGTGTGGGACCCTCACCAGGTGGGACTGACGGAAGACATTGAGAAGGTTCAGAGAAGGGCAGCTCGTTTTGTTTTATTACGTTACGGGGGGGGGGGGGGAAGGGAAGCGTCACGGAAATGGGGTGGAAATCATTAAAAGAAAGACATTATTCATTGCGGCATGATCTGTTTGCGAAGTTTCAATCACCGACTTCTGAATGTGAAAATATTTTGCTAGCAGCCACCTACTTAGGGAGACATGACGATCCCAATGAAATAAGAGAAATCAGATCGAAAACGGAACGATTTAGGTGTTCTTTCTTCCCGCGCGCTATTAGAGAATGGAACGGTAGAGAATAGTTATGAAAGTGGTTAACCCTCTGCCAGGCACTTAAATGTGATTTGCAGAGTATCTATGTAGATGTAGAACACACAGAACACGCCGCCACTGCCTACAAAACATCGACGCATCCGAGCTAAGGATGGCATGGCTATCGGTCGGTCCCGACGGGCATTCCGAGGCCTTTATGGACGCAGTTAAGTCTTAGTTTAATTGAAACACGATTGGAATGGGACGATACCAAGGAAGTTTGGAAAAGTGGGAGACGAGGTACTGGCAGAATTGAAGTTGTGACGACAGACAGTGAGTCATGTCAGGATAGTTCAGTGGTAGAGCGCTTGCCCGCGAAAGGCAAATGTCCCAGGTTCGAGTCCCGGTTCCGGCGTCATCAGTCCCTAAACTTACAAACTAGTTGTGAACTAGCTAACACTAAGGACGGCACAAATATCCATGCCCGAGGGGGGATTCGAACCCCCGACCGTAGTGGCCGTGCAGACCGTGACTGACGCGCCGCAGTACCCTCGGCCACCGCGGCCGGTAATAAGATGCAAAAAAGGCCGAAAGAAACTGAAAGCAACGGCACCGCTGTCTTAAACACTAAGTGTACACTTTGTGTGCCATAGGGGGTCTACTGGCTGAACCGGGACTAGAACTTCGAAACTGGGACCTTTGCCTTTCGCGGGCAAGCGCACTACCGACTGTGCTATCCCGACACGACTCACGATGCCGCCTCACAACTTTACTTCCGCCAGTACCTCGCCTCCTACTTTCCAAACTTCACAGAAGCTCTCCTGCAAACCATGCAAGACTAGCACTCCTGGAA
This sequence comes from Locusta migratoria, assembly GCA_026315105.1. Classification (NCBI taxonomy): domain Eukaryota; kingdom Metazoa; phylum Arthropoda; class Insecta; order Orthoptera; family Acrididae; genus Locusta; species Locusta migratoria. The sequence goes on from CM048754.1 coordinate 15,874,623, forward strand.
GAAAGGACATGGTGGAGACATAGCTTAGCCAGAGCCTAAGGGATGTTTCCAGAATGAAACTTTCACTCTGCAGCGGAGTGTGCGCTGATATGAAACTTCCTGGCAGATAAAAATTGCGTGCCGGAAGCGGGACTCGAACCTGGGACCTTTGACTTTCGTTGGCAAGCGCACTACCGACTGAGCTACCCCGACACGACTCACGATGCCGCCTCACAACTTTACTTCCGCCAGTACCTCGCCTCCTACTTTCCAAACTTCACAGAAGCTCTCCTGCAAACCATGCAAGACTAGCACTCCTGGAAGAAAGGACATGGTGGAGACATAGCTTAGCCAGAGCCTAAGGGATGTTTCCAGAATGAAACTTTCACTCTGCAGCGGAGTGTGCGCTGATATGAAACTTCCTGGCAGATAAAAATTGCGTGCCGGAAGCGGGACTCGAACCTGGGACCTTTGACTTTCGTTGGCAAGCGCACTACCGACTGAGCTACCCCGACACGACTCACGATGCCGCCTCACAACTTTACTTCCGCCAGTACCTCGCCTCCTACTTTCCAAACTTCACAGAAGCTCTCCTGCAAACCATGCAAGACTAGCACTCCTGGAAGAAAGGACATGGTGGAGACATAGCTTAGCCAGAGCCTAAGGGATGTTTCCAGAATGAAACTTTCACTCTGCAGCGGAGTGTGCGCTGATATGAAACTTCCTGGCAGATAAAAATTGCGTGCCGGAAGCGGGACTCGAACCTGGGACCTTTGACTTTCGTTGGCAAGCGCACTACCGACTGAGCTACCCCGACACGACTCACGATGCCGCCTCACAACTTTACTTCCGCCAGTACCTCGCCTCCTACTTTCCAAACTTCACAGAAGCTCTCCTGCAAACCATGCAAGACTAGCACTCCTGGAAGAAAGGACATGGTGGAGACATAGCTTAGCCAGAGCCTAAGGGATGTTTCCAGAATGAAACTTTCACTCTGCAGCGGAGTGTGCGCTGATATGAAACTTCCTGGCAGATAAAAATTGCGTGCCGGAAGCGGGACTCGAACCTGGGACCTTTGACTTTCGTTGGCAAGCGCACTACCGACTGAGCTACCCCGACACGACTCACGATGCCGCCTCACAACTTTACTTCCGCCAGTACCTCGCCTCCTACTTTCCAAACTTCACAGAAGCTCTCCTGCGAACCATGCAAGACTAGCACTCCTGGAAGAAAGGACATGGTGGAGACATAGCTTAGCCAGAGCCTAAGGGATGTTTCCAGAATGAAACTTTCACTCTGCAGCGGAGTGTGCGCTGATATGAAACTTCCTGGCAGATAAAAATTGCGTGCCGGAAGCGGGACTCGAACCTGGGACCTTTGACTTTCGTTGGCAAGCGCACTACCGACTGAGCTACCCCGACACGACTCACGATGCCGCCTCACAACTTTACTTCCGCCAGTACCTCGCCTCCTACTTTCCAAACTTCACAGAAGCTCTCCTGCAAACCATGCAAGACTAGCACTCCTGGAAGAAAGGACATGGTGGAGACATAGCTTAGCCAGAGCCTAAGGGATGTTTCCAGAATGAAACTTTCACTCTGCAGCGGAGTGTGCGCTGATATGAAACTTCCTGGCAGATAAAAATTGCGTGCCGGAAGCGGGACTCGAACCTGGGACCTTTGACTTTCGTTGGCAAGCGCACTACCGACTGAGCTACCCCGACACGACTCACGATGCCGCCTCACAACTTTACTTCCGCCAGTACCTCGCCTCCTACTTTCCAAACTTCACAGAAGCTCTCCTGCAAACCATGCAAGACTAGCACTCCTGGAAGAAAGGACATGGTGGAGACATAGCTTAGCCAGAGCCTAAGGGATGTTTCCAGAATGAAACTTTCACTCTGCAGCGGAGTGTGCGCTGATATGAAACTTCCTGGCAGATAAAAATTGCGTGCCGGAAGCGGGACTCGAACCTGGGACCTTTGACTTTCGTTGGCAAGCGCACTACCGACTGAGCTACCCCGACACGACTCACGATGCCGCTCACAACTTTACTTCCTCCAGTACCTCGCCTCCCGCTTTCCAAAATTCACAAAAGCTCTCCTGCGAACTTGCAAGACTAGCACTTCTGCTTTCCAAACTTCCTTGCAAACGTCCTATTCCAATCGTGTTTCAACTAAACTAAAACTTATTCCTAAATGAACTAGCTGAAAACCCGCCGTTGCCCGGGAACTTATTTTTTCCTGACATTTTTAAGGTGTTGTTGTTGTGGTCTTCAGTCCGGAGACTGGTTTGATGCAGCTCTCCACAATACCCTATCCCAAGCCTCTTCATCTCCATATAAGAGCGACAACCTACATCTGTCCGAATCTGCTTACTGTATCCATCTTTTGGTCTTCCTCTGCGGTTTTTACCCCACACACATCCCTCCAACGCCAAATTCACAATTCTTCGATGCCTAAGAATGTGTGCTACCAATCGATCCCTTCTTTTAGTCAAGATACGCCAGAAATTTCTTTTCTCCCCAATTCTGTTCAGTACCTCCTCATCAGTTACGTGATCCACCCACCTGATCTTCAGCATTCTTCTGCAGCACCACATTTCAAAAGCCTCAATCCTCTTCCTGTCCGCACTGTTTTGGCCGAGGGGACTGAGGCGCTCCAGTCACGGTCTGCACGGCCACTACGGTCGGGGGTTCGAAACCCCTCTCGGGCATGGATATTTGTGCCGTCCTAGTTCGTAAGTAGTTCATAAGTAGTTTGTAAGTTTAGGGACTGATGACCCCGTAGTTAAGTCCCATAGACTATACATACATTTGAACAAACATTTTGAACCTCAGTGTCAGTCGAGTGTTATCGTGCTGAACGACCCAGTTTTGTCGCCAGATAGTGCACCCACTCATCGTCCGTCATAATGTATCTCTCTCTCTCTCTCTCTCTCCACCTCCCTTACGTTTACGGTGTTAGCCGCTCGCTTCTTGACCCGACGTGTTTTTCTCACCCTCTCCGCCTCCGCAAACGCACCCCCTACCCCCACCTCTTCCCGCCTACGTGTTTTTCCGCAGGCATTAAGAAACGGCGACGTTTAATGAAAAGCGCAGCCAGGCTGCTTCATTAATTATTCTTAAAGTGCGCCGGTGTTTCCACATCCCCCCACCCACCCCTCCACCCTTTCGCTTTAATAAAAACTTTCCTAATTACTGTTTTCCCACTGATAAATTGAAAACACCGGGAATACGGAAATTAAATTTTAATTCTTGTCTCCTGTAATCCGCTCTCCTTTGCTCCCAGGTCCCGGAGATGCGAAGAAGAAAAACAACCGTCGGCCCCTGAAAAGGCAAACAACATTTCTTCCTCTTTCTTTTTTCTCCTCTACTCTCTCTCTATCTCTCTCCCTTACTATTTTTGCGATTCTGATTTTTTGCCCCGGTAGGCAAAGCTATATATATACACTGGTAGGCTATGCTAGCGCGGGGCCCACGCAAGGTAATCGAAACTGGAGCTGACGACCGCCTGAGAAAGTTGCCACCATCAAACTTCGTTTCTTTGAAAACAAAGGCACCTCTAGGCCGTCACCCCATTAGCGTAAAAGTTTCGTCCTTTTATTAAAGGGGAGAACGAAAGCGCGGGAGAGTGGAGGGAACAAAGAAAAAAAATGCGACCTAATTTGTATATTTCGGAAACCCTTCCCTTCCGCCTTCCGACGGGCCATCGGTACAACTTTCATAAAGGGCGTCGGCGGAGGCGAAATTAACGACTTCCCCCGAAATGAAAACAGTCGTTAGTGATTATTATTGTTTGATTACTGTTTTGCTCCGCGGAGGCCTCGGTTTCATTGGGGATCACGGCTGGAGGAAGGAGAGGCCCGATAGAATCGAAACATCGCCCGGAAGACACTGCACTGTGTTAGCGGAGGAAGTTTTTCAGTTCCTTCTACTAACAGCTACAGACTACTTTGCACTGTAACATACCTCGCAATTGCGTCACGATGACATACGAGGTGTCGAAGTTGTATTGGGTAATTGAAATAAACAGCCATTGTTGTTGTTGTTGTTGTTGTTGTTGTTGTGATCTTCAGTCCGCAGACTGGTTTGATGCAGCTCTCCACGCTACCCTGTCCTACAAGTCTCTTCATCTGAGAATACGTTCGGCAACCTACATCCTTTCGAATCTGCTTACTGTATTCGTCCCTCGGACTCCCTCTACGATTTTTACCCCACACACCTCCTTCTAATGCCAAGTTGACAATTCCTTTATGTCTCACAATGTATCCCACCAACCTATTCCTTCTCTTAGTCAGGACACGCCAGAAATTCCTTTTCTCCCCAATTCTGTTGAGCACCTCCTCATTAGTTACGTGATCTACCCATCTAATTTTCATCTTTCGTCTGTAGCACCACATTTCTATAGCTTCTATCATCTTTTTGTCTGAATTCCTTATTGTCCACGCTTCACTCCCATACAATGCTACACTCCAGACAAATGCTTTCAGAAACGACTTCCTAACATTTAAACTAATATTGAACGTCAACAAGTTTCGCTTCTTCAGAAACGCTTTTCTTCCCATAGCCATTCTGCATTTTATATCTTTTTTACTTCGGCCAGCAGAAATTATCTTGCTACCCAAGTAACAAAACTCTTCTACTACTTTTATTGACACATTACCTAATTTAATTCCTTCAGCATCGCCTGATTTTCTGACGCTACATTCCATTATCCTTGTTTTAATATTGTTGATGTTCATCTTACAACCTCTTTTCAAGACATTGTCCATTTCATTCATTTGCTCTTCCAGATCCTTTGAGGTCTTTGACACGATTTCTATGTCATCGACAAACCGCAAAGTTTTTATTTCTTCCCCCTGAACTTTCATTCTCTCTCCAAAATTCTGCTTGCATTCCTTCACTACTTGCTCAATGTACAGATTGAACAACAATGGCGAAAAGCTACAACCGTGTCTTATTCCCTTCCCAACCTCTGCGTCCCTTGCATGCCCTTCGACTCTAATAACCGCTGTTTGGTTTTTCGCTCCCTATATTTTACCCCAGCTACCACAGTCATACGGCTAAAATTCAAATGTTTATAAATCTATAGTACCAAACTGACACAGCACAGGTTCTGGAACAGCAATTAAAATGGAATGGACTGTAGTGTCTTGAAAGGAAGGTATAATATGAACATTAACAAGAGTAAACCGCGGATAATAGAATGTAGTGTCATAAAATCAGGCGATGCTGAATGAAATAGATCAGATAATGTGACGATAAAAGTAGTAGATGATTTATATTATTTGGGTAGCAAGATACCTTCCGATGGCCGAAGTAAAGAAGATATAAAATGCAGAATGGCTGGGGGAGGAAAAGCGTTTCTAAAGAAGCGGAATTTGTTGACATTCAGTATTAGTTTGAATGTTAGGAAGTCCTTTCTGAAAGCATTTATCTGGAGTGAAGCATTGTATGGGACTGAAACGTGGGCGATAAGGAGCTCAGACAAGAAGATGAGAGAAGTTTCCGAAATGTGGTGCTACAGACGAATGATGAAAATTAGATGGGTAGATCACGTAGCCGAGCGGTCTAAAGCGTCTCGCTGCGGAGCGCGCGGTTGCTCGCCGTGGAGGTTCGAGTCCTCCCTGGGGCATTGGTGTGTGTGTGTGTGTGTGTGTGTGTGTGTGTGTGTGTGTGTTGTCCTTAGGTTAGTTTACCTAGGTTTAAATGGTTTGTAAGCTACGGACTGATGACCACGCAGTTTGGTCCGATAGAATTACAAACAACAACAACAACAACAAAGAGTCGTCATTTCAAGGGTCAGGACGATACGCACATGTCAGAGAGACACACAGCAGCTTGACTTTACAACAGACGATACGATATATGACATAATAAGAGACGAACAAAAATGGACACAACTCAACACACTAGCAGACAAGATATCCAAAGCAACCTACGAAGAATGCAAAAGGACAAGACCCTACAGAAGGCGTGCAGAGTGGACAGGTATAGTTGGGAACAAACGGACGAGGAAGAAGGCTGTGACATTTTCATAAATGAAGGAAGTGACACGGATGAGACTCAAGACTGACAGGGGAGCAATCTCCCACTGTCATCAACCCAAACCAGACCTTCTTTACATTAATGTGGATACTAACACCTGAGACACAAGAAAGAAAAAACAATATAAAGAAAAGAGACTAATATCGCCAAAACCATGGAAACTGTGCTGGGTGATCGGTGGCTTGAAGCAAACATTCCAAGGTACTCAACGCCCAGGCCGGCCGCGGTGGCCGAGGGGACTGAGGCGCTCCAGTCACGATCTGCACGGCCACTACGGTCGGGGGTTCGAATCCCCCCTCGGGCATGGATATTTGTGCCGTCGTTAGTCTTAGTTCATAAGTAGTTTGTAAGTTTAGGGACTGATGACCCCGTAGTTAAGTCCCATAAGCTATGCAAACATTTGAACATTTAGGATGACACGGTGGTCGGTCGGTACCGATTTTCACTCCTAGGCAAGAATGGGCAGCTTTGCCGCTGTCAGACGTTGGCTGTTTACCTCGTATACTAATAAGCATACTGTGCAGGAGGTTCTGACGTCACGGATCACATCTGAAATTTGCCATAGGAGTGGAATGAGATGGTAGTCGGTCGGTTCCGATCGTCCTGTCCGGGTCAAAAAGAAAAGTTTCTCTCTGGTGGCTGACTCATTTCTCATCATATGAAAAATAACCGACTGGGAGATCCTCTACCCTTCTGTGCTGCATACAAAATTCCCCATAGGGTTAGGATGACATGGTGGTCGGTCGGTGCCGATTTTCACTCCTAGGCGAGAATGGGCAGCTGTACCGCTGTCAGACATTGGCTGTTTACCTCGTATACTAATAAGCATTCTGTGCAGGAGGTTCTGACATCACGGATCACATTTGAAATTCTGCATAGCAGTGGGGTCAGACGGTGGTCGGTCGGTTCTGATTGTCCTGTCCAGATCAAAACGCAATGTTTCTCTCTGGTGGCTGACTTATTTCTCATCATATGAAAAATGACCGACTGGGAGATCTTCTACCCTTCTGTGCTGCATACTGAATTCCGAATAGTGTTAGGACGACATGATGGTCTGTCGGTACCGATTGTCCTTTCCGGGTCAAAACGCAAAGTTTCTCTGGTGGCTGACTCATTTCTCATCATATGAAAAATTACTGACTGGGAGATCCTCTACCCTTCGGTGCCACATACGAAATTCCCCATAGTGTTCGACCACCGTGTCATCCTAACCCTATGGGGAATTCACGCGTCGATGCCCGCACGTCCAGTTCCGTACACCCATATCGCCCTCCACCTGAGCACTTCGGAACAGCGCCAGCACCGACTTTTAATTTGCTGTCTCAGCCCCTGTGAGGGGTGAAAGAGACCAACTGGGAGAGTTGCGTGCTGATCCCATACCCTTCCGTACCGCATACTAAATTCCCAATAGTGTTAGGACGACACGGTGGTCGGTCGGTACCGACTTTCGCTTCTAGGCCAGAACGGACAGCTTTACCGCTGTGAGACATTGGCTTTTTACCTCGTATACTAATAAGCATACTGTGCAGGAGGTTCTGATGTCACGGATCACATCCGAAATTCCTCATAGGAGTGGGATGATACGGTGGTCGGTCGGTTCCAATTGTCCCGTCCGGATCAAGACGCAAAGTTTCACTCTCATGGCTCACTCACTCATTTCTCATCATTTGAAAAATGACCAACTGGGAGATCTTCTACCCTCCTGTGCTGCATACTGAATTCCCAATAGTGTTAGGACGACACGGTGGTCGGTCGGTACCGACTTTCGCTTCTAGACCGGAATGGGCAGCTTTACCGCTGTCAGACGTGTACTAATAAGCATACTGTTCAGGAGGTTCTGACGTCACAGATCACATCCGAAATTCCGCATAGGAGTGGGAAGAGACGGTGGTCGGTCGGTTCCGATCGTCCTGTCCGGGTCAAAAAAAAAAGTTTCTCTCTGGTGGCTGACTCATTTCTCATCATATGAAAAATAACCGACTGGGAGATCCTCTACCCTTCTGTGCTGCATACAAAATTCCCCATAGGGTTAGGATGACATGGTGGTCGGTCGGTGCCGATTTTCACTCCTAGGCGAGAATGGGCAGCTGTACCGCTGTGAGACATTGGCTGTTTACCTCGTATACTAATAAGCATTCTGTGCAGGAGGTTCTGACGCCACAGATCACATCCGAAATTCCGCATAGGAGTGGGATGAGACGGTGGTCGGTCGGTTCAGATTGTCCCGTCCGGGTGAAAACGCAAAGTTTCTCTCTGGTGGCAGACTCATTTCTCATCATATGAAAAATAACCGACTGAGAGATCCTCTACCCTTCTATGCCGCATAGGAAATTCCCCATAGGGTTAGGATGACACGGTGGTCGGTCGGTGTCGAATTTCACTCCTAGTCAAGAATGGGTAGCTGTACCGCTGTGAGACGTTGGCTTTTTACCTAGTATACTAACAAGCATACTGTGCAGGAGGTTCTGATGTCACGGATCATATCCGAAATTCCCCATAGGAGTGGGATGAGACGGTGGTCGGTCGGTTCCGATTGTCCCGTCCGGATCAAAACGCGAAGTTGCTCACTGGTGGCTGAGTCATTTCTCATCATACGAAAAATGACCGACTGGGAGATCCTCTACCCACCTGTGCCGCATAGGAAATTCCCCATAGCGTTAGGACGACACGGTGGTCGGTCGGTTCCGCCTTTTACTTCTAGGCCAGAATGGGTAGCTTTACCGCTCTCATGCGTTGGCTTTTTACCTGTTACACTAATAAGCATACTGTGCAGGAGGTTGTGACGTCACAGACCACGCGTCGATGCCCGCGCGTCCAGTCCCTCCGCCTGAGCGCTTCGGAACACCGCCGGCGCCGACTCTTAATTTGCTGTCGCAGCCCCCGTGAGGGGCGAAAGAAACCTGCGGCGAGCCGGAAGGGTTAGCGCCCCTCTCGGAAATTACTCCAATATCGGACCGACACCTCCCCCGGGCCTAGCGCGCTCTCCTTCACCGCCGCAATCTTTCACCCCCTCCGCCGCAGAACCTGCCGCGGCGACGCCACTACCCCCTCCATCCCTCCATCCCACCCTCCCACCCCTTTACCAACCCCCGCCGACTAATAAGGCGAAGGCCGTGTCATTTTTCAAGGACGCCGAAAAGGAAGACGGAAAAAGAAAAGCGACTTTAATATCAACTCGGGCACTTCTGTAATTACAGCTAATTACTTGTTAAATTGCTTCGACTTGCAAAACAACTGGGAGAGGGAGGGTGGGGGGGGAGGAGCGAAAAAAAAGAAATAGTTGCTTGCACGGAACGGCGGAGGAGGAATTTTTCTCAGGGAGGGAAGGATGGAAGGTAATTATGGGCTGGCAAGCAGGAAATGAGGGCGCGGCGAGAAATGTTTAACGTGGGCGACCCTGAGGATGACGACTGTGCGGAAACTTCCCTCTTTTGCCCTCTCTGTCGATACCCTCCGAGATCCCGTGTGAGGTTGACAGTAGTCCTAGTTCATCTGATACTGGCGTGACAGAACACTATGGCCACCTTCATAAGGCCGGTATTACATTATCAAATTATTTGTCAAAGAATTGGACAAAGGAAAATTGGACGTAATGTAATGGGAACGTCGTCCAATATTTCATCCAATCTAAGGCCTCGGCCTAAATTTGATCAAAGAAATCGCTCGTCTTCTATTTCCTGCAGTGAGAAATGTGACCGCTTGGAGCGCTAGTAGTATACGGCTTCCTTGCCACTACAGCTGTTTTATTTGGAGGTTAAACATCTGACATTACTTGGACATAACGTTCGTATTCGTAAACATGGCTAGTAGTGGAATGTTTGTGTAGTGTTTTCTAGCAACAACAAAATTTTAAAAAATCAGATGGGGCGTTGTATAACAGGTGACAAGGCCAATTCACACTGTCCGTCACGTCAATTCGCGTAGCCCAATACTCTGCGGCAAAAGTGAGGTTGAGTTACAATACGTGATGTAAAAAAGTCATTATATACTATCGGAATTGAAGAAGTAATACCCCTAAATCTTAATACAGCCGAAGCAGATTTTAGAATGTATGATTTTGGTAACGTGGTGTGCTAAGTTCTGGGAAATGAAACAACTTTCAAAACATCGACATCTGTTTGCAAGCGAATCTATGAACATATAAATACGTCAGCCAATTTTTGTAAGGAAATAAATAGAGCCTATTTACTTTATTAGCAATGTTTCCCCCCCTTACATTGTTAATAGCATCATAAACAATTTTGATTATCCTCTTTGTCAGTGCTCACATTTTCCATTTAAAACTTTATTTAATGAAATTTGCTTTATGAACTTAACAATCTTATTCGTATACACTGTTTGAGTCAGCGTTTTTGTTACTCTATTGCAAACTGTGAAGGTTGAAGAGCGACAAAACAATTAGCAGTGAACGGCCTGGCTGTTCTGCCGACGAAATAAAAAAGAAAAATCCTCCCGGTCTCGTAACAAATTTTATTTATCTCGCTCTGACACCCACAGTTTCATTAAAGTGTGTTTCCTTTTCTTTTTTAACCCTCCTTCTCTTCTAGATGCAGACACAACGCAACTGTAGTATAAACAATAGCTGAGCATTACACCGCCATTTTGAAACAAATTTGACAAAATATTGGACGATAGTGTAATACCCCCTTTTGCGATTCATCCAATGTCTTTGTCAAAAAATATGACCAATATTTCATTCAATTTTTTCGTCCAATTCTTTGTCCAATAATTTGATAGTGTAATACCGGCCTATCACTTGGTGCGTCCGTCTTCGGCAAAGATGACAGCAGCGGCAAGTCTTGGAAAGAAAATAGACTTGCGCTTAATGTTTCACGATCGGGACCGTTCACTTTAATTCGCGGCGGATCCGCGAACTAGTTTGCTCCTTTAGTTCGTCCGCTCCCAGTGACGGCTGAGCGGCGTGGTCTGCGCGTGCAGGTGGAGGGAGAAGTTCCCCCACCTAGCTGCTTCATGCGCTAGCTGCTTGAGCCGCTAAGGATATCACGCAGACCAAAAGAAACAGTTTGTGGATAATTTGTCGCGTTTAAGTTTACAGTTATCTCTATATCTTGGCATTATGGAATTTATTAGTCAGATATTGCAGAGTGCAGAATACTTCAAAGCAGAAATATTGTAGCACTCAACTATATAATCTAGCAGGCAGGCGCTCACCTCGACATGGCTCTCATCAGCAGAAGGGAAACACGTGATTTTTAATTCTGCTGCGCGCCCTCTCGCTATTGCCCGTCGGTGTTGGGAAAAGAATCCAACGAACTATGAAGCGAGGTACGTTTGGCGTAGTCGTCCGCTCTTTTTGGCTTTTGCTTCCGCTACTAAAAGAGCTCTTTTTTTACGTAAGTAAAGCAGTCAACTATCCGAAGATTGGTTAGAACACCACAGTGCCTTACTAGGCATGGTCCTGTTTGGAGGTGGTATGCCGTTGCCTTCCTCCGACCTTGGAACTGACTTACCCAGCCTGTTATAGGGGGACCTACAGTTTAACGTGGGTTCCGAACCACGGTGCTACTCGGTATTTTTCATATGAGCAATACTGCCAGAGGTGAAAGATAAAAGTCCTAGGACCTGGCGTGGATCGACCCGCGACCTTTGGATTTGTAGACTGGCACTCTACCACTGTGCTACGGAGCCGCACGCTCTTTTTTGTTATGACAGCTTTATTGTATAATGAATAACATAATCGTGTGCTGTTACTCGTATTTTTGGACAGTTTGACATCAAATACTTACGCAAATAAACCAGCTATTTATACGAATGTGTGAGCCGACAGCGGTGGCCGAGGGGACTGAGGCGCTCCAGACACGGTCTGCACGGCCACTACGGTCGGGGGTTCGAATCCCCCCTCGGGCATGGATATTTGTGCCGTCCTAGTTCGTAAGTAGTTCATAAGTAGTTTGTAACTTTAGGGACTGATGACCCCGTAGTTAAGTCCCATAGACTATACAAACGTTTCGAATGGCTGATACAATGGTATTCAACTACTCTGCATACAGAGTACTTGTAGTACTTTATTTTTAAAATAGATTTCTTGTGGCCGTGAACTATGAAACTACAGCTGAGCTGCATCTCAGCTCGAAATGACGGCAACTGGCAGAAGGGAATCACGCGATTCTGCGCGCTCTCGCGTCCTCTCGCTGTTACCCGTCGGTCTTCGGAAAAGGAGAGGACGAACTAAGAGGCGACGGATCTGCGAACTAGTTCGCCTGTGCGGGCGCTCTCCCGAACTACTTCGTTCGCGAACTACTCAAGACTAATCCGAATGAGAGACGATGCATGACGTCTAGTAACCTTTATCGAAAAAAAAAAAAAAAACCATCGTCGAGAGAAGACATTTGGCTGTATAGGTGCCAGGTGCCCTTCCTTAAACGCTTGAGAAACGTGCCATTCAAGGTGTGTTCTTGTACTTGGAAACTGTAGTACTCCAGAAGAGTACATTGTCTAGGTCCAGTGGCGTAAGTAGGACTTGGCTTTGGGGGGGGGGATGGATAGATCTGCTTGACGAGCAAAATTTTAGTCAGTTTACAGACAGACTACCATCTACCACTCCCACTGAAGAAACTAATTCACTCCCATCCAATGAAAGCTTATGGTAACACACCCCAAGTTTTTTCCCTTCTCTCTCTCTCTCTCTCTCTCTCTCTCTCTCTCTCTCTCTCTCTCTTCCTTTTTCTTTTCGGGTTCTGGGGGAAGGGGGGCCGGCCGCGGAGGCCGAGGGGACTGAGGCGCTCCAGTCACGGTCAGCACGGCCACTACGGTCGGAGGTTCGAATACCCGCTCGGGCATGGATATTTGTGCCGTCCTAGTTCGTAAGTAGTTCATAAGTAGTTTGTAAGTTTAGTGCCTGATGACCCAGTAGTTAAGTCCCATAAGATTTACAAACATTTGTTTTAAAAACAACCACAACAACAACAACAACATCAACGTTAGTTTCGGTTTCGTTCGAAACTTGAAGAAACGAAAATTCGATTGCGGTGCCTGGTTCGGCTGCTAAATATGTTTCGGTCGAACTGTACAGGAAATAATAGCATTAAAAACCGAAAACCGGTTATTTAAAAAAAAACGGTTATCTTGAGCAATTCTTACAGTGCGGTTAAACTGGAGATGAAAAGTACCGGTATAACCGAAAACCGGTGTTTTTTGTTTGTTTGTATAGTTATGGAATATAACTACGGGGTCATCAGTCCGTAAACTTACAAACTACTTATGCACTGCTTACGAACTAGGACGGCACAAATATGCATGCCCCGAGGGGGGATTCGAACCCCCGACCATAGTGGCCGTGCAGACCGTGACTCTGGAGCGCCTCAGTCTCCAATTTATTTTATTTTATTATTTTTTTTTTTATTTTTTTTTTTTTCGGGTCTACTTCCTCCCCTTCAACCCGTCCTTCCACCTACCAAAATCGCCTTCATCGGCGTCGGCTTCTCTCGGCCTTCTGTGAAAATTAAACTATCTTCTTCTTTTACATGTTGATGTAGTGAATAGTAGTTTCCTTTGCGATTGCCGCTTGTAGAAAGAAAATAAAAAAAGTATTGTAATCGACGTTTTCTGTCTTCAAAATAAAAACATACTGAGAATGTTAAATAAATAAAAAAAAAAAAAAGCAACATGCTGTTGGTTCCATTTCACTTCGGTTCAGCGGTTGCCCTTATCTCCTCGGCCGCGGTGGAGTAGCCGAGCGGTCTAAAGCACCTCGCTGCGGAGCGCGCGGTTGCTCGCCGTGGAGGTTCGAGTCCTCCCTGGGGATGGGTGTGTGTGTTTGTCCGTAGGTTAGTTTAGCTAGGTTTAAGTAGTTTTTAAGCTACGGACTGATGACCACGCAGTTTGGACCGATAGATTTACAGACGTTTGAACATTTTATCTCCTCGGCCACCGCGGCCGGCCCCAAAAACCGGTTGTTTCAGCAATAACCGCCATCCCTACCCCCAGAAGAGTACATTGTGTAGGCCGCCAGCTGAATTGAATGGGCCGTGTCGTGTCAGGTGTCTGGCGGTATAACGAGACGTTCCTCCGTGTCGGCTACTAAGGAGCCTTCTCGGGGCTGTGCGAGACGAGAGAACAGAAGAGAAGAGGAGAGGTGGGTTTGCGCTTTCTTCTAGCGGGGCGCGCGGCTAACGCAGAGATAATGAGTTGTGCAGGAGTTTCGCGCGGCCCGGGACCCTGTGTGCCTCTGAAAGGTTACAGGTCACCGGCAGCGGCGGCCGAGCGGGCACCGGGTTCCCGCCGCCGCCGACAGATGTCGCGAGAGCCGCCTCTGCCGCCTCCCGGCTCTGACGGAGCGCTGCTGTCACCGAGAGCTAAGGCTAGTCTACACGACGACACTAGGTTTTAGAGTTGGCTACGGTTTGATGGTTTCGAAACCAGGTTTCGATACACACAACAGTTTCAGGGTTTCAAAACCGGCATCTTTCACGGTTTCGAAACCGTGCGGTTTCATTCCGTTCTGTTTCGGTTCACATTCGCGGTCGATTGTCGATACACTGAAACCGTTTCTTCCTGTCGGTTTCACGGTTTCGTGTCGGTTTCACAGTTTCGTGTCGGTTGCACAACACCGGTGTTTCAAACCACTAATGCAGAAAGGCGGAACAGACTAGTGGTTTTGTGTCTCGTTTCCGTCGTAGGTGTCGGTGGCCGAGTGGAGTGAGACCGACACAGGAATAAAGATAGCACGCTGGTACAGGTACGGAGGGGAGCAGCCAGAAACTAGAAACACTAGAGTAAATTAGAACGAGATATATATTGCACAGAATTTATACAATACTTAACTTTTACATAGCTCAGTACTGCAGAATGCTGATACATAGTTGAGCTAGAGGCCTGCCTAGTGCCTAGTACCTATCCGATAGCCAAGTCTTAACTGGTGCCTATCTGATTCCGAAGTGTTAACTGGTTCCTATCTCAGTCCCAAGTGAACGATGTCGTTCAGTGGTGGCCACGAGCGGAGTTGCCGCAGAGGGCGCTCGTGGCTGTCGTCGTAAGAACGCCGCGCCGTGCGTGCATGGCGGCGCGCGGCGAAAGTAGGTGGCGCGCACTTTGGACTTGTGCGACACCACAAATGGTATCGAAATGTGGTGTTTCATTTTACTGAAGCTCCACACAGATACACATATAACTTACTAGTATATAAACCATTTAGGGACTGTCAAACAGTAGTTGACATTCGTGAGTCTGCAGCTTATGATTACTGATATCAAGATTCGTTTCCAAGAGACTGCTGTATTCCGAAATGACATAATGTCTGCTTTATAAAGGTAAAAGAACAATAAAACAACGTTCACTATTTGCATTGAAGTAACCAGTTAAATTCTAAGTTTATCTACCATATTAAAAACACGAGTGAAACTACATTTTTTTAAAATAATATACAACATGAAGCCTGAAATGACTTTTTTATACGAACAAGGGTACATTGCATATTTAATCTCGTGTTAAAGAGTTAGTTTCTTACGAGTAAAAACGATGTTACCTCCAATCGTTATTATTTTTCCACTGTCATGTTCAGATGTTTGTTAAGCTTATGGGACTTAACTACGGGGTCATCAGTCCCTAAACTTACAAACTACTTATGAACTACTTACAAACTAGGACGGCACAAATATCCATGCCCGAGGGGGGATTCGAACCCCCGACCGTAGTGGCCGTGCTGACCGTGACTGGAGCGCCTCAGTCACCTCGGCCACCGCGGCCGGCTCCACTGTCATGTTAAAGGAATTGCGGTAACGGTCAAGACGTAGAAGTGGTGAACTTGTCTCTTATTTTATTATTTTTGTAATGCCATAGCATTATTTGTGATTATTTAGTGTGCCCTTTATTCCCTATAATTTATTTAGTATGTATAGAACGTAGCATTTATGATCCATCACTCTAATATGTGTACCATATTGTAGTTTGTGAGTTCCTAGCGGAGTAAATTTTTACCTACCATACCGTGTGACTATGTTGGCAACATCAACAACACGGGAGAAAATATCTTTATCAACATGTCCCGTACAGACCAAGAAGTAAATATGTACTCTGTGGTTGACAGGTTCTTGTATGTACCCTTGTCCACATGGTGAAAAATATTGCCCTCCTAGAACGAAGACTTCATGATAAAACATACATTGCTTCACGGTTTCATGGTTTCGAAATAGTGTTTAGAAACCACAGATGGTACGGTTTCATTGGTTTCGAAACCGTCAGATGTTTCAATTATCTCATGTATACTAGGTTTCATGAAACTGCGCTACTGGCCAATGCGCATGCGCGGCAGGCTTTCGCGCAACTCATTGGCGAAACTAAACAGTTTCGGCACCTTCCAACTTTGGCGAAACTGATTGCGCGTGTTTTTAGGTTAGGTTAGAACCAATACAGAACAAATCACAACATAAAGGGGGGGGGGGGGGGAACGGAAGAAATAATTTGGTTTTTGAGCAGATATGCGATGCGTAGTGGCTTGTGCGATTTCAACGATGAAAATTTCAGGAATAAGCAGTGGCGTATCGGTGTTTAGCAAGCAATTGTTCATGAATTAAATATTGATGGGTTGACGATTAATGAATTGCAGACTAAAATACATTCAATTAGAAATACTTATACAAACGAACTATTGCAATTGTGGATTTCTGGACACGGTGCAGGTACTTTAGAAGCGAATATCTACTTGACAAAAAAAGTCATGCAATTAAATTAATTTCAGTTCTGGTAAGAATGCATCACACATAACAGTATCTTGTTTCTTTATTGCATTACTAACGTGAACAGCCCTGGTGATGTTCTAAGTTGATTAAAATTACTTCTAGGGGCTTCAATCAGAATTTCTTGCAGCAAGGAAGCTGAGCAAACGAGCTGACGTCTTTTTCTATTCCTGTCACGAACCCCAAACACGTATCTTATTCTCTTTATGTTTAGTCTTATGCGGTGACTTCACACAGAGAAGCAATAGCTCCCCCACAAGTTTTACAGCTACCAAAACGTTCATTCTACGGCGACTACGGCACTCACAAAACGACTAAACTGAAGTGTAGAGTATTGGCGCCGTGTCAACAGACATACACGAAACCAGTCGCGCGCAACTGATTTCATGCAACGAGTGTCGCAACCTAGTGTCGTCGTGTAGACTAGCCTCTACGGTATAACCACAGTCTAACATATACAGTCACGACACTCCCACAGATCTTTGTTATACGTCGCGATAGCAGTGCTCCAAGCGGCCGGCAAGCTACGTTTCTCAATACGGTAGTTGATGAATGCGAATAGTATCGTCTAGATTGACTTCAGCACAGTGGCATAACTAGGACTAGGCTTTGGGGGGGGGGGGAGGGAGGGGTGTGTGGATAGATCTGCTTGACGAGCAAAATTTTAGTCAGTTTCCAGACAGACTACCATCTACCACTCCCGTTGAAGAAACTAATTCATTCCCATCCAATGAAAGACTATGGTAAAACACCCTTAGTATCCAATCTTTACCTTTACCAAATGGTTGTTATACGATTTTTCTTTTCTTCTTCTTCTTCTTCTTCTTCTTCTTCTTCTCTCTCTCTCTCTCTCTTCAGGTTCTGGAGGGGGGGGGTCTATCCCCCTCATCCCCCCATAGTTACACCATTGCTTCAGCATACTTTTGCTCCACTTTAGGTTACGGTAGTAACACTAAAACTGGGCCTTTGCGATCGTCTTTTGACAGCTCGAAATTTAAATCAAAATAACGGCTTAACTATTCATCTGACACGAAAATTGAATAACCGAATTTGTAGAGGAGAAAATTCTCTACAACTTTGCTCTCTTATGTTTTTTTTTTTTTTTTTTTTTTTTTTTTTTTTTTTTTTTTTTTTTTTTCATATCGCGTAAAATTTCAGAGATATTTGCAAAAATATCGGCGATTTGACGATGTCTGTCTGGCTGTAACGTGTTCCCACTTTGTAGGTCGAACCGTTCAACCGATCGGCACCAAATTTTACAGACATAATTGTTGGCTACTAGAGACCAGTACGGTATAACAGTCGGACACTCGTAGTCGCGAAATTCTGTGGCGCTGCGGTTACACAACATTACGTCGCAAACCACAACTGCATCGCTGGATTTATTCGAATGGGTCGCCACACGAAGTGAAATATATTATCGACTCGAAAATTTGTTGTTCGTAACCTTCATTATTTGCGTAATATGAGGTATGTAACTTGCGTTCGCCGTGACTCAGTGTGCCCGGTCAAAGGGCTGAACGTCCTCTGTAACAACAAAAAAAAAAAAAAAAAAAAAAAAAAATTGGTACTGGCGGGTTCCGAACCACTGACCTTCAGCGTCACAGCCCAACACATTACACATAACACTACAGCTAACAGTTGGGAATTGCGTTCTTTAATCTCATACTATTGATAGCCATTGCTAACTGATGCTAATATGGCATTTCTAGACACTAGATTATCCCTTATCGTACGAAGAACGACGTCTTTATGTTAATTCTTCAGTGCGCCATTGCTTTGAAATGACAATGTGTAACTTACAATAAGAAAATCGTCAAATACGCAACGCAAATGGCGTATGCCAGATAGAGTTCTGGGCGAGGAATGTCACGTGACGTCTCCGAACGGCTGGTTTTCGTTAATTCAATGGAGCGTGCCAAATCTCCGTTATTTTTGCGAATTTGTCTCAAACGATACGAGATATGAAAAAAACATAAGAGAGCAAAGTTGTAGAGAATTTTCTCCTCTACAAATTCGATTATTCAATTTTCGCGTCAGACGAACGGTTTATTTGCAATTAAAATTACATTACAAACGGCTTTTTTTTTTTTTTTTTTTTTTTTTTTTTTTTTTTTTTTTTTTTTTTTTTTTTTGTGTTACTAACGTATTTCTTGTCCGAAATATTTCAAAAAGCAAGGTTCTGGTCTCTGGTAGCCAACAATTATGTCTGTATAATTTGGTGCCGATCGATTGAACGGTTCGACTTAAAAAAAGTGGACACACGTTACTGCCAGACAGACATTGTCAAATCGCCGTTAGATTTGCAAATATCTCTGCAGCGATACTAGATATGAAAAAAACGTAATAGAGCGAAGTTGTAGAGAATATTCTCCTCTACCAATTATATTCTCTACCAATTAGGTTATTCAATTTTCGTGTCAGATGAACCGTTCGTTTGCAATTACAATTATATTACAAACGGCTTTTCTTTATTACTGCTGTATTTTTTGTCCGAAAAATTTGAAAAAGGGAGGTTCTGTTCTCTGGCGGACTACAATTATATGTGCAAGATTTGGTGGTGATCGGTTGAACGGTTCGTCTTATAAACAGGGAACACGTTACGGACAGACAGACATCCCAAAATCTCCGTTATTTTTGCAAATATCTCTGAAACGGTACGATATATGGAAAAAAAAACATGAGAGAGCAAAGTTGTAGAGAATTTTCTCCTCTACAAATTCTGTTTTTCAATTTTCGTTTCAGATGCATCGTTAAGCCGTTATTTGCATATAAATTTCGAGCTGTCATAAGACGATCGCTGAGGCCCACTTTTAGTGTTACTACCGTAACCATGGATGTACGTGAAGAAAAAAATTAAAAAATTAAAAAAAAAGAAGATACTGAAAAATTATGTATTGTAGAAAAATCTACAACTGTTAAACCACTTTCTACATAGCTTCCAAAATTTTGCAGGCACTTGTCATGGCGTGGTACAAGTTTTTGTGTGTCTTCTTCATAGAAGGTTGCCACCTGTGTATTCAATCATGTGGTAACATGTACTTTCAGATCGTCATCATCGTTGAAATGTTGACCACGAAAGAAAAATTTTACCAAAGGCACTAAGCGTAAACTTACGTTTGTCCTTAATATTCTCTTTAACAGACAGGCGTCCACTTCGTTCTTCATCGTGCACTTGATCACGTTCTTCATTGAACAGTCCGACCCATCTTCTAACCATTGAATCAGTCATAGCATTTTGTCCATAAATCTCCCAGATTTGGCGATGAATTTCGTTTGGTTTAACTTTCTTTCCATTTAAAAAAACAACGGTGCACATGACCTTTCGAGTTGTCAAGATTTGTTTAGGCTTAACCTTCGTTGGGGATGAAGAATGCATCCATTCCATTGATTCCCGTTTTGTTTCAGGGATCTCGTACGATACCCAATTTTCGCAAAAGATGTTCAAATGTCTGTAAATCTATCGGACCAAACTGCGTGGTCATCAGTCCGTAGCTGACAAACTACTTAAACCTAGGTAAACTAACCTACGGACAAACACACACACACACACCCATGTCCCAGGGAGGATTCGAACATCCACGGCGAGCAACCGCGCGCTCCGTAGCGAGGTGCTTTAGACCGCTCGGCTACTCCACCGCGACCCAAGTTTCACCCCCTGTGACTATACGAGAAGGAAAAATACCGCCTTCTTCATTGTAGCGTGTCAAAAACTTTAGTAAACTGCCCATCCGTTGTTTTTTGTATTCAGTAAAAAATTTTGGGTACCCAACGTAAGCAAAATTTTCGAAATTCCAGTTTTTCTTTAACAATTTCATGAATTAGCGATCGTGAGATTTGCGGAAAATAATTAGGATTGCGCTTAATCTTCTCTTCAATTGTGTGAACCATTTCATCAGTAACCACAGACGGTCGTCCACTTCGTCCTTCATCGAGCACTTGATCACGTCTTTTATTCAACGATTTGGCCCATCTTCTACTCATTTAATCACTCGAAGCATTTTGTCCATAAACCTCGCAGATTTTCAGATGAATTTCATTCGCTTTGACTTTCTTTACATTTAGAAAACGAATCACAGATCTGATTTCACACGCGGCGGCATTTTCGATTACGGCTGACATTATAGAGAAGCTCTGCAGAGCACACTTCGGTAGCAGCGATCTGAAAATGGCGGTCATGTCTTCTGCTTGAGTCAAAGTAACTGCCGCGTATGCTCGGAATTGCGATTGCAACGCTGGCGTGGGTAGAAATAGAAGCAGAACTTATTTTGTGGACGATACTCTTATTATTTTGCACTACTAAAATAAAGGTAACACTTTCTATCACTTCTTTATTCAATACTAGCTTAAACCCGCGGTTCCCCTCGCGTGTTGGTTGTTTATGATAGATAAGCTATTTTTCAGTAGTGTGCTATGAGACTGGTTTTGAAGGATGAAATGAAATACAATACCTTATTTAGAGACAAACATTTTTAATCAAAAATATCAGGAAAGTAAGTAGTGTACATCAAATCACACGTAAAATACACTCGTTTCGAAGAATCCAATCACGAAATTCAGCAATAATCATTGTAATAATATGATAGATCGATCACTTGATGTAATGCGCGAAACGTCAATTCGATTTTTTAAAGAGATGTATTAAAAGGAATTTCTTTTTTACTGCTTTATTTATTTATTCATTCTTATATTTCCTTATTCGTATGTTTATCCTTACAGAGAAAGAACTGAAAACATTGCAGCACGCATAGACCAAAGATATGGTCTGTGGCATCACGTTTCGCTGTATGTAACCTCCTTGCTATAGAGTCGCAAACGTCATCGCTGGCCTTCAGTCCGAATTTTTTTTGTAATTTGACGACTTTGAACCACCATATCTTCCACCCCCTTATAGCTACCGGCATGGAACTGCTATGGTGTACAACGGGAGACTTCGTACAACAATTACACACACACCATTCGTTTGTGTTCTGTAGTTTTCGCTGCAGAGCGAAATATTCACACACACACACACACACACACACACACACACACACACACACACACACACACGTAGAATTTTATATACACCAATAATGTTCCATCCCAATATACTCCACCCTTTTATCATTATCAACCCTCAAGCAACAATGTAACCACTAAAACCATTTTCAAAGAGTAAATATAATTTTCAAAGAGTAATTATTGTTCAGCATTTCGCGTTATATTATTCAAATTAGTAAATATCCATCAGATCGCTATAAAACTGTGCCTAAAACCTTCCTCAAATATAAATTAGTAACTGTACAAATATTTAAGTCTCTGCGTCTTGTCGTTCGGACGTTTATCACGTCTGAACCACAAGACATAAAGAACTAAAAATTTGTACAGTTACTAATTTATATTTGAGGAAGGTTTTAGGCACGGTTTTATAGCGATCTGATGGATATTTACTAATTTGAATAATATAACGCGAAATGCTGAACAATAATTACTCTTTGAAAATTTTATTTACTCTTTGAAAATTATATTTACTCTTTGAAAAAGGTTTTATTGGTTGCATTGTTGCTTGAGGTTTGATAATGATAAAAGGGTGGAGTATATTGGAATGGAAAGTTATAGGTGTATATAAAATTCTACGTGTGTGTGTGTTAATATTTCGCTCTGCAGCGAAAACTACAGAACGCAAACGAATGGTCTGTGTGTAATTGTTGTCAGAAGTCTCCCGATGTACACCATAGCAGTTCCATGCCGACAGCTATAAGGGTATGGAAGAAATGGTGGTTGAAATTCGTCAAATTATAAAAAAATTTTGACTGAAGGCCAGCGATGACGTTTGCGACTCTATAGCAAGGAAGTTACATACAGCGAAACGTGATGCCACAGACCATATCTTTGGTCTATGCGTGCTACAATGTCTTCAGCTCTTTCTTTGTAAGGATAAGCATACGAAAAGAGAAATATGAGAATAAATAAATAAAGCAGTAAAAAAGAAACTTCTTTTAATACATAATTTTATTTTTTATTTGAACGTTGAGTAAAGATGTTTGTTTCTGAAGAAGATATTGTATTTCATTCAACTTTCAAAACCAGTCTTGTAGCACACTACTGAAAGATAGCGTATCTATCATAATCAACCAACACGCGAGCGGAGCGGCGGGTTTGAGCTGGTCTATATATAAATAGCTATTCGATCGCCATAAAACCGTACCTAAAGCCTTCCCCGGGGTGATAAACGTACACAGAACAGACATGCACATTTGTAGATATAGATTATTTTAAATCTGTTTTATTTCATATTATTTTGTAAGTGAAAATTAAATTAAGAAATTGATAAGGAACACAGGTTTGACATCTGGACCTTCACACTATCCGATCGCCATAAAACCGTGCCTAAAGCCTTCCCCGGGTAGACATTAGTAACTGCACAAATTTTTAGCTCTCTTTGTCTTGTGGTTCAGACGTGATGAACGTACACCGAACAGACATTCACATTTGTAGATATAGATTATTTTACATCTGTTTTATTTCATATTATTTTGTAAGTGAAAATTAAATTAAGAAATTGATGAGGAACATAGGTTTTACATCTGGACCTCGATAAAAAAAAATTAAAAGTATCCGGACCGTATCTAAGATTACTTGCCGACCGCCGCGGTGGAGTAGCCGAGCGGTCTAAAGCGTCTTGCTGCGGAGCGCGCGGTTGCTCGCCGTGGAGGTTCGAGTCCTCCCTGGGGCATGGGTGTGTGTGTGTGTTGTCCGTAGGTTAGTTTACCTAGGTTTAAGTAGTTGGTAAGCTACGGACTGATGACCACGGAGTTTGGTCTGATAGATTCACAAACATTTGAACATTTGAACTTGGCCGCGGTGGAGTAGCCGAGCGGTCTAAAGCGTCTCGCTGCGGAGCGCGCGGTTGCTCGCCGTGGAGGTTCGAGTCCTCCCTGGGGCATGGGTGTGTGTGTGTGTTTGTCCGTAGGTTAGTTTACCTAGGTTTAAGTAGTTTGTAAGCTACGGACTGATGACCACGGAGTTTGGTCCGATAGATTCACAAACATTTGAACATTTGAACTTGGCTGCGGTGGAGTAGCCGAGCGGTCTAAAGCGTCTCGCTGCGGAGCGCGAGGTTGCGCGCCGTGGAGGTTCGAGTCCTCCCTGCTGCATGGGTGTATGTGTTGTCCTTAGGTTAGTTTACCTAGGTTTAAGTACTTTGTAAGCTACGGACTGATGACCACGCAGTTTGGTCCGATAGATTCACAAACATTTGAACATTTGAACTTGGCCGCGGTGGAGTAGCCGAGCGGTCTAAAGCGCCTTGCTGCGGAGCGCGCGGTTGCTCGCCGTGGAGGTTCGAGTCCTCCCTGGGGCATGGGTGTGTGTGTGTGTTTGTCCGTAGGTTAGTTTACCTAGGTTTAAGTAGTTGGTAAGCTACGGACTGATGACCACGGAGTTTGTTCCGATAGATTCACAAACATTTGAACATTTGAACTTGGCCGCGGTGGAGTAGCCGAGCGGTCTAAAGCGTCTCGCTGCGGAGCGCGCGGTTGCTCGCCGTGGAGGTTCGAGTCCTCCCTGGGGCATGGGTGTGTGTGTGTGTTTGTCCGTAGGTTAGTTTACCTAGGTTTAAGTAGTTTGTAAGCTACGGACTGATGACCACGGAGTTTGGTCCGATAGATTCACAAACATTTGAACATTTGAACTTGGCTGCGGTGGAGTAGCCGAGCGGTCTAAAGCGTCTCGCTGCGGAGCGCGCGGTTGCGCGCCGTGGAGGTTCGAGTCCTCCCTGCTGCATGGGTGTATGTGTTGTCCTTAGGTTAGTTTACCTAGGTTTAAGTACTTTGTAAGCTACGGACTGATGACCACGCAGTTTGGTCCGATAGATTCACAAACATTTGAACATTTGAACTTGGCCGCGGTGGAGTAGCCGAGCGGTCTAAAGCGCATTGCTGCGGAGCGCGCGGTTGCTCGCCGTGGAGGTCGAGTCCTCCCTGGGGCATGGGTGTGTGTGTGTGTTTGTCCGTAGGTTAGTTTACCTAGGTTTAAGTAGTTTGTAAGCTACGGACTGATGACCACGGAGTTTGGTCCGATAGATTCACAAACATTTGAACATTTGAACTTGGCTGCGGTGGAGTAGCCGAGCGGTCTAAAGCGTCTCGCTGCGGAGCGCGCGGTTGCGCGCTGTGGAGGTTCGAGTCCTCCCTGCTGCATGGGTGTATGTGTTGTCCTTAGGTTAGTTTACCTAGGTTTAAGTACTTTGTAAGCTACGGACTGATGACCACGCAGTTTGGTCCGATAGATTCACAAACATTTGAACATTTGAACTTGGCCGCGGTGGAGTAGCCGAGCGGTCTAAAGCGCCTTGCTGCGGAGCGCGCGGTTGCTCGCCGTGGAGGTTCGAGTCCTCCCTGGGGCATGGGTGTGTGTGTGTGTTTGTCCGTAGGTTAGTTTACCTAGGTTTAAGTAGTTTGTAAGCTACGGACTGATGACCACGGAGTTTGGTCCGATAGATTCACAAACATTTGAACATTTGAACTTGGCTGCGGTGGAGTAGCCGAGCGGTCTAAAGCGTCTCGCTGCGGAGCGCGCGGTTGCGCGCCGTGGAGGTTCGAGTCCTCCCTGCTGCATGGGTGTATGTGTTGTCCTTAGGTTAGTTTACCTAGGTTTAAGTAGTTTGTAAGCTACGGACTGATGACCACGGAGTTTGGTACGATAGATTTACAAACATTTGAACATTTGAACTTGGCCGCGGTGGAGTAGCCGAGCGGTCTAAAGCGCCTTGCTGCGGAGCGCGCGGTTGCTCGCCGTGGAGGTTCGAGTCCTCCCTGGGGCATGGGTGTGTGTCTGTAGGTTAGTTTACCTAGGTTTAAGTAGTTTGTAAGCTACGGATTGATGACCACGCAGTTTGGTCCGATAGATTTACAGACATTTGACTTGCCGACGACTGGTCTAGATGGTACAGTTGTGGCGATTCGTCAATGAGTCGTTCATTTGAACGAATACAAATAAAGAATCGTAAGAATCGAATCGTGATCCGGACGAATCGTCGTTCAAAAGAATCGTCTCTGTCGTGACGATTCCAAAATCCAACGATTCATGATTCGAAAGCAAGTGGCGAATCGTGCCGAATGATTACGAAAGCCAGAAAGCGTGTGAACAAAGGAAGCACTGAACGAAGATCGTGAGCTGTTAATTATTAGCCTATTCACGAATTACAGATGACAGAAACAAAACGCAGCGAAATACACAGCTGCCAATACATACGAATATACGTCTTTTATACAGTTTACATATTATGTATTTAAACATGCAATCCTTACTCATTTATACTTCACGTATCCCGGAAATGACTGTAACGATTTGGATTATATTTTGTGTCTAGAGAGGTTTAAGCTTTTCGAGTACATCTACGTAGTTGTAGTTTTTGTAAATACTCAATTTTACAAAAATACTCTTTTTATTTAAAAACGCGGTTTAAAATTTTTTTAAAGCCATCTCAAAAATATTTTTTTACCATTGTGGTTTTTACGTTATCAGCTTTCCTGAAGAAACCGATTTTACAAAAAAGAAACATTTTAATAAACGCGGATTTCTTGCACCTCGAAAGAAATTTAATATTTAGAGACGGATTTTTATTTTTAATGTTTATTTCGTGTTTCCTTAAACTAATTGATTTTACATAATATGTATCTTATAACGATTAGATGTATGTTAATTACCATAGATTTAATTATATTTATATTTAAATGGCCGAAGTATTCAAACAGAACGAAAAAAAAAAATTATAATGTTACACAGTAGGATCAGAAATAAGTGACATTAGTTGACTAAACCTACAACGCTAGTAATGAGCTAAGATGTAAGCAGAAATAGTTGGTAGTGTAATACGGTATGTATTTATAACCACTAGCAAAACTTAAAAGACTATTTTCTCGAGAATTTTTCAGAGCTGAATCGAATGGCTTTGCCTCATTATTATTTTAATTCTGAACTTTACCCACCATAAATATTAAAAAATCCGATACCCATATTGTCAGCTTTTCGGCATACTGTAAGATTCGTGCCGTCGCAGACCAGAAAGAATAGTGAACGAATCGTAGGAACAGATTGAAAAGGTTAAGTTCCCACAGCCATGACACAGACATGTATCGCCATGGGGAGCCGGCCGCGGTGGCCGAGGGGACTAAGGCGCTCCAGTCACGGTCTGCACGCCCACTACGGTCGGGGGTTCGAATCCCCCCCTCGGGAATGTATATTTGTGCCGTCCTTAGTATTAGCTAGTTCACAAGTAGTTTGTAAGCTTAGGGACCGATGACCCCGTAGTTATGTCCCATAGGTTCTACAAACATTTCAACATTTTGATTTAGGGGAAAATCTAAATAGCTCTCGTAGGTTGTTTGCAGATGACGCCGTCATTTACCGTCTAGTGAAATCATCTGAAGATCAAAACCAACTGCAGAACGATCTGAATAAGATATCACTATGGTGTAGGAATTGGCAATTGACTCAGAATAATGAGAAGTGTGAAGTCGTCCACAAGAGTACGAAAAGAAATCCGTTAAACTTTGTTTACAAGATAAATCAATCAAATGTGAAGGCCGAAAACTCCACAAAATACCTAGGAATTACTATTACTTCAGACTTAAACTGAAAAGAACACGTAGATAGTGCCGTGGGAAAGGCGAACCAGAGACTGCGTTTTATTGGCAGAACCCTTATAACATGCGACAGAACTACTAAAGGGACTGCATACACTACGCTTGTCCGTCCTTTTATAGAATATTGCTGTCCAGTGTGGGATCCTTATCAGGTGGGTTGGACGGAGGACATCGAAAGAGTCCAAAGAAGGGCAGCTTGTTTCGTATTCTCACGATACAGGGGAGACAGCGTTACGGAAATGATACAGGATCTGGGATGGGAATCATTACAACAACGGCGCTTATCGCTGCGGCGTGGGCTGCTTACGAAACTCCAATCGCCAACATTCTGCTCCGAAGGCGAAAATATATTGTTGACTCCCACTTACATAGGTAGAAATGACCATCAGAGTAAAATACGAGAAATCAGAGCCCGAATGTAGAAGTAAGAAGCGCGAAAGAATCGTAGGAATGGATTCGCAATGTGGGATTGAATCACAAGAATCGATTCGTAAAAAAGAATCGTGTTGGCCAACTCTACTAGCTGGTGTGTTGCGTGTCTGCCCTGCCCTGTCCTCTGTGTGTGTTTGCGGCCACCTGTTCGCTAGGCCGGCTTCCGCAGCTGCGCAAGGTGCCTCCTCTGTTTGTACAGCTGCCAACGCAAGCCACGCACAGCTGCCCGGAGCTACACTCAACCACCGAGGCAGGTTTCTCAGTTTCCGAAAGGGCTGAGGCACGATGCCGCACTGCCAGCTGCTAAGGCCGGTATTACACGATCAAATTATTTGTCAAAGAATTGGACAAAGAAAAAATTGGACGTAGTGTAATGCGAACATCGTCCAATATTTCATCCAATCTCGGTCTCGGCCTAAATTTGATCAAAGAAATCGCTCGTCTTTTATTTCCTGCAGTGAGAAATGTGACCGCTTGGAGCGCTAGTAGTATACAGCTTCCTTGCCACTACAGCTGTTTTATTTGGAGGTTAAATATCTGACATTACTTGGGCGTAACGTCCGTATTCGTAAACATGGCTAGTAGTGGAATGTTTCTGTAGTGTTTTCCAGCAACAACAAAATTTTAAAAAACAGATGGGGCGTTGTATAACAGGTGACGAGGCCAATTCACACTGTCCGTCACGTCAATTCGCGTAGCCCAATACTCTGCGGCAAAAGTGAGGTTGAGATACAATCCGTGATGTAAAAAAGTCATTATATACTATCGGAATTGAAGAAGTAATACCCCTAAATCTTAATACAGCCGAAGAAGATTTTAGAATGTATGATTTTTGGTAATGTGGTGTGCTAAGTTCTGGGAAATGAAACAACTTTCAAAACATCGACATCTGTTTGCAAGCGAATCTATGAACATCTAAATACGTCAGCCAATTTTTGTAAGGAAATAAATAGAGCCTATTTACTTTATCAGCAATGTTTCCCCCCTTACATTGTTAATAGCATCATAAACAATTTTGATTATCCTCTTTGTCAGTGCTCACATTTTCCATTTAAAACTTTATTTAATGAAACTTGCTTTATCAACTTAACACTCTTATTCTTATACAATGTTTGAGTCAGCCTTTTTGTTACTCTATTGCAAACTGTGAAGGATGAAGAGCGACAAAATAATTAGCAGTGAACGGTCTGGCTGTTCTGCCGACGGAATAAAAAAGGAAAATCCTCCCGGTCCCGTAACAAATTTCATTTATCTCGCTCTGACACCCACGGTTTCATCCAAGTGCGTTTCCTATTCTTTTTTCCCTCCTTCTCTTCTAAATGCAGACACAACGAAACTGTAGTATAAACAATAGCTGAGCATTACACCGCCATTTTGAAGCAAATTTGACAAAATATTGGATGATAGTGTAATACCCCCTTTTGCGTTTCATCCAATTTCTTTGTCAAAAAATATAACCAATATTTCATCCAAGTTTTTCGTCCAATTCTTTGTCCAATAATTTGATAGTGTAATACCGGCCTAACCGAGGAAACAGCAGCGTGTCGAACTACCACCACCTAAGGTTCGTTTAAGCAGCTGCTAGAAAGCTACTTCCAAGCGCGTGCAAATAGGCGGTTACTGCGCATGCGCAGCGACGGTGACGTATTTGGAGCTTGCACTGCTTGAACGCTTTTCGTCCCGATTCAGGTAGGATTCTCATGCGTAGCGGTGGAACAACTGAACTGCGACCTCGTTATTTTGGTATTACTATGTAATGCCGAGCAATTATGCAGAACAACAATGGTTTGTGACTTAACGAAACCATGACGAGGGTATTAAAACTTTTCACGTAATATATCATAAGCACAAAGTAAATAAAATGTATACAGTGATAAAACAGTGAACGATTTGTTGGCAGTGTGTTTCAGTAATTTGCCAAGGAATGTCAGTCTATAAATTTAAAACGTAAAAAAACACAAATTGAAGCCTAGATAATGTACCACAGATACATGAAACATTGTTTCGTGAATAGTGGGTGCCGAAAAGAATACATTTTTTTCTTATTAAGCTGTCAATATAGGCATTTATTTTATTCTCAATTACTGATTAAATGGCATGGGTGTTAACCTTCAAGGAAACATTTACTAATACCCTACGTGCAGCATTAAGAGATCCTGCATTGTTTCATGAAACAAACAACACATCCGACTATCAATTTTGTAACCTTACTCGAACCACTATTCACCTTTATACCAGAATATGAAATCTGTTAAGAGTATATGTTTTATAAAATAAAACGCGAGTTCTTTAAAACACAGCGAACAGTTTAAACTAGGCAACCGTCTGGAATATTGTTTCTTCCAAATAAATTGACGCCTGTAGAGCAAAGAACAGTTAATTGTAGTTGATTGAAAAAAGCCAATTTTTTTTCGCATACCGACAAAAATAACTTACATGTTCTTCAAACTGAATAATTCTTGATCTTATATGAACACTCGATAATGAGTCGTGTGTCCAAATAACTACAATATTACAATAATAATAGACATTTCCGCTTGGTGGTTATTTTATAAATTACACACTTTTTAATACAGCATGTCAATTTCGTTCACTGAATGAAAATCTTCATTATAGATTACGTCCATGGCACTCATGTACACAGCACAATTTTTTAACAGCTATATATATATGTTGTGGTGGTCTTCAGTCCGGAGACTGGTTTGATGCAGCTCTCCACAATACCCTATCCTGAGCAAGCCTCTTCATCTCCACATAAGAACGGCAACCTACATCTGTCTGAATCTGCTTACTGTATCCATCTCTTGGTCTTCCTCTGCGATTTTTACCCCACACACTTCCCTCCAATGCTAAATTCACAATTCCTTGATGTCTAAGAATGTGTCCTACCAATCTATCCCTTCTTTTAGTCAAGGTATGCCAAAATTCCTTTTCTCCCCAATTCTGTTAAGTACCTCCTCATTAGTTACGCGATCCACCCACCTAATCTTCAGCATTCTTCTGTAGTACCATATTTCAAAAGCCTCAATCCTCTTCCTGTCCGCACTGTTTATCGTCCATGTCTCACTCCCATACAAGGCAACACTCCATACAAATGCCCTCAGAAAGGACTTCCTTAGGCTTAAATCAATATTCGAGGTTAACAAATTTCTCTTTTTCAAGAACGCTTTTCTACCCATTGCCATTCTGCATTTTATATCCTCTGTACTGCGACCATCATTTGTTATTTTACTGCCCAAGTAACAAAACTCAACTACCTCTTTTATTGCTTCGTTTCCCAATCTAATTCCTTCTGTTGCCCCTGTAACTACTGAAAAGGCTGCTGCCCCCTTCAGGAACCACACGTTTGTCTGGCCTCTCCACAGATACCCCTCCGCTGTGGTTGCACCTACGGTACGGCTATCTGTATCGTTGAGGCACGCAAGCCACCCCACCTCGGCAATGTCTGTGGTTCATGGGAGTGGATATATATATATATATATATATATATATATATATATATATATATATATATAATGATCTGTCAGGTATGAATTACACGTTCAACTCAATGCTTGATCTCTGCTAATAACGTGGAAATAAAATCAGAAAACTGAAATATTATCATATTATTTTATTAGACTTCAGCGATTTTGCGAATAAATTTACCCAACAGTTCCCAGTCACAGTAATTCGTTTTGTTTCCATATGACAAGACACTTGTAGACGAATACAAACAAATGAAACAATCACGAAACGTAAACACAGATCACGTAGAGCCGCCTCCCACTACAACTGACAGTTCTGCGCATGCGCGAATTTGGCAGCTTGAGCGCACCAGAAATATTTTTCCGGGTAGAATCTGCTAGCTCGCGGTTACTGCTTAAACAGTAGCCAGAAGCGGGCGAAGGCGCTGCTCGAACTTAATTTGTGCTCTGCGCATGCGCGAGTAGCTCGCTGGCAGCTGCTTAAACGAACCTCTAGAAAGAACACCGCGGCGCTCTCGTATGACGTCAGGCAGAGTAGGTCGCGCGCGCATAGCTGACTGGGCTCGCTGTAGACTTGCGCATAATAGTTCGCGATCGGGAGTACTCACTTTAGATCGCGGCTCTGCAGCGAACTAGTTCGTTCTTTTACGAGGTACTTCCAGAAAGTAAGTTTCGTTTGGTTATATAAAGCAAACGTGTACACAGATACAGAATAAATATTAATTGTACAAAAATCTACAACTAGTTTTCTACATGAAACTTCCTGACAGATTAAAATTTTGTGCCGGAACCGGGACTCGAACCTGGGACCTTAGCCTTTCGCCGGCAAGCCATGTCTCCACCATATCCTTTCTTCCAGGAGTGCTAGTCTTGCTTGTTCGCAGGAGAGCTTCTGTGAAGTTTGGAAAGTAGGAGGCGAGGTACTGGCGGAAGTAAAGTTGTGAGGCGGCATCGTGAGTCGTGTCGGGATAGCACAGTCGGTAGTGCGCTTGCCCGCGAAAGGCAAAGGTCCCAGGTTCGAGTCTCGGTTCCGGCACACAATTTTAATCTGCCAGGAAGTTTCATATAAGCGCACACTCCGCTGCAGAGTGAAAGTTTCATTCTACTTTTCTACATAGCTGCCGAAATTTTGTAGGCACTTGTCATAGCGTGGCACAAGTTTCTGTATGCCTTCCTTCATAGAAGGTTGTCGCCTGTGTATTCAGCCATGTGGTAGCATGTTCTTTCAGCTCGTCATCATCGTTCGAATGTTGACTACCAAGGACAGACTTTTAGGTGTAAGAAGAGGTGAAAGTCGCTAGGGGCGAGGCCCGGGCTGTACGGATGATGATCAAACACGTCCCAGTGAAATTCCCGTAAGAGTTGTTTGGTCACATTCGCTACATGAGGTCGGGCACTATCGTGGAAACAAACACCACCTTTTGATTGAAATCCTCTTCTTACACCTAAAATTTGTCCTCTCAACACTTCAACGATGACGAGCTGAATACACAGGCAGCAACCTTCTGTGAAGAAGGCATACAGAAACTTGTGCCACGATATGACAAGTGCCTACAAAATTTTGGCAGCTATGTAGAAAAGTAGTTTAACAGTTGTAGATTTTCGTATAATAAATATTTTTTTTCTGTATCTGTGTACACGTTTGCTTTATATAATCAAACGGAACTTACTTTCTGGACGTACCTCGTACTTCGTTCGCTCCCAGTGACGGCTGAGCGGCGTGGTCTGCGCGTGCAGGTGGAGGGAGAAGTTCCCCCACCTAGCTGCTTCATGCGCTTGCTGCTTGAGCCGCTAACGATATCACGCAAACCAAAAGGAACAGTTTCTGGATAATTTCTCCCGTTTAAGTCTAGAGTTATCTCTATATCTTGGTATTATGGAACTTATTAGTCAGATATTGCAGAGAGCAAAATACTTCAAAGCAGAAATGTTGTAGCACTGAACTATGTAATCTAGCAGGCAGACGATCACCTCGAAATGGCTCTCATCAGCAGAAGGCAAACACGTGATTTTTAATTCTGCTGCGCGCCCTCTCCCGTTTAACGGATTTCTTTTCGTACTCATGTGGACGACTTCACACTTCTCATTATTTAGAGTCAATTGCCAATTTTTACACCATACTGATATCTTATTCAAATCGTTCTGCAGTTGGTTTTGATCTTCAGATGATTTTACTAGACGGTAAATGACGGCGTCATCTGCATACAACCTAAGAGAGCTACTTAGATTTCAGCAAAGAACCTGGGAGTAATATTTGATCAGTACTTGGACTGGGCAGAGCACACAACCAAAGCCTGTAAGAATGGGTCACTTCATTCATTGCAGAAATACAAAAAAGCTTTACAGCTGAAAAAGAAGCTCGTTTAACCATCCTAGATTATGGTGATGCTATTCTGCAAGGACTGTCACACGAAAATTCACATAGCCTGGAGCTGGCGATGAATTGTTGTATCCGATACATTTGTAACCTACGTTTCTACGACCATACCAGTCCCGCATACAATCAGCTATCTTGGCTACGTGCAGATAAGCGTTGAACCTACCGTACATTCTGTTTGCAGCATCACTTCCTCAATCATGGCTGCGCTTAGGTTTTTAGGGCTTACATCTACATCTACATAGATACTCTGCAAATCACATTTAAGTGCCTTGGCAGAGGGTTCATTAACCACTTTCATAACTTTTCTCTACCGTTCCATTCTCTAATAGCGCGCGGGAAGAAAGAACACCTAAATCGTTCCGTTTTCGATCTGATTTCCCTTATTTTATTGGGATGGTCATGTCTCCCTAAGTAGGTGGGTGCTAGCAAATTATTTTCACATTCAGAAGTAAAAGTCGGTGATTGAAACTTCGCAAACAGATCACGCCGCAATGAATAACGTCTTTCTTTTAATGATTTCCACCCCAATTCGTGCAACATTTCCGTGACGCTTTCCCCTCCGTAACGTGATAAAACGAGCTGCCCTTCTCTGAACCTTCTCAATATCTTCCGTCAGTCCCACCTGGTGAGGGTCCCACAAGGGGCAACAGTACTCCAAGAGAGGACGCACAAGTGTGATGTAGGCAGTCTCTTTGGTGGAGCTGGTGCATCTTCGAAGCGTTCTGCCGATGAAACGTAACCTTTGTTTCGCCTTCCCCACAATATTTTCTGTGTGTTCTCTCCAGTCAAAGTTGTTCGTAATTGTAACTCCTAGGTATTTGGTAGAATTTACGACCTTAATGTTTGACTGATTTATCGCGTAATTGAACTTCAGCGGATTTCTTTTAGTGGTCATGTGTATTACTTCACACTTTTCTTTATTTAGTGTCAATTGCCAATTTTCGCACCAAGTAGAAATTTTGTCTAAATCGCTTTGCAGTTTCTTTTGATCCTCTGTTGACTTCACTAACCGATAAACGACAGCATCATCCGCGAACATTCTAAGGGAGCTATTCAGATTATCTCCTAAATCGTTTATAAACACGAGGAAGAGTAGGAGACCTATAACGCTTCCCTGTGGAACGCCAGATATCACTTCTGTTTTACTCGATGACTTACCGTCAATTACAACGAACTGTGTCCTTTCTAATAGGAAATCGTGAATCCAATCGCACAATTGGGGAGATATTCCATAAGCACGAAATATCATAAGAAGCCGCTTGTGGGGTACAGTGTCAAAAGCATTCGGGAAATCCAGAAATATGGAATCGATTTGAGATCCATTGTCGATGGCACTTAATACTTCAAATGAATAAAGGGCAAGCTGTGTTTCGCAAGAGCGATACTTTCTGAATCCGTGCTGACTATTGGGTAATAGGTCGTTTTCTTCAGATATAACTGAAGGTCATCAGCGTATAGACGGCATGTACAGCGGGACAGAACAGTGGACAGATTTACATACAGTGAGAATAGTAAAGGCCCCAGTACAGATCCTTGTGGAACCCTTGATATAACATCCCTACATCCTATAATTTTTTTTTTTTTTTTTTTTTTTTTTTTTTTTTTTTTTTTTTTTTGCAGTTGTTGCACACTGTTCACGAGAGGTGAGGTATGAGTGGAACCACTGAATAGCGGCTGTGGAAAACCTTAGATTAGAAAGTTTAGCGCAACCCGACTTCATCAGTAAGTTAAAGGAAGCTAGTGCCGGCTGATTCCTTAACCCTCCGTCGGGCGCGCCTCCAGATGAAACAAAATTAGGCGCACCCGGCCTGAGAGGCCACCTACATATTTGGTGGACTAGCTCCGCCATGTTAAATCAAATTCAAAATGCGTGTTGGCTAGTCTTGAAGAGGATCTAAAGGAAGGAATTACAGCAAACTTAAAGCATAATAATGGATTTATTGAACACAACACACCTTAAACTAAAGTGACCAAAATTACCGATTTCCCACAAAGAGCATTAAAAATTGGTCGAACAGACATCCATAAAAGTAATGAAGTTATTTTTAAAGGACATTAGGCAGTCTATTCTGTCATGGAATCATCTTTTCTCGCCACATTTGCAGCCAAAAACCGATGCTTTAGCTCCCAAATCAACAGCTGAAACATAGGTATGGCACAGAACGTATACGTCGCTCAAGCAGATTGGTTGATGACAAGCTGAACATTCCTAATTCTTCATCCTCCTAACTCTTGTTTCAGCCACGCATGGTCGACGTTTTAGCCATTTGGGAGGTAATGTGGGAGAACTTTCCGGTTCCTTGTGGGGTGAAAATTTTTTCAGTCGAGTTTGCAGCCAAATCGGCATTCTACATATATTCATAGCATACACAGGCTAAATTGTCCACTTAGAAGTTGATGACACAAGGTTTTGCAATTGCTGGCGTCATTTTTAGCAATATCTTTTACACTGGATGTTGTGTAATAATGATGTGACTCTTCTTCACACTATGAATAGTAGAAGGTATCTACTTAGACTACTTCGTCGTCTTATCGTTTCCAAAATAAAAACTCCTCACATACTTTCTTCTCTTCTTCATATTCCCGAGCTGTTCCCTAAACTTCCTGTTCAGTTGCTGAGTCCTCCTTGCCTTCTCCTACCTCATCCTGAGAGTGGGTGTCTCTCTCATCGACTAAATCTTCGAGTGCGGCTGGATCTCCAGCAGTTTCTTCCTCGAGGAGGCGCATTATCTCCAAAATATCATTGGCTTAGAGGCATAATATACTTTTCTGGACATTTCAGCAGAAAATATGGATGTGATAACGTAGGAAAAGAAAGGAAAACTGAAATTAGAACTGCATCAGGCGCACTCAGTCTGAAGGGCCAGGGTCGTCAAAGTCTTCTTTTTTTCCCAACGTAACGGTGAAAATCACAGAGGACAGACTTATTTTGACTGAAACGAAGTAATAAATTAAAAATATCTTGAAAAATATCACCTTAAAATGTATAACGTAATCGGGCGCAGACGGCCTGTGAGGCCTTTGTGAGGTTCCCAAAGCTACGCGAGTAAACGGAGAGGCGGGCCGCTGGGCCACCAGTGTTAAGCACGGGAATCAAAAAAGTGTTTTGCTGGCCTGTGAGGCCGACTGCGCCCGACGGAGGGTTAAAGAAACCAATATTTCGGTCGAGACTATCCGAAACCGATTATTCGGTAGGTGGTTAGTTTTTATGAGTGCAGTGTCCCTGAGCTAGGTGGAGCACCTAGAAAGTTAGCCCCGCCTGGGACCCTGCAGACCGCACCTCGGCCAGTGGCAGGCTCAAGAGTCGCGGAAACCGCCGCTCCAGAAATACGCCCGCCGGGGTTTTTCGGCCCGTAAAGCACGGCGGGACGTGCCGTCCGCGGCCGTCCACCCGCCGGTTTTAGACGCGGGAGCGTCGCCGGCGCAACCGAACCGAACCGAACGCAAACGCCACGCCGGTAACACAAGACCGCCTGCGTCGCTGGCTGGCTAGGTCCGGCTGGGACGTGCTAATGGGCCGAGGAGGACGGGCGGACTCTAGAGGCAGAGACCAGGAATAGCGGGGAGGTGGACCCGCCACCCACTGTGCGAACAGGCAACTGCACCGACCTCAGCGAGCGCGGGACCAGCTCAGGCATCACACACAATATAGTGCTATTGGTCCTCTCCTGTTCCTTATTTACATAAACGGCCGCGGTGGCCGAGGGGACTGAGGCGCTCCAGTCACGGTCTGCACGGCCACTACGGTCGGGGGTTCGAATCCCTCCTCGGGCATGGATATTTGTGCCGTCCTAGTTCGTAAGTAGTTCATAAGTAGTTTGTAAGTTTAGGGACTGATGACCCCGCAGTTAAGTCCCATAAGTTCTACAAACATTTGAACATTTTGAAAATCAAAATGTTTGTATAGTCTATGGGACTTAACTACGGGGTCATCAGTCCCTAAACTTACAAACTACTTATGAACTAGCAAACACTAAGGACGGCACAAATATCCATGCCCGAGGGGGGATTCGAAACCCCGACTGTAGTGGCCGTGCAGACCGTGACTGGAGTGCCTCAGTCCCCTCGGCCATCGCGGCCGGCTGGGTAAAACTCGATAACGAATGAACTGATTTGGTTCATTTTAGTCTTGAAATATTCGTGTAAGTCCAGGGAAGGTTTAAATTGTGGAGAACAAAAAATTCCCCTCTCCGTCTTGCGAATAGTCAGTTATAGAGCTGAATTCAATCAAGATCACATTCAAAAACGCACTTACAGTTTTTTCAAATTTTCTAATTTTCAGGTAGATGTAAAAAAAAAAAAAACTTCATTCACACGATAAATTACTCAAAACTTCACCTTGTAAATTCAATTAAATACGTACGAGTAACAATTACAAACAAAGTGGAATGAACACACAGAAAATATTGTAGGGAAACCGAACCGAAGACTACAAAAAATGTTCAAATGTTTGTTAAGCTTGTGGGACTTAACTACGGGGTCATCAGTCCCTAAACTTACAAACTACTTATGAACTACTTACGAACTAGGACGGCACAAATATCCATGCCCGAGGGGGGATTCGAACCCCTTTTACGCAGTTACGTTCAGAGTGTCTGTAAATCTATCGGACCAAGGTGCGTGGTCATCAGTCCGTAGCCTACAAACTACTTAAACCTATGTAAACTAACCTACGGACAAACACACTCACCCATGCCCCAGGGAAGACTCGAACCTCCACGGCGAGTATTTCGCGATATAGAGGAAAGAGTGTCACGGAAATGATGCACGAGCTGGGATGGAAATCATTAAAAGAAAGGCGTTACTCATTGAGAAGAGATCTATTTGCGAAATTTCATTCACCAACTTTCTCTTCGGAACGCTAACATATTTTGTTAGCGCCCACCTAGATAGGTACACATGCTCGAGAAAATATAATAAGAGAAATCAGATGGAAAACAGAAAGATGTGGGTGTTCCTTCGTCAAACGAGCTATTAGTGAATTGATCTGTAGAGAAACACAAAAGCTGTTCGATGAACCCTTTGCCATGCACCATTGTGACTTGCAGAGTATTGATGTAGATGCAGATGTAGATGCAGACTGCTGCACCGAGGGGAGGTATCGATGTAGGTCGGTAGGCCTGATACCGCGGCTTAAATGGTCACTTGTTGGTTGTAGTAAAACTGAATACTGTTCCTCCCCCAGTAAGTTCAGTTTTGATAAATTAGGGGTGAAGTTTATCAGACGAGTTGCTGGGTTCCATTACATTAGTAATCACAACTTTCTAAATGAACAATGAACATTTTGATTTAGGGGAAAATCTAAGTAGCTCTCTTAGGTTGTTTGCAGATGAGGCCGTCATTTACCGTCTACTGAAACCATCTGAAGATCAAAACCAACTGCAGAATGATCTGAATAAGATATCACTATGGTGTAGGAATTGGCAGTTGACTGTAAATAATGAGAAGTGTGAAGTCGTCCACGTGAGTACGAAAAGAAATCCGTTAAACTTTGTTTACAAGATAAATCAATCTAAAGTGAAGGTCGTTAACTCCACTAAATACTTGGAAATTACTATTATTTCAGACTTAAACTGAAAAGAACACGTAGATAGTGTCGTGGGAAATGCGAACCAGAGACTGCGTTTTATTGGCAGAACCCTTAAAACATGCAACAGAACTACTAAAGGGACTGCATACACTACGCTTGTCCGTCCTTTTATAGAATATTGCTGTCCAGTGTGGGATCCTTATCAGGTGGGTTGGACGGAGGACATCGAAAGAGTCCAAAGAAGGGCAGCTTGTTTCGTATTGTCACGATACAGGGGAGACAGCGTCACGGAAATGATACAGGATCTGGGATGGGAATCATTACAACAACGGCGCTTATCGCTGCGGCGTGGGCTGATTACGAAACTCCAATGGCCAACATTCTCCTCCGAATGCGAAAATATATTGTTGACTCTCACTTACATAGGTAGAAATGATGATTAGAATAGGAGAGATTCGGGTGTTCTTTCTTCCCGCGCGCTATTCGAGAATGAAATGGCAGATAAAATAGTATAACGGTGGTTCGATGAACCCTCTGCCAGGCACTTAAATGTCATTTGCAGAGTATCCCATGTAGATGTAGATGTATATACATATCATGACGTGTTTTATTCATATACTAGCTTATATGCCCCTGCTTCGCAAAGGTTATTGGAGAGGGACCTGTGTATATCATGGTTTTTTATGGTTCCGGGCGTAGGTGAGAACAAACAGAATCCTTGTTGGATCGCTATGTCAATAAACTCAGTTCTCCTAGCCAAGATGTCTAATGTAAGTAGAAGTCATTGTCCAAAACGATGAATCTTCATAACGTTTATCATACAAAAAGTCGAATTAATTTAAGCTCTTACTCCAGAACGATGTCATTTCAATGTTAGGATGTGTTCGTAAAGTTAAGACTGCGGTGTCTAACTGTCTGTTTGGCGTAAACTTCTGAAAACACTTTTATATTTGAGATGAGACATACGAATAATAATAGCAGAGCCATGCGCTTGTTCTATGGTGATGTACTAAACTGTTTATCTCCCACAGTAAATAAATGCTGAAGTATAAGTATGTTGCAGTGTTGTACTGGTGACACTGTAGTTGTTTCATATGAGTTGCTCTATATTATCCAAAACTGGACGAATACTGAAAGTCCACTAATTCAATCAACAGAGCAGTTCACGTCTGTTTAAATAAGACGTCATGGTGGTGTCATTGTGCGATAAAGCAATTCTAGGTAATCTTTCAAGCAATGGCTTCAGCTGCTCGTCTGTATAGAACTTTCCATTAAATATAGTATTTCCAGAGAATTGTCTTCACCGTGTTAGCAGCATCGACCACTCTTTCAGCTAATACATGTCCCCACGTCCTGCAGTGATTACTTTGTAAAGCACGAAGTTGAAATCATTTTTTTTTTCTGTTCCATAGGACCCACTTGAGGAGTAAGACTCCATGGTCATGGAACAAGTCAATACATTGTTACACAAGAATGGTAATAGAAAAAATTTAAGTAGTCCTTTGCACACGACAATCTTAAGACAAAGTGAAAAGTATCAATAAAGAAAAAATGAATTAGCTTAATTGTTTAACTTTTCTAGGAGTTCCTCGACAGAATAAAAGGAGTGAGCCACGAGGTAACTCTTCAATTTAGATTTGAAAGCGTGTGGATTAGTGCTAAGATTCTTTAGTTCTTGTGGCAGCTTATTGAAAATGGATGCCGCAGAATACTGTACCCCTTTCTGCACAAGTGTTAAGGTGGTGTGGTGCAAATTTAGATTAGACATCTGTCTAGTATTCACCGAGTGAAAGCTACTAACTCGTGGGAATAAGCTGATATTATTAACAACAAACGACATTAAAGAAAAAACGTATTGTGACGCCAGAGTCAAAATCCCCAGACTACTGAAAAGGGGTCGACATGACGTTCGCGAACTTACACCAGATATTGCTCGAACCGCCCGTTTTTGAGCCAGAAATATCCTTTTTGCATCAGGCGACTTACCCCAAAAAACAATGCCGTACGTCATAAGTGAGTGAAAGTAAGCAAAATAGACTACTTTTCGTGTTGAAAAATCACTTATCTCAGATATTGTTCTAATGGTAAATATAGCAGAATTTAGTTTTGGAACAAGATCCTGAACATGGGCTTTCCATGACAGCTTACTGTCTATATGAACACCTAGAAATTTGAACTGTTCAGTCTCACTTATCACATGCCCATTATGTGTAATCATAATGTCAGATTTCGTCAAATTATGTGTTAGAAATTGTAAAAACTGAGTTTTACTGTGATTTAACATCAACTTGTTTTCTATTAGCCATGAACTTATCTCTTGAACTGCATTATTTGATACTGTGTCAATATTACGAGCAACATCCTTCACTACCAAACTGGTATCATCAGCAAACAAAAATATTTTACAATCACCTGTTATACTCGAATGCATATCATTTATATAAATAAGAAACAGCAATGGTCCCAAAACAGACCCCTGGGGCACCCCATACTTAATTGTGCCCCATTGGGATTGCACGTCATAGCCATTTTCTACACTGCGGAGAATTACCTTCTGTTGTCTATTATTAAAGTAAGAGGTGAACCAGTTGTGTAACAGAACTATATATTCAGAAGTCGGATTATAACTCAAAGAACAATTATCTCTGCAAAAGAAGATTCTTTTCTATCTTACTGTAGTCCGACTTCAAAGTAAGTAATTTCAAATTTTGATCACAATATTGTACCGAACAATTGTGAAAGCAGAGAGGTTTCTGATGAGTTTGTCGTTCGCGTGTGTATATTATCTCTGGAGGCAGGCACAGAGCAGAAATATCTCTGGAGTGAGCATTCAGATGAGCAGAACAGATATTCTCTCCTCACCATTAAGGTGGAATTGTCAACCAATATTGGGAAAAATCTACTAATCGCTGACTTTATCTTTGCTCTCTTTTCTTCGGTTAAGACGGATGATTATGTGAAAATGGCCTCATGTTTCCTGTGAAAACCGTATGAAGATTCGTCCAGAAGTTCTGAAGATTGAAGGGAACAGCAACAGGCCTACATTTACAGATTTATTATTATTATAGATTGCGTACAGTGGCAATTTATTTGTCATATAGTACGGTATTGTGCTGTCTCAACTCTTTACTTCAGTCAACTGAAGTCCGCGATACCACCCGCCGGCTTTGAGCAACGAACGACATATCCCGTGGAGGCGCGTCCTGTGTGTGTTCACTTCTTCAGTGAACCCCCAGAAAAAATTCGTCGTGAAAATAAGCAAATAAATAAATAA
Source organism: Locusta migratoria (assembly GCA_026315105.1). Classification (NCBI taxonomy): domain Eukaryota; kingdom Metazoa; phylum Arthropoda; class Insecta; order Orthoptera; family Acrididae; genus Locusta; species Locusta migratoria. The sequence continues at coordinate 15,917,058 of CM048754.1, forward strand.
AATAAAAAGTCCAGAATGAAACCTTTCACTCTGCAGCGGAGTGTGCGCTGATATGAAACTTCCTGGTGGATTAAAATTGTGCGGCGGAACCGGGATTCGAACCTGGAACCTTTGCCTTTCGCGGGCAAAGGTCCCAGGTTCGAGTCCCCCTTCCGGCACACGATTTTAATCTACCAGGAAGTTTGAAAATAAAAAGTGTTTTTAAGCTATCATTAATCGTTTGGTTATTCTATCAAATCATTTTACATGCACTTTTAAAGTATTATTCTTGCATGAGAAACGTTTTACGTCGTGGGGACAGCACGTATACGAGTCGTAGCGCGGCAGCTTAATATAGGCGGCAGTGTCCGCAGCGTCGCAATGCGCATGCGCGGCTGAGGTTCAGATTCTCTGCTGAACCCCCTGGAGGCAGCATATGGGCGAAGGGAGGGGCGAGGGGAAACGACGCTTCTAACACTGGCGTTGGAGCTGGTAGAGACGCCAGCTCCTGGCTACTCGAGCTCTGGCGGTTACGCACGAATGGTGCCGAAGCAAAGGCAATGGAGCTACTGCGCAACTCGCTTTATGCATCCGGAAATCCTCGATAATGATGACATCCGCCCTTCATATTTATTTCTAGCGCATTGAAGATTCATCAAAAACACGTCATACTTTGAAAAATATCTCATAACTATAAATGAAAGACGCATCAAATGTAGAAGTGTTCCTGAACATCTTATCACAAATAATGACCCAGTCACTACTCTGCACTTACCAAGAATAGCCGTGAGGTTCGAATCCCGGCCACAGCACAAATTTCAATTCAATGCCTCTCCATATGTTTAACAGCAGAAAACGGTTTACGAAATTCGGTTCTCGTCTTCCGGAAGATATGTTGCGTGTAAATGTAGTGATAGTGTCGGTTCCTGTCCTGATGCCACAGCCAGGTAGGAAACCTTTCTCCAGACTACAAGTGACGCTTCTGCCATAGTATAGCCCTGGCATAGGGTGCGTGCAGGATAAATTAGCCGATAAATGCGCAGGCGGCTGGGCGGATGGGCATGCGTGGGAGAGCGGAAATTCCCAGGTCACTGGCCGGCAGTCGGGAGTGGACTGACACGGCTTCCCCTTCCCAACCGAGCCGGCGCTTCGAACGAAAACTCGTCTCTGCGCATCGGCCACCTGATCCTGCGTGGACTCTACCTCATGCACTTGACACTGCCACCATGTGTACGTGAACACACGCTGACCTCTGGTGACCCGGTATCGTATGTTCAGAAGGCGGGCCTTCCCCCACACCTGCAGTGGCAAGGTGACCCCGACCCATATCTCCTAGCACTGTCTGGACGGCCGCTGGCACTGTGGGTGCAGGAATAGGCTGGCCGTGGTGGCCGAGGTGACTGAGGCGCTCCAGTCACGGTCTGCACGGCCACTACGCTCGGAGGTTCGAATCCCCCCTCGGGCACGAATAATTGTGCCATCCTTAGTGTTAGCTAGCTTATAAGTACTTTGAAAGTTTAGGGACTGATGACCCCGTAGTTAAGTTCAAAATAATGTTCAAATATTTGTAGATCTATCGGACAAAACTGCGTGGTCATCAGTCCGTAGCTTACAAACTACTTAAACCTAGGTAAACTAACCTAAGTACAAACACACACACACCCATGCCCCAGGGAGGACTCGAACCTCCGACGGCGAGAAACCGCGCGCTTTAGACCGCTCGGCTACTCCACCGCGGCCTCAGTTAAGTCCCATAAGCTATACAATCATTTGAAACATTTTGCATAAATAGCGGCGCAATGCTGTGAGAACTGTGTGGTCTAAAGCACCTAGCTAGTAAGTAGGAGGTCCTGGGTCCGAATCCCGCCCACAGCACAATTTTTAATTCAAGGCCTCTCCATATGTTTAACAGCAGAGAACAGGTTTACGAAATTCAGTTCTCATCTTCCGGAAGATGTGTTGTATGTAAACGTAGTGATAGTGTGTCGGTTCCCGTCCTGAGGCCACAGCCAGGTCGGAAACCTTTCTTCGGACTAAAAGTGACACTGCTGCCGAAGTATGACCTCGGAATAGGGAGCACGCAGGATAAATTGGCCGGTAGATGCGCAGACGGCTGGGCGGCGGGGCTCGCGTGGGAGAGCGGAAATTCCCAGCTCAGTGACCGGCAGGCGGGAATGGACTCGCCCGGCGCTTTGTACGGAAAGTCGTCTCTGCGCATCGGCCACCTTATCCTGCGCAGTCTCTACCACGTGCACTCGACACTGCCGCCATGTGTACGTGAATACTCGCTGACCTCTGGTGACCCGGTGTCGTACGTTTAGAAGGCGGGCCTTCCCCCACAGTGGCGAGGTGCCCCGGTCCGCATCTCCTCGCAGTGTCTGGACAGCTAGTGGCACAGTGGGTGCAGAAATAGCGGCGCCACGGACCAGCGGCGGTCGCTGTGCCGTGGCTAGGCCCGTGTTCACAGCCGCCTAACTCAGCCACCAGCGGCACGTACCGCTACGTGCTACGTGCTGCTACGTGCCGCCGCCCGGAATAGAAGCCGGGACCGCGGGCGCACGGTGACCCGGACTCCCTCAACTGGGCCGACTTTTCCGTGAAGTGAGAATTGAGGGCGATTTCATTTCTGCCCTGTTTTGTCATATCAGAGAAAATCTAACACGAAGATGATCAAAATATCCACGGGTGTACTGCCGGTCTATAGTGTCCAACGGGCACAATATTTCGGCGATCATACATGTCGCCATCATCAGGTGAACTGACGGACTGAGCTCCTGGAAACGCGCCGGCACGGAGATCCGCACGCTACGGCTGCTCGAAGGGAACTGGGTTCTAGCCCGGTAGCGGGCCATTTAAATACCCTCGGCCCGCGGAGCGACCCCTCCGCGGTCCGCGCCCCGCGCCGCGGAACCGATTGCGCCGGCGTCTGAGATGACGTCGATGTGAGGGCTCTGTCCGCCGTGGTCGTCACTTCGTTACGTTTGCTAGATTTACTCTTAATTAACCCAATCGCTGGTTCCCAAGCTTTGCTAAGATTATAGCCAGAGTCACGGTTTATGAGGTCGTCACTTGTGCGAATTTCAATGGCCTCTCTAACGACGCAGTCCCAGTATCTTGACGTCTGTACCAGAATCCTAGTATGTTCATACTCCATGGTGTGATTCTCCGACAAACAATGTTCAGCGACCGCCGACTTGCTCGGATACATCAATCGTGTGTGCCTCTGGTGTTCAACGCATCGATCCTCGACGGTACGCATCGTCTGTCCAATATATGACTTTCCACACTGACACGGAATCTGGTACACGCCCGCCTTCCTCAAACCGAGATCATCTTTAATGGCCCGCTACCGGGCTAGAACCCAGTTCCCTTCGAGCAGCCGTAGCGTGCGGATCTCCGTGCCGGCGCGTTTCCAGGAGCTCCGTCCGTCAGTTCACCTGATGATGGCGACATGTATGATCGCCGAAATATTGTGCCCGTTGGACACTATAGACCGGCAGTACACCCGTGGATATTTCGATCATCAAATACGCCGGGAGAAACTGAAGAATCACAACATAACAGGAAGATCTTTATTCACACGAAACCATGGGTGCTATCGACAAGTATTCGCAAATCGATTCCGTATTTCGTGATTTCCAGAAGAATTTTGACACCATACATCACAAACGGCTTTTAATCAAAATCCTTGGTTACGGTATATAGCCCCAAATTTGCGAATGCATAGGGGATTTCCTGTCAGAGAGGACACAGTTCGTAGTAATCGACGGTGAGGCATCGACTAAATCAGCGGAGATATAGGGCGTTCCACAGGGTTGTGTTATTGGTCCTCTGCTGTTCCTTATTTACATAAACGATTTAGGGGAAAATCTAAGTAGCTCTTTTAGTTTGTTTGCAGATGAGGCCGTCATTTACTGTCTAGTTAAATCATCAGAAGATTAAAACAAACTGCAGAACGGTCTGTTCAAATGTTTGTTAAGCTTATGGGACTTAACTACGGGGTCATCAGTCCCTAAACTTACAAACTACTTACGAACTACCTTATACTAAGGCGGCACAAATATCCATGCCCGAGGGGGGATTCGAACCCTCGACCGTAGTGGCCGTGCAGACCGTGACTGGAGCGCCTCAGTCCCCACGGCCACCGCGGCCGGAAGAACGGTCTGAATACGATATCAGTATAGTGCAGAAATTGGCAGTTGGCTCTAAATAATGAGAAGTGTGAAGTCGTGCGCATGTGTACGAAAACAAATCCGTTAAACTTTGTTTACATGATAAATCAATCAAAAGTGAAGGCCGTAAGCTCCACAAAATACCTAGTAATTACTATTACTTCAGACTTAAATTAGAAAGAACACGTAGATAATGGCCGGCCGTGGGGGCCGAGGGGACTGAGGCACTCCAGTCACGGTCTGCACGGCCACTATGGTCGAGGGTTCGAATCCCCCCTCGGGCATGGATATTTGTGCCGTCCTTAGGATTAGCTAGTTCATAAGTTTGTCAGTTTAGGGACTGATGAACCCGTAATTAAGTCCCATAAGCTATACAAACGTTTGAACATTTTGATGACCACGCAGTTTGGTCCCATAGATTTACAAACATTTGAACGTTTTGAACTATGCGTTTATGGAGCAGTGTTTGATTCAGCGCTAAGAGATGTCTGATACTTAAATACCTGGTTTTGTGTCGCAGCCTCGTCGCCGCTTTTGTGTCTCGTTTCCGTCGTAGGTGTCGGTAGCCGAGTAGGAAGACCGACACAGGAATAAAGGATGCACGCTTGTGCAGGTACGGAGGTGACCAGCCAGTGGGACAGCGGAAACTAGAAACACTAGAGTGAATTAGAACGAGATACATATTGCACAAAAGGTATACAATACTTAACTTTTACATAGCTCAGTACTGCAGAATGCTGATACATAGATGAGCTAGAGGCCTGCCTAGTACCTAACCGATAGGCAAATCTTCACTGGTGCCTATCTGATTCCGAAGTGTTTACTGGTTCCTATCTCAGTCCCAAGTGAACGACGTCGTTCAGTGGTGGCCAAGAGCGGAGTTGTAGCAGAGGGCGCTCGTGGCTGACGTCGTAAGAACGCCGCGCCGTGCGTGTATGGCGGCGGGCGGCGAAAGTACGTGGCGCGCACTTTAGACTTGTGCGACACCACACCTGGAACGCTATGTTACGTCGTCCATACCCCGCCCGTCCTCCAAGCTGCCGTACCACACACAGCAAGTGTTCGCAGGCGCAGCCTTTGCCACTCTCGGCTTGTTTACAGTCCTCCCCGGCGACGGCTGCCGCCGTAAACAGCCCGCTCTAGAGACCTGCCGACTTTTAATGGCTGTCGCAGACGCCGGACCTGAACACGACGGCCGCGTGCGCCGTCGAAACGACGCGACGTCTGTGCCGGCTAAATCAGCGTTTCCTCTGCACCTCTGCCAGCCGCCAAGCCGTAAACCTCCTCGTAATGCCCGTCTCCGCAAAGGGAAGGCCTCCACATCAGCAGTACGATCGCCACCTACCGACGGACGCCAGCAGAAATACTTTTACTGGCCGTAGCGCGTGTGGGCTGCACTTGCACCTCCTGACACTTGTGTAGTTCACCACGGTGGAGTAGCCGAGCGGTCTAAGGCGCCTCGCTGCGCAGCGCGCGGTTGCACGCCGTCGGAGGTTCGAGTCCTCCCTGGGCCATGGGTGTGTGGGTGTTGTCCTTGGGTTAGTTAACCTTAGGTTTTTTATAAGCTACGGACCGATGACCACGCAGTTTGGGCCGACAGATTTACAAACATTTGAACATTTGGAGTAGCCGAGCGGTCTAAGGTGCCTCGCTGTAGAGCGCGCGGTTGCTCGCCGTCGGAGATTCGAGTCCTCCCTGGGGCATGGATGTGTGTGTGTGTGTGTGTGTGTGTTGTCCTTAGGTTTGTTTACCTTAGGTTAAGTTGTTTGTAAGCTAAGGACTGATGAACACGCAGTTTGGTCCGATAGATTTACCAACATTTGAACATTTGGACTAGCCGAGCGGTCTAAGGTGCCTCGCTGCGGAGCGCGCGGTTGCACGCCGTCGGAGGTTCGAGTCCTCCCTGGGCCATGGGTGTGTGGGTGTTGTCCTTGGGTTAGTTAACCTTAGGTTTTTTATAAGCTACGGACCGATGACCACGCAGTTTGGGCCGATAGATTTACAAACATTTGAACATTTGGAGTAGCCGAGCGGTCTAAGGTGCCTCGCTGTAGAGCGCGCGGTTGCTCGCCGTCGGAGATTCGAGTCCTCCCTGGGCCATGGGTGTGTGGGTGTTGTCCTTGGGTTAGTTAACCTTAGGTTGTTTATAAGCTACGGACCGATGACCACGCAGTTTGGGCCGATAGATTTACAAACATTTGAACATTTGGAGTAGCCGAGCGGTCTAAGGTGCCTCGCTGTAGAGCGCGCGGTTGCTCGCTATCGGAGATTCGAGTCCTCCCTGGGCCATGGGTGTGTGGGTGTTGTCCTTGGGTTAGTTAACCTTAGGTTGTTTATAAGCTACGGACCGATGACCACGCAGTTTGGGCCGATAGATTTACCAACATTTGAACATTTGGACTAGCCGAGCGGTCTAAGGTGCCTCGTTGCGGAGCGCGCGGTTGCACGCCGTCGGAGGTTCGAGTCCTCATTGGGCCATGGGTGTGTGGGTGTTGTCCTTGGGTTAGTTAACCTTAGGTTTTTTATAAGCTACGGACCGATGACCACGCAGTTTGGGCCGATAGATTTACCAACATTTGAACATTTGGACTAGCCGAGCGGTCTAAGGTGCCTCGCTGCGGAGCGCGCGGTTGCACGCCGTCGGAGGTTCGAGTCCTCCCTGGGCCATGGGTGTGTGGGTGTTGTCCTTGGGTTAGTTAACCTTAGGTTGTTTATAAGCTACGGACCGATGACCACGCAGTTTGGGCCGATAGATTTACAAACATTTGAACATTTGGAGTAGCCGAGCGGTCTAAGGTGCCTCGCTGTAGAGCGCGCGGTTGCTCGCCGTCGGAGATTCGAGTCCTCCCTGGGCCATGGGTGTGTGGGTGTTGTCCTTGGGTTAGTTAACCTTAGGTTGTTTATAAGCTACGGACCGATGACCACGCAGTTTGGGCCGATACATTTACCAACATTTGAACATTTGGACTAGCCGAGCGGTCTAAGGTGCCTCGCTGCGGAGTGCGCGGTTGCACGCCGTCGGAGGTTCGAGTCCTCCCTGGGCCATGGGTGTGTGGGTGTTGTCCTTGGGTTAGTTAACCTTAGGTTTTTTATAAGCTACGGACCGATGACCACGCAGTTTGGGCCGACAGATTTACAAACATTTGAACATTTGGAGTAGCCAAGCGGTCTAAGGTGCCTCGCTGCAGAGCGCGCGGTTGCTCGCTATCGGAGATTCGAGTCCTCCCTGGGGCATGGATGTGTGTGTGTGTGTGTGTGTGTTGTCCTTAGGTTTGTTTCCTTAGGTTAAGTTGTTTGTAAGCTAAGGACTGATGAACACGCAGTTTGGTCCAACAGATTTACAAACATTTGAACATTTGGAGTAGCCGAGCGGTCTAAGGTGCCTCGCTGCGAAGCGCGCATTTGAACGCCGTCGGAGGTTCGAGTCCACCCTGGGTATGGGTGTGTGGGTGTTGTCCTTGGGTTAGTTAACCTTAGGTTTTTTATCAGCTACGGACCAATGACCACGCAGTTTGGTCCGATAGATTTACAAACATTTGAACATATGGAGTAGCCAAGCGGTCTAAGGTGCCTCGCTGCAGAGCGCGCGGTTGCTCGCTATCGGAGATTCGAGTCCTCCCTGGGGCATGGATGTGTGTGTGTGTGTGTGTGTGTTGTCCTTAGGTTTGTTTCCTTAGGTTAAGTTGTTTGTAAGCTAAGGACTGATGAACAGGCAGTTTGGTCCGATAGATTTACAAACATTTGAACATTTGTAGTAGCCGAGCGGTCTAAGGTGCCTCGCTGCGAAGCGCACGTTTGCACGCCGTCGGAGGTTCGAGTCCTCCCTGGGTATGGGTGTGTGGGTGTTGTCCTTGGGTTAGTTAACCTTAGGTTTTTTATAAGCTACGGACCGATGACCACGCAGTTTGGTCCGATAGATTTACAAACATTTGAACATTTGGAGTAGCCAAGCGGTCTAAGGTGCCTCGCTGCAGAGCGCGCGGTTGCACGCCGTCGGAGATTCGAGTCGTCCCTCGGGCATGGGTGTGTGTGTGTGTGTGTGTGTGTGTGTGTGTGTTGTCCTTAGGTTTGTTTACCTTAGGTTAAGTTGTTTGTAAGCTAAGGACTGATGAACACGCAGTTTGGTCCGACAGATTTACAAACATTTGAACATTTGTAGTAGCCGAGCGGTCTAAGGTGCCTCGCTGCGAAGCGCGCGTTTGCACGCCGTCGGAGGTTCGAGTCCACCCTGGGTATGGGTGTGTGGGTGTTGTCCTTGGGTTAGTTAACCTTAGGTTTTTTATAAGCTACGGACCGATGACCACGCAGTTTGGGCGGATAGATTTACAAACATTTGAACATATGGAGTAGCCAAGCGGTCTAAGGTGCCTCGTTGCACAGCGCGCGGTTGCTCGCTATCGGAGATTCGAGTCCTCCCTGGGGCATGGATGTGTGTGTGTGTGTGTGTGTTGTCCTTAGGTTTGTTTACCTTAGGTTAAGTTGTTTGTAAGCTAAGGACTGATGAACACGCAGTTTGGTCCGATAGATTTACAAACATTTGAACATTTGTAGTAGCCGAGCGGTCTAAGGTGCCTCGCTGCGAAGCGCGCGTTTGCACGCCGTCGGAGGTTCGAGTCCTCCCTGGGTATGGGTGTGTGGGTGTTGTCCTTGGGTTAGTTAACCTTAGGTTTTTTATAAGCTACGGACCGATGACCACGCAGTTTGGTCCGATAGATTTACAAACATTTGAACATTTGGAGTAGCCAAGCGGTCTAAGGTGCCTCGCTGCAGAGCGCGCGGTTCCACGCCGTCGGAGATTCGAGTCGTCCCTGGGGCATGGTTGTGTGTGTGTGTGTGTGTGTGTGTGTGTGTGTTGTCCTTAGGTTTGTTTACCTTAGGTTAAGTTGTTTGTAAGCAAAGGACTGATGAACACGCAGTTTGGTCCGATAGATTTACAAACATTTGAACATTTGGAGTAGCCGAGCGGTCTAAGGTGCCTCGCTGCAGAGCGCGCGGTTGCACTCCGTCGGAGGTTCGAGTCCTCCCTGGGCCATGGGTGTGTGGGTGTTTTCCTTGGGTTAGTTAACCTTAGGTTTTTTATAAGCTACGGACCGATGACCACGCAGTTTGGGCCGATAGATTTACAAACATTTGAACATTTGGAGTAGCCAAGCGGTCTAAGGTGCCTCGCTGCGGAGCGCGCGGTTGCTCGCCGTCGGAGATTCGAGTCTTCCTTGGGGCATGGATGTGTGTGTGTGTGTGTGTGTGTGTGTGTTGTCCTTAGGTTTGTTTACCTTAGGTTAAGTTGTTTGTAAGCTAAGGACTGACGAACACGCAGTTTGGGCCGATAGATTTACAAACATTTGAACATTTGGAGTAGCCGAGCGGTCTAAGGTGCCTCGCTGTGGAGCGCGCGGTTGCACGCCGTCGGAGGTTCGAGTCCTCCCTGGGCCATGGGTGTGTGGGTGTTGTCCTTGGGTTAGTTAACCTTAGGTTTTTTATAAGCTACGGACCGATGACCACGCAGTTTGGTCCGATAGATTTACAAACATTTGAACATATGGAGTAGCCAAGCGGTCTAAGGTGCCTCGCTGCAGAGCGCGCGGTTGCTCGCTATCGGAGATTCGAGTCCTCCCTGGGGCATGGATGTGTGTGTGTGTGTGTGTGTGTGTGTGTGTTGTCCTTAGGTTTGTTTACCTTAGGTTAAGTTGTTTGTAAGCTAAGGAATGATGAACACGCAGTTTGGTCCGATAGATTTACAAACATTTGAACATTTGGAGTAGCCGAGCGGTCTAAGGTGCCTCGCTGCGGAGTGCGCGGTTGCACGCCGTCGGAGGTTCGAGTCCTCCCTGGGCCATGGGTGTGTGGGTGTTGTCCTTGGGTTAGTTAACCTTAGGTTTTTTATAAGCTACGGACCGATGACCACGCAGTTTGGGCCGACAGATTTACAAACATTTGAACATTTGGAGTAGCCGAGCGGTCTAAGGTGCCTCGCTGTAGAGCGCGCGGTTGCTCGCCGTCGGAGATTCGAGTCGTCCCTGGGGCATGGATGTGTGTGTGTGTGTGTTGTCCTTAGGTTTGTTTACCTCAGGTTAAGTTGTTTGTAAGCTAAGGAATGATGAACACGCAGTTTGGTCCGATAGATTTACAAACATTTGAACATTTGGAGTAGCCGAGCGGTCTAAGGTGCCTCGCTGCGGAGTGCGCGGTTGCACGCCGTCGGAGGTTCGAGTCCTCCCTGGGCCATGCGTGTGTGGGTGTTGTCCTTGGGTTAGTTAACCTTAGGTTTTTTATAAGCTACGGACCGATGACCACGCAGTTTGGGCCGATAGATTTACAAACATTTGAACGTTTGGAGTAGCCAAGCGGTCTATGGTGCTTCGCTGCAGAGCGCGCAGTTGCTCGCCGTCGGAGATTCGAGTCCTCCTTGGGGCATGGATGTGTGTGTGTGTGTGTGTTGTCCTTAGGTTTGTTTACCTTAGGTTAAGTTGTTTGTAAGCTAAGGACTGATGAACACGCAGTTTGGTCCGATAGATTTACAAACATTTGCACATTTGGAGTAGCCGAGCTTTCTAAGGTGCCCCGCTGCGGAGCGCGCGGTTGCACGCCGTCGGAGGTTCGAGTCCTCCCTGGGCCATGGGTGTGTGGGTGTTGTCCTTGGGTTAGTTAACCTTAGGTTTTTTATAAGCTACGGACCGATGACCACGCAGTTTGGGCCGATAGATTTACAAACATTTGAACATTTGGAGTAGCCAAGTGGTTTAAGGTGCCTCGCTGCAGAGCGTGCGGTTGCTCGCTATCAGAGATTCGAGTCCTCCCTGGGGCATGGATGTGTGTGTGTGTGTGTGTGTTGTCCTTAGGTTTGTTTACCTTAGGTTAAGTTGTTTGTAAGCTAAGGACTGATGAACACGCAGTTTGGTCCGATAGATTTACAAACATTTGAACATTTGGAGTAGCCGAGCGGTCTAAGGTGCCACGCTGCGGAGCGCGCGGTTGCACGCCGTCGGAGATTCGAGTCCTCCCTGGGGCATGGATGTGTGTGTGTGTGTGTTGTCCTTAGGTTTGTTTACCTTAGGTTAAGTTGTTTGTAAGCTAAGGACTGATGAACACGCAGTTTGGTCCGATAGATTTACAAACATTTGAACATTTGGAGTAGCCAAGCAGTCTAAGGTGCCTCGCTGCAGAGCGCGCGGTTGCTCGCCGTGGGAGATTCGAGTCGTCCCTGGGGCATGGATGTGTGTGTGTGTGTTGTCCTTAGGTTTGTTTACCTTAGGTTAAGTTGTTTGTAAGCTAAGGACTGATGACCACGCAGTTTGGTCCGATAGATTTACAAACATTTGAACGTTTGGAGTAGCCAAGCAGTCTAAGGTGCCTCGCTGCAGAGCGCGCGGTTGCACGCCGTCGGAGATTCGAGTCCTCCCTGGGGCTTGGATGTGTGTGTGTGTGTTGTCCTTAGGTTTGTTTACCTTAGGTTAAGTTGTTTGTAAGCTAAGGACTGATGAACACGCAGTTTGGTCCGATAGATTTACAAACATTTGAACATTTGGAGTAGCCAAGCGGTCTAAGGTGCCTCGCTGCAGAGCGCGCGGTTGCACGCCGTCGGAGATTCGAGTCCTCCCTGGGGCATGGATGTGTGTGTGTGTGTGTTGTCCTTAGGTTTGTTTACCTTAGGTTAAGTTGTTTGTAAGCTAAGGACTGATGAACACGCAGTTTGGTCCGATAGATTTACAAACATTTGAACGTTTGGAGTAGCCAAGCGGTCTAAGGTGCCACGCTGCGGAGCGCGCGGTTGCACGCCGTCGGAGATTCGAGTCCTCCCTGGGGCATGGATGTGTGTGTGTGTGTTGTCCTTAGGTTTGTTTACCTTAGGTTAAGTTGTTTGTAAGCTAAGGACTGATGACCACGCAGTTTGGTCCGATAGATTTACAAACATTTGAACGTTTGGAGTAGCCAAGCGGTCTAAGGTGCCTCGCTGCAGAGCGCGCGGTTGCACGCCGTCGGAGATTCGAGTCCTCCCTGGGGCATGGATGTGTGTGTGTGTGTGTTGTCCTTAGGTTTGTTTACCTTAGGTTAAGTTGTTTGTAAGCTAAGGACTGATGAACACGCAGTTTGGTCCGATAGATTTACAAACATTTGAACATTTGGAGTAGCCAAGCGGTCTAAGGTGCCTCGCTGCAGAGCGCGCGGTTGCACGCCGTCGGAGATTCGAGTCCTCCCTGGGGCATGGATGTGTGTGTGTGTGTGTTGTCCTTAGGTTTGTTTACCTTAGGTTAAGTTGTTTGTAAGCTAAGGACTGATGACCACGCAGTTTGGTCCGATAGATTTACAAACATTTGAACGTTTGGAGTAGCCAAGCGGTCTAAGGTGCCTCGCTGCAGAGCGCGCGGTTGCACGCCGTCGGAGATTCGAGTCCTCCCTGGGGCATGGATGTGTGTGTGTGTGTTGTCCTTAGGTTTGTTTACCTTAGGTTAAGTTGTTTGTAAGCTAAGGACTGATGACCACGCAGTTTGGTCCGATAGATTTACAAACATTTGAACGTTTGGAGTAGCCAAGCGGTCTAAGGTGCCTCGCTGCAGAGCGCGCGGTTGCACGCCGTCGGAGATTCGAGTCCTCCCTGGGGCATGGATGTGTGTGTGTGTGTGTTGTCCTTAGGTTTGTTTACCTTAGGTTAAGTTGTTTGTAAGCTAAGGACTGATGAACATGCAGTTTGGTCCGATAGATTTACAAACATTTGAACGTTTGGAGTAGCCAAGCGGTCTAAGGTGCCACGCTGCGGAGCGCGCGGTTGCACGCCGTCGGAGATTCGAGTCCTCCCTGGGGCATGGATGTGTGTGTGTGTGTGTGTTGTCCTTAGGTTTGTTTACCTTAGGTTAAGTTGTTTGTAAGCTAAGGACTGATGAACACGCAGTTTGGTCCGATAGATTTACAAACATTTGAACATTTGGAGTAGCCAAGCGGTCTAAGGTGCCTCGCTGCAGAGCGCGCGGTTGCACGCCGTCGGAGATTCGAGTCCTCCCTGGGGCATGGATGTGTGTGTGTGTGTGTTGTCCTTAGGTTTGTTTACCTTAGGTTAAGTTGTTTGTAAGCTAAGGACTGATGACCACGCAGTTTGGTCCGATAGATTTACAAACATTTGAACGTTTGGAGTAGCCAAGCGGTCTAAGGTGCCTCGCTGCAGAGCGCGCGGTTGCTCGCCGTCGGAGATTCGAGTCCTCCCTGGGGCATGGATGTGTGTGTGTGTGTTGTCCTTAGGTTTGTTTACCTTAGGTTAAGTTGTTTGTAAGCTAAGGACTGATGAACACGCAGTTTGGTCCGATAGATTTACAAACATTTGAACATTTGGAGTAGCCGAGCGGTCTAAGGTGCCACGCTGCGGAGCGCGCGGTTGGACGCCGTCGGAGGTTCGAGTCCTCCCTGGGCCATGGGTGTGTGGGTGTTGTCCTTGGGTTAGTTAACCTTAGGTTTTTTATAAGCTACGGACCGATGACCACACAGTTTGGGCGGATAGATTTACAATCATTTGAACATTTCGAGTAGCCAAGCGGTCTAAGGTGCCTCGCTGCAGAGTGCGCGGTTGCTCGCTGTCGGAGATTCGAGTCGTCCCTGGGGTATGGATGTGTGTGTGTGTGTGTGTGTTGTCCTTAGGTTTGTTTCCTTAGGTTAAGTTGTTTGTAAGCTAAGGACTGATGAACACGCAGTTTGGTCCGATAGATTTACAAACATATCAACATTCTTGTGTAGTTCGCGAACGAGCTAGTTCGGAAGAGCGCTCCCACAGGCGAAGTACTCGAACTAGTTCGCAGATCCTTCGCCTCTTAGTTCGTCCGCTTTCCGAAGACTGACGGGTAACAGCGAGAGGACGCGAGAGCGCGCAGAATCGCGTGATTCCCTTCTGCCAGTTGCCGTCATTTCGCGCTGTCATGCAGTCAGCCTTAGTTTCCCATAGTTCACTGCCACAAGAAATCTATTTTAAAAATAAAGTACTACGAGTACTCTGTATACAAAGTAGTTGAATACCACTGTATCACCCATTCGTGTAAATAACCGTTTCATTTGCCTAAGTATTTGATGTCAAATGGCCCAAAAAATACGGGTAATGGTACACGATTTGGCATCACTGATTCATTATATAAAACAGCTGTCGTAAAAAAAAGTGCTCTTTTAGCTACTTGATGGAGAAGTAGCGGCTCTGGCCACGAAGACTGACGTAATGGCCGGGAGGTAGAAATGATCATCAGAATAAAATACGAGAAATAAGAGCTCGAACAGAGAGATTCAGATGTTCTCCCTTCTCGCGCGCTATTCGAGAATGGAATGGGAGATAAATAGTATAATTGTGATTCAATGAACCCTCTGCCAGGCACTTAAATGTGATTTGCAGAGTATCCCATGTAGATGTAGACTTAGTACTTTGGCTCGAAATTGACTTTTTACAAACTAATCTCACCGACTTTTACGAACGGAAACGGCTTTTCATTATGCTCTCATCTATTTTGCGCCCTGTTCTTGCACCTAATTGTAATATACAACGGAGAAAATAGGCCTAAGTTTTAATACAACTACGAAAATGTACGGTGGAGTCGATGATCGTTTTATGCGGTGCTTATGTCTAGGAAAATCGGTAATAACGCGGAGTTATGTTTGGGAAATTAGTTATAAACAAGAAAGTGACTTTACAACTGCCAGTTTTCATTTGACACGATTAAATTCGCACAAAATATTGAGTCAGACTTCGCAGTAGGGCTACAACACGATTACACAGAACTAATGACGTCTGGGCATATATAAAAGTTTTATTTGCTTTAGGAGTATCATTAATTTACTAATCGGAGAAGGGCATATAGAGGAATCTGTCAACCACAGAGCAGGAACAGCATAAAATAATTATTCCCCTTAATCTATGTGTTTGAGTACCAGAAGAGCATTCATTGCCAACATTAGCACACTACGCCTCCAATGCCGTAAGTAAAATTTTACCTGCGTAGTTACGCAGTATTCGTTGTCAATCATTTTATATTATTCCCTGCAACGTTAAACTTATAAAATATAAATCTACTTCAACATTTCGATGCTGTTGAACTGCTGCAGCAACAGCAACAGCGAGAGTTATCGTCAAGAGAAGAAGCAAGGCTACTTTTAATAATTACGCACACATTGCTCTCATTCGAAACTGATAACATTTAACTTTCACTGCACATATAGCGACGTTTTTAGAAGGTGAAGAAACTTATATCCTTATTTGTATTCGAATTATTGCGGCAATTACCTGCGTAGTTACGCAGTATTCGTTGTCAATCATTTTATATTATTCCCTGCAACGTTAAACTTATAAAATATAAATGTGCTTCAACATTTCGATGCTGTTGAACTGCTGCAGCAACAGCAACAGCGAGAGTTATCGTCAAGAGAAGAAGCGAGGCTACTTTTAATAATTATGCACACATTGCTCTCATTTGAAACGTAATATTTAACTTTCACTACACATATAGCGACGTTCACTTACTGCTCAGATCTTTTGGGAAGGTGAAGAAGCTTATATCCTCATTTGTATTCGAATTATTGCGGCAGTTAGGTGCTGAATACCATCGGCCGCCTTTTCTTTTACTGTTGCTCATAATAAAAGCGGAACAGTTGCAACTACTGACGCACAGTTCTTTCTTTTCACAGCACTACACTGCACTGTACCAAGTACTTTTTTACCTTTATGCGATTCAGGCAGTTAAAATACGAAATTAACAGACAAAGACGGCGCATTACCACGCCACAGAGTAGGGAGTGACCACACGTTTACTGCTTTTCAAGATGGCGGATCCCGCGCATGCGCACTGAATTTTGGACGACAGACTGCAGCGGGAGTTTCCTTTCTGTATACTCCTTATTCTGTGATGGGGCCCTCCACGTCCACAGCAACGTTGCGACCATCACAAAAGTTCTACTGTCACCTCCGTGTTTGGTTAGTTTGCTAAGAAGGATCACGGGATCTACATACATACTCCGCAATTCACCGTAAGGTGCGTGGCGGAGGGTACACTGTACCACTACTAGGCATATCCTTTCCTGAATGAAACTTTCACTCTGCAGCGGAGTGTGCGCTGATATGAAACTTCCTGGCAGATTAAAATTGTGTGCCGGAACCGGGACTCGAACCTGGGACCTTTGCCTTTCGCGGGCAAGCGCTCTACCGACTGAGCTACCCCGACACGACTCACGATGCCGCCGCACAACTTTACTTCCGCCAGTACCTCGCCTCCTACTTTCCAAACTTCACAGAAGCTCTCTTGCAAACACGCAAGACTAGCACTCCTGGAAGAAAGGATATGGTGGAGACATGGCTTAGCCACAGCCTAAGGGATGTTTCCAGAATGAAACTTTCACTCTGCAGCGGAGTGTGCGCTGATATGAAACTTCCTGGCAGATTAAAATTGTGTGCCGGAACCGGGACTCGAACCTGGGAGGCGAGGTACTGGCGGAAGTAAAGTTGTGCGGCGGCATCGTGAGTCGTGTCGGGGTAGCTCAGTCGGTAGAGCGCTTGCCCGCGAAAGGCAAAGGTCCCAGGTTCGAGTCCCGGTTCCGGCACACAATTTTAATCTGCCAGGAAGTTTCATTTCCTTTCCTATTCCACTACCAAATTGAACGACGAAAAAAAGAATGCCTATATGCCTCCGTACGAGCCATAATTTCTCTTACCTTGTCTTTGTGATCACCATGCGTTATGTACGTAGGCGGCAGCCAGATCGTACTACACTCAGCTTCAAATTCCGGACCCTCAGGGGCTCAGCATTAATTTGCTGAGTACGGGCTTGGCGAACCCGGGGTCCTGAGCTGTGGGCTGTGTCGCGCCAACAGTCCGCTACACCGTAAGCTCTGTGCGTGCTTCAACGACCATCGTTCGGCGCGACGGTGGAACGTTGTACGTTTCAGAGCCCGGGGATCTTGGCTTAATCGCCCGGGTCGCGAGGACGGTACAAACCTCTATAAAAAAACCCTCAATCTCAAGGTGTGCTACGTGCCGAGGAGATGCATGGCTGTTGAGGTAGAACAGTCATTAGCGAGCAACCTCTGAGGAACCTGCCGCACCTCAGTTGTATAAGGCTTACCCAGGCAAGGGGGGCTCTGCCTGGGTGGACTCTTATTTCCCTAGCTGCTCGTGGGACCACGATGAAAAGAACCCAAAGTAACGCTGGTGGGCGTTTAACCACCGTCTCTAAGAGAGGAAAGGTTGAGTACAATGCTGAGAAATATGACCCTCAGTCGTTCCCTGCCTTGGCAACGCCATAGGAGGAACGTAGGACAAGAAATCGAGGTGAGGCCTATGCCCCCCGATACCTAGTATGTTCCCGGACTGACGGTGAGTCGTTCACCAACACAAAGCCCCTGTTTTTTGTCGAACACGTTGAGGATAAATTCGGTGAGGTGGAAGGCATGTCAAAGATGCGATCCGGCTCTGTCCTTATTACGACGTCATCCCCAGCACAGTCACGAGCACTGCTTGCCTGTGACAAGCTGGGTGATATTCCCGTGACAATCACTCCTCATAAGAGCCTCAACATGGTACAGGGTATAATCTTCCATAAAGATCTTCTGTTGCAGACCGATGACGAGCTACGTAAGAACTTGGAGCGGAGAGGAGTTCATTTTATACGGCGTGTGCATAGGGGTCCGAGGGACAACAGGGTCGCAACCGGCGCATTCATCTTGGCCTTCGAGGGTGACACGTTGCCTGAGAAGGTCAAGGTGATGATTTGCCGGATTGACGTGAGGCCCTACGTTCCTCCCCCTATGCTGGAGGTTTGGGCACATGTCCTCCAGGTGCACTGCCAACTCCACCTGTCGAGAGTGTGGACGTGCGGAACACCCTAACGTCCCTTGTGCACCTCCTCCACTTTGTGTGAACTGTGGACAACACCACTCCCCTTGCTCGCCCACCTGCTCTGTTCTGCATAGAGAGACGAAGATAATGGAATATAAAACCATGGATAGGCTGTCTTACTCGGAGGCGAAGAGGAAATACGACAAACTGCATCCCATCAGTATGAAGACATCCTTTGCTGCAGCCGTATCTTCATCTAAAGAATTGCCACGTGTGCAGTCGGTCCTAGTGGGCTCCCAGGCCCAACCATCTACCTCTGCCCCCCTAACTACTGGAGGCACCTCAAATTCCACCGCCCCCAAAGACCCTGCTTTGGGAGCGGTAACCACCACACCAAAGGGGACATTGGTCCCCACCCCAGAGCCAGAGCAACAACAGCCTGCTCTGGCTCCTCGCGCTAGGAAGGGGTCGCTCGGATCCCTTCCCTCTAATGTTTCTCCCACTGAATCAGCGGATGCCAGTGGATGGCAGAAAGTACTGCCAGCTGGTCGTAGGGCTGCACGCCGCTCCTCAGTCCTTGGGACTGAGCTGGCAGCGCCCTCCCAGCATGAGAAACCTAAAGAGAAGCGCGAAACCAAGAAGAAGAAGGTCAAGAAACCGCCCAAGGAGAAGGATATATCGGTGGCAACCTTGCCACCACCCCCCTCAACCTCTTCTTCTGAGGACGAGATAGAGATCCTCGCGTCCCCCAAAGACTTGGCAATTGCCGAGTCTGCGGAAGTCATGGACGTTGAGGCTCTGCCTCAGAAATCGGCGACGGCAGAAGATACTGCGACCCCTACTGCGCCGCCAAATTCAGCATGCCCCAGCGACCAGGAGGCTCTCTGATCCTCCAGTGGAACTGTGGCGGATTTTTCCACCATCTGCCAGAGTTACAGCACTTGTTGTGCCGCTGGTTTCCTGCTAATAGGACCCCAGCCCTTCGCGGGTATCGGGGCTATTACAAAAATCGTCTCGTATATGACAGGGTCTCTGGAGGTGTCTGTATTTACGTCCTTGCCACTGTCCCCAGTGCCGCTGTGCCTCTACACACGACTCTTGAGGCGGTGGCTGTTCGGATCCGGGCTATGCAGGAACTGACGATCTGTTCACTTTACCTTCCTCCAGATGAGAGGATTTCAATTACTGACCTTGCTACCCTGGTGGCACAACTTCCCCCACCATTTCTGATTCTGGGGGACTTCAATGCTCACCATCCTTTGTGGGGTGGAGCGCAGACAACAGGCCGTGGTAGGGACATAGAGACGCTCTTATCGCAGCAAGACGTCTGCCTGTTAAACACTGGTGCACCCACGCATTTTTGCATGGCACGAGGCACCTACTCAGCTACAGATCTCTCCGTTTGTACCCCGAGCCTGCTCCCGCATTTCCAGTGGAGGGTCCACGATGACCTTTGCAACAGCGACCATTTTCCCATCCTCGTGTCGCTCCTGGATTTTCAACCTCCGGGCTGCCCATCTCGATGGTCTCTCCGTCGAGCTGATTGGCAACGCTACACCTCAGTTGCAACGGTTCCTGTTCCACTGCCAGCTGACGTGGACATGGCGATTGACCAGGTAACCAGCACGATAGTCTCAGCCGCTGAGTCAACCATTCCCACCACTTCTGGTTCCCCACGGCGTAAGTCTGTGCCCTGGTGGACGCCGGAAATCGCTGAGGCCATTCGGGATCGTCGTCGGGCGCTCCAGCGGCATCGTCGACACCCCACTGTCGAAAACCTAATAGATTTTAAACGGCTCCAGGCCCGGGCTCGACAGCTCATCAGGCAGGGTAAACGGGACTGTTGGGAGACGTATGTCGCCAGCATCGGCCGTCGCGCCTCAGCATCTCGGGTGTGGTCGCAGGTTCGGCGCCTATTTGGGTACCGTCCACCGGCGGCGATTCCCAGCCTACGCATCCAGGGTACCCTATGCACCGACCCGATTTCCATTGCAGAACACATGGCCGAGCATTATGCTCGCACCTCTGCAACATGTGACTACAGTGCGGACTTCCGTGCGCTGAAGGAGCGTGTTGAGCAGAGACGGCTGTCCTTTCACACACGTCGCGCCGAAGTGTACAACTCTGCTTTCAGTAAATGGGAATTCGAAACTGCCCTCGCCGCATGCCCCGATACCTCTCCAGGACCGGACAGAATCCACAGCCAGTTCATCCGGCACCTTTCCGTGGAGTTTCAACACCAGCTTCTCGCCCTGTTTAACCGTTTCTGGGTGGAGGGGGCTTTCCCGTCACAATGGCGGGAAAGCATCGTTATCCCGTGATGAAACCTGGTGCTGACCCACAGGTGGCTGATAGTTACCGCCCAATCAGCCTCACCAACGTTCTGTGCAAGCTATTCGAACGTATGGTGAGCCGGCGGCTTATGTGGATCCTAGAACATCGGGGTCTGTTGTCCCCACGTCAAGGGGCTTTCCGCCAAGGCCGCTCCTAGTGGCTCTGGAGTCCGCCATTCGTACGGCATTTAGCAGGATTGAGCACCTTGTTGCCGTCTTTTTCGACCTCAGAAAGGCCTACGATACCACTTGGCGCCACCACATTCTGGCTACACTGCACGGTTGGGGATTGCGAGGTCCGCTCCCACTTTTTATTCAGAACTTCCTTTCCCTCCGATCTTTTCGGGTACGGGTTGGTACTTCCCTCAGCTCCTCTCACGTCCAGGAGAACGGTGTCCCACAGGGCTCTGTACTTAGTGTACCCCTATTTTTAATTGCCATCAATGGACTTGCTGAGGCAGTGGGGTCTTCGGTTTCTTCTTCTTTGTTTGCCGATGACTTCTGCCTATACTTCAGCTCAGCTAGCGTTGGGGTAGTTGAAAGGCGTCTACAGGGAGCCATTCGAAAAGCGCAATCGTGGGCCTCAACCCATGGGTTCCAGTTTTCTCCATCGAAAACCCGGGTTATGCACTTCTGCCGCCGTCGAGCTGTCCATTTGGACCCAGAGCTATATTTATATGATGAACTTCTACGTGTCGAAGAGACACCGATTTCTTGGCATGCTCTTCGACAACCGGCTAACTTAGGTGCCTCATCTTCGCCAGCTCAAGCAGAAGTGCGTGAGGTACCTCAATATCCTACGCTGCCTCAGCCACACTAGTTGGGGAGCCGCCCGTACGAGTCTTTTGCAGCTCTACAGGGCGCTGATTCAGTCGCGATTGGATTACGGGAGCTTTGTGTATGGTTCAGCAGCCCCATCTGCATTGCAGGCCTTGGACCCAATACTTCACAGTGGGGTCCGTTTAGCGACAGGGGCCTTTCGGACAAGTCCAGTGGAAAGCCTACTAGCCGAAGCTGGAGTCCTTCCCCTGCGATTTCGGCGGCGGCAGCTGTTGGCCTCCTATGCTGCCCATGTTCATGAGATACCACATCATCCGAATCGCAGGCTTCTTTTTCCAACTGCTGCACTTCCATCTCCACAACGACGACCGAGGTCGGGTCTTCCGATCGCGGTACGTGTTCGTTCCGTCCTGTCGTCTCTTGAGTCCCTTCCTATCCCTCCTGCTTTTCACAGGCCTTACCGCATCGCTCCCTGGTCACTTTCACGTCCACAGCTTCGGCTGGACTTGGCGCATGTATCAAAAGCCTCTGTAGCGCCACTGAGTCTCCGTCGCCAGTTTCAGGCGGTTTTAGAGTCGTTCTGGGGCGCGGACGTCGTGTACACGGATGGTTCTGTGGTCGACGGCCGTACTGGCTATGCATACGTCCATGGTGAGCATACTGAACAGCATTCACTGCCCTGTGGAAGTAGCGTGTTCACAGCGGAACTAGTTGCCATCCATCGGGCACTTGAACATCTCAGAGGTTGCCATGGGGAGTCTCTGGTCATCTGTTCAGACTCCCTTAGTGGTTTGCAAGCCCTCGGCAAATGTTTCCCGAAACATTCTTTGGTGCAATCCGTACAGGAGTCTCTTTCCAGGCTTGTTCGGTCTGGTCGCTCGGTGGTCTTTGTTTGGACCCCAGGCCACATCGGCATTCCTGGAAACGAACGTGTGGATCAGCTGGCTAAGCAGGCTACTTCCTCCAGTCCATTGGCTATTGGTCTTCCAGAGAGCGATCTCCGACTGGAGTTCCATCGGAAGATCCGTAGCCTGTGGGACTACGAGTGGGCTAACTCTGCTCACCCCAACAAGCTTCGTGCAGTGAAGCTCTCTACGGCCGCATGGAAGTCCTCACTGCGGTCGTGTCGTAGGGAATCTGTTGTTCTCTGCCGACTACGAATCGGCCACACATGGCTGACGCATGGCCACCATCTTCGGCGGGAGGACGCACCACAGTGTGACTGTGGCGCCCCCTTGACAGTGGTCCACATTCTGGTGGACTGTCCACTTTTAATTGTTTTGCGACAATCTTTTAATCTCCCAGATGCGCTTCCTTTTATGTTAGGAGACGATGCTGCTATGGTCCATCGTGTTTTAGGTTTTATTCGTGCAACTGGCTTTTATGGGTCTATTTAGTGGTGGGGCCTATAAGCCCGCCCTGTCGGGCTTCACCCCCTCCAGAACAATAGGCCACTGTCATTTTACGGTTTATGACTTGTTTTTTAACTACGGATTTTAAAGTGTGCAGAGTGGCTGGCTCATCCTGTATTATTTTGTGATCAGTCAGCCACACGCTTCTGCTGCCTTGTTTTAGTGTTCTGTCTATTTTGTCCACTCCTGTCTTGTCCATTGTTCTGTCATCATTTTACGATTGACTGTCGCTCTGTACCTGGAGCATCCCGGACTTAGTAGTATGCGACGAAAAGGAAACTTTTAACAGTTTACTCCTAGCTGGGAACAGGGGACTGATAACCCAGCAGTTGAGTCCCCTTTAAACATCAACAACAACAATCAAATTCCGGCCCTCTAAATTTACTCAACAGAAATTCACGTAAGGAACGTCGTCTTTCCTCCAGCGATCCCCAATTGGGTTGTTTGTTTGTATTGTTTATGGGACTTAACAACGGGGTCATCAGTCCCCAAACTTACAAAGTACTTATGAACTACCTTATACTAAGGACGACACAAGTATCCATGGCCGAGGGGGGATTCGAACCCCCGACCGTAGTGGCCGTGCAGAACGTGACTGGCGCGCCGCAGACCGCTCGGCCTCCGCGGCCGGCTTGATCTGTCCTCGTAACTTGAACAGCGAGAGGAATCCTTAGTCACTTCTGTGGTGTCGCACAAATAGTAAGTGCGCGCCACGTACTTTTGCCGCGCGCCGCCATGCACGCACGGCGCGGCGTTCTCACGACGACAGCCACGAGCGCCCTCTGCTGCAACCCCGCTCGTGGCCACCACGGAAAGACATCGGTCACTTCGGACGGAGATGGCAACCAGTTAGGACCTTCGTAATCAGATAGGCACCAGTGAAGACTTTGCTATTGTACAGGCACTAGGCAGGCCTCTAACAACTATGTATCAACATTCTGCAGTACTATGTAAAAGTATTGTTACATTCTGTGCATTATATATCTCTTTCTAATTTACCCTAGTGTTTATAGTTTCTGGCTGCTCCCCTCCGTACCTGCACCAGCGTGTTATCTTTATTCCTGTGTCGGTCTTATTCCACTCGGCCACCGACACCTACGACGAGGCTGGGACACAAAAGCGGCGACGAAGTTGGGACACAAAAACTTCTAATGCTGCGAATTTAGTAGTCAATTAGTAAGCTACGAAGCAACACTGTCCACTAAGAGGCCTCGTTTTTAAGGCACAACCAAAGCCTGGATTCATTTATTGTGACCGTAAGAAAGAAACCCACTTCGATAACCACCCAAAGCACAATTTACCTGGACAGAGGTATTTCAGGAGACGAGCAACCCATGTTGTGACTTCGGTAGGCCATTCATTCTCGAGATGGCCTCTTCTTCGTGATGAAACGTCGAACAAAAGATTCCGCCCACAATGGAAATGCCGACATGACGCACCACGGGCGAAAAATCGCACACCAAGTGTCAAATATTCGCCAAATTAATTAGCATAGATCAAAGGAAGCGAATTACATATTATGGCATAATCACCCTCATTTGCGGTCTGTGATAGCCCCGTCGCTGATGAAATTCCGTAGCTCATCAGCCCGACCGAAAAAAGAGAGGAAAACAAAAAATATACACACACACACACTCACACATACAACGTGGAATTAATTTGCAACTCAAAGCCAATATTCCGTATTCTGATTGTCGCGTACTTTTCGGTTAACAAGTACATGATAAAATGCACATGTGGAAAAAAAAAAAAAATTGTGAAATGCCCATACGGTGGTGATATTTCAAACCCGTCTGTGTTCCTTTGAATTATTATTTTTAAACGATATATTTGTAGTTTCGTATGGAATAAAAACTGACTATATGTATTTGTATGCAAAGTAATGCTCTTCTAATTAATGCACGAGGCTGTTAACGCGAAATGTTTGGAAGCATCGATTCTCTTTTCGCGTTATTTCTATGCAATACGTTTTGAGTGGAATTGTATGAATCACGCATCTTCAAAAGGTCTATGTAGAATGAATTTTATTATGTCTAGTATAAGTGCTATTTCTGACAGTGATAATAATAATAATAATAATAATAATAATAATAATAATAATGTGTTACTACTTATAATAAATAACCGTAGAAATAGCAATAATAATAATAACAACAAAACGATAGTAAATTGGGAAAACGATGGAGTAGCAAATTGAAGTCTTTTGCAGAATCTTTATTACGTATACAAGATAGTGTGTGTGTGTGTGTGTGTGTGTGTGTGTGTGTGTGTGTGTGTGTGTGTAAACTCCCTAGGGCATGGATGTGTGTGTTGACGTTAGGTTAGTTTAATTTAGTTCAAGCAGTTTGTACGAGTAGGGACTGATGACCAACGTAGTTCGGTTCCATATAATTACAAACATTTGAACATTTTTGTGTTTGTACTGCATGCGAATTTTAGTTTTGTTCCAGTCTCGATAAAATTTGGTACACTTCACCTTCAAAACGAGAGAAATTTCAAGTCTGTATAAAATTTCATGTGTTGCAGGGGGAAGGATATTTACTTACGGAATTTCTGTAAATTTACAAGATTTTCCGATATGGTGAAAGTCTTCCCGAAACGAATATCATTGCCTCTGCGCTATTTCACATGTAAACCCCATCTGAAGTCAGAACAGTACCCTTGCGAAACCTCATTCCCAAGTTCGTTATTTTTTCTATTCTACAATTTTGCTGTGTATTCGTAGCCTAGTCAAAGTACATATAGAAACAATTACCTCACATTTTAATACTAAGTTATAGACATCCCGTTATTTTCCCACCGCTAACGTTATGAGTTGTTGTTGTTGTTCTGGTCTTCAATCCGTAGACTGGTTTGATGCAGCTCTCCACGCTACCCTGTCCTGTGCAAGTCTCTTCGTCTGATAATACCTTCGGCAACCTACATCCTTTTGAATCTGCTTACTGTATTCGTCCCTCGGTCTCCCTCTACGATTTTTACCCCCACACGCTTCCTTCTAATGCTAAGTTGACAATTCCTTGATGTCACAGAATGTGTCCAACCAATCTATCCATTCTCTTAATCACGATATGCCAGAAACTCCTTTTCTCTCCGATTCGGTTAAGCACTTCCTCACTAGTTATGTGATGTACCCATCTAATTTTCATCATTCACCTGTAGCACCACATTTCAAAAGCTTGTATCCTCTTTTTATCTGAACTCCTTATCGCCCGCGTTTCACTGACATACAATGCTACACTCCAGACAAATGCTTTCAGAAACGACTTCCTAACATTTAAATTAATATTGGATGTTAACAAGTTTCGCTTCTTTAGAAACGCTTTTCTTCCCATAGCCATTTTGCATTTTATATCTTCTTTACTTCGGCCAGCAGAAGTTATCTTGCTACCCAAATAACAAAATTCATCTATTACTTTTATTGTCTCATTACCTAATCTAATTCCTTCAGCATCGCCTGATTTTTTGCCATTTCTTTCCATTACCTTCGTTTTACTGTTGTTAATGTTCATCTTATATCTTTCTTTCAAGACACAATCCATTCCATTCAATTGCTCTTCCAGATCTTTTGCGGTCTCTGACAGAATTACTATGTCATCGGCAAACCGCAATGTTTTTATTTCTTCTCTCTGCACTTTAATCCCCCCTCCAAATTTGTCCTTCCATTCCTTCACTGCCTGCTCAATGTACAGATTGAACAACATTGGGGAAAGGCTACAACCCTGTCTTACTCCCTTCCCAACCTCTGCGTCCCTTCGACTCTAATAACTGCTGTCTGGTTTTTGTACAGGTTGAGTATAACTCTTCACTCCCTATATTTTCCCCCTGCTACCTCCAGAATTTGGAAGAGGGTATTCCAGTCTACATTGTCAAAAGCTGTCTCCAAATCGACAAACGCTAAAAACATAGGTTTCCCTTTTCTTAGCCTATCTTGTAAGAGAAGTCGTAATGTATGTAGGGTTTTGTAAACATACAGGTGTCGTTTGTCTTTTAAGACGTCTGTGACAACGAAAGTTACTTTAGGTTATTACGATACTGAAAAATGAAATCATTCCAGTGTTTTTATCGCAATATTTCTAAAACATAAGAAAACACCGAAGAAACATCGATGTATCTTGTAAGAGTACACCTGTCGCTGTATCTTACAGTTTGATTTGACGTAATGGATATATTGCCTCAAATTTGTTCATTTCACATATTTTCATTTCTTGTTTGCTAGATATATTTCTTATGTAACGTCATTTTCTATATTGAATCATTTAGTGTAAACCCGCATGAATGCACGGACATTCTTATGCTGTAAGTTAGCAATGCGCCAGAGACAATGTTGAACCTGTTGTAAAGACTGTCTTTGGCACAGAAGTAGTAGCTGTGAGTGTCGCGCTGCTGAAGCAGTCGCGGAGCGGACTCGCCAAAGTAAACACACAAATGTTTTGTTGATGGTGGAGAGGCACGGTAGGCGCAGTGTGGCGCGAGTTTAAAGCAATTGCAATAAGCCTGAGAGGCGTACTGTTTAACGTATTGAAGGAAGTGCGAAGCAAGTTTGTTTATACTCGAAAGTGATCAGTGTAATGTTTTTTCATGTTTGCAAGAAAAGTAATTGTTTGGTTATCAAGTCTATTGTCACCGAGTGTGATCGTTGCTGTAATTACGGAGATTAGAAGGTGTATCGAGGTGATATCAATGCATGGAGAATTCAGCCAGACGAGCTGAACACAAAGACATGTCGATAAAAATATTTTTGACCCAGCAGTAAGAGTACCCATTGTAATCATATCTGTCTTGTATGGACTTCACGACGACGACGACGACGAAAACAGATGAGTACTTTTGTAACATTTTATTTTTTATGCATGTATATGTAGTGTCAATGCTATCAGAATTTTGGTTCAATTATACATGGCTTATTTTGAAACCAGTCTTAATTTTGTAAGTAGTTGTAGTCACCCCATTATCACCATTATTAGATTATGTTGATTATACAAGCCTGTACATTGAGTAACAAGTTCAATCATTTTTCAAAGTAATTACGATCAGTTTTAAAGAAATTGCTAGACGAGTTAAAGAATTGCTAAACGTGTTACAACAACAGAGACTAGTAATTAATGTGCATTGCTGTTATAAAAGTTTTACAATCAATTATTATGCCAAAGCTTTTAACTTGCAAGAGAGTTTGCACGTAAAGTTGGTTTCATTTATATAGAAAGTAACCAGGCTAACAGTAGTCAAAGTATTATAGTTGATTAACCAGACTTGACGGAAGTAATTTTTATGAAATACGTTAAATGCCAGACTCTGCTCAGCCAGTTACACGCGTACGCTACCCAGGCCCTGGAACCAATTTATCAAAAAATAGTTCACGTAAAGTTTTATAAGGAAGTTGAATGCCTTAAACAATATTATCAAAATTATTGGGAACTTTGACTGTAGTATTTGTGAAGCTCATTGCACCACGCAGTTTCACAGTAATGAGCTATTATCATTGCAATCAGAGTCTATCTCCTATTACAATTTTGATTATAACACGAACACGCCATCACCACTACATGAATTCTGACACATTTATTAGTGAAGTTGTGCTGTTCGTGAATCGTAAGAGGTGCTGGTTGGAGGCTGTAGTCAATGCTAAGTCAGATAGGGTCAAGCTGAATTAATCACTCCGGTGACTGTTTCAAGTTAATTAATATCAATTTTTTTATTTATTCAACATTTTTAACTTTCACTGCGAAAGTGTTTTAGCGACCCATTAGTTGTGATTTGCTGCAACATTCAATAACGAAATTATTATTACTGCACCATATCATTACGCATTATGATTTTTGAAAATTTTTTTTTACGACCTCCAGCGGCGACATTTCTTACAATCTTATTTCAGAGAGATGTTTTTATAACGTCAGTACTTTTCGGATTGAAACATCGATGTCTGACATCGATGTTATTATTAGTGAAGTTGCATCCCTTAGGCCGGTATTACACTATCAAATTATTTGTCAAAGAATTGGACAAAGAAAAATTGGACGTAGTGTAATGGGAACATCGTCCAATATTTCATCCAATCTAAGGCCTCGGCCTAGATTTGATCAAAGAAATGAGAAATGTGACCGCTTGGAGCGCTAGTAGTATACACATACAGCTTAAATATCTGACATTACTTGGACATAACGTTCGTACTAGTAAACATGGCTAGTAGTGGAATGTTTGTGTAGTGTTTTCTAGCAACAACAAAATTAAAAAAAAAAAAAAAAAATGAGATGGGGCGTTGTATAACAGGTGACAAGGCCAATTCACACTGTCCGTCACGTCAATTCGCGTAGCCCAATACCCTGCGGCAAAAGTGAGGTTGAGTTACAATCCGTGATGTAAAAAAGTCATTATATACTATCGGAATTGAACAAGTAATACCTCTAAATCTTAATACGGCCGAAGCAGATTTTAGAATGTATGATTTTGGTTATTTGGTGTAAGTTCTGGGAAATGAAACAACTTTCAAAACATCGACATCTGTTTGCAAGCGAATCTATGTACATATAAATACATCAGCCAATTTTTGTAAGGAAATAAATAGAGCCTATTTACTTTATCAGCAATGTTTCCTCTTTGTCAGTGCTCACATTTTCCATTTAAAACGTTATTTAATGAAACTTGCTTTATCAACTTAACAATCTTATTCGTATACAATGTTTGAGTCAGCCTTTTTGTTACTCTATTGCAAACTGTGAAGGATGAAGAGCGACAAAATAATTAGCAGTGAACGGCCTGGCTGTTCTGCCGACGGCATAAAAAAGGAAAATCCTCCCGGTCCCGTAACAAATTTTATTTATACCGCTCTGACACACACGGTTTCATCCAAGTGCGTTTCCTTTTCTATTTTCCCTCCTCCTCTTCTAAATGCTGACACAACGCAACTGTAGTATAAACAATAGCTGAGCATTACACCGCCATTTTGAAGCAAATTTGACAAAATATTGGATGATAGTGTAATACCCCCTTTTGCGTTTCATCCAATTTCTTTGTCAAAACATATGACCAATATTTCATCCAATTTTTTCGTCCAATTCTTTGTCCAATAATTTGATAGTGTAATACCGGCCTTA
The DNA here is from genome assembly GCA_026315105.1 of Locusta migratoria. NCBI lineage: Eukaryota > Metazoa > Arthropoda > Insecta > Orthoptera > Acrididae > Locusta > Locusta migratoria. The sequence goes on from CM048754.1 coordinate 15,946,614, forward strand.
CGCAGGCGCGGTCCCCGGTTTCAGTGTATACGCTATAATACGGTGGACGTTGTTAGGGGGCTGTGGTACGTGCCCCGGATTGCTAGGTCACGCTAGCGTCGCCCGGCTGCGGAGGCTAATGACGTCACGCGCGGCTTGAGTTACGCCGCAGGTCGCCGCCGGCGGCGCTAGCGTCGCCTCGCGGCCGTTCTCCTGACCCAGGAGCGCGAGCGGGTAACGCCAGAGTTACGTCATACCGGGGTAACTTAGGGGTAATTACGACTGCGCAAAAGGGATGTTTCTAACCGTAGCTACCATTGAAGACGGGGGCAGTGCCCGATACCGGTTGTCATGTACAGCGAGACGCGAACAAACTGCCCGCACCGAATGATTTGAGAGCCAAAGAAGACAGCACTTTGTTTGATCAAGCTCACGAATGCGTGTTTTCAACTCTTTTGCTCATAAACAGAGGACACCTGCTAGTCATATCATCCTAATTTATGGTACACTAGCTTAAACCCGCGGCTCCGCTCGCGTGTTGGTTGCTTATCTATTTATCAGGAACGTAAGTAGTGTAGATCCAATCACAGGTAAAAATTCACTCGTTTCGAAGAATCCGATCACGAAATTCAAAAATAATGATTCTAATAATATCACAGATCGATCACTTGATGTAATGCGCAAAACGTTAAATAGGTTTTTTAAAGAGATGTATTAAAAAAATTTCTTTTTTACACCTTTATTTATTTATTCTTATATTTCCTTATTCGTACGCTTATCCTTACAGAGAAAGAGCTGAAGACATTGTACCACACAAGGGGGTGAAATAGGGGATGAAACATTTTTTTTGAAAATACGTGGCAATTTGGGCAATTTTCAAGCTAGAACTACAAAATTTCGGATTTCAATTCGGGGTTCGAATTTAAAAGACACGTGTTTCGGCATTTTTTTTATAAATTCGACAAATAAGGAGGTAAAATAGGAGACGGAAAAAATTGATTTTCAAAAATATGTTGCTGTTAACTCAAATTTTAAGCTACAACTTCGGGTATGGAATCTTGTTCAGGATTAAAAATACATGATTTTAGTACTTTTGGAAAGTCAACAAGTAAGAGGATTAAATACAGGATCAATAATTGCCAGAAATCGATGTTTCAATCGGAAAAGCACCGACGTTATAAAAACATCTCTCTGAAATAAGATACATCGATGTTTCTTCGACGTTTTCTTATGTTTTAGAAATATAGCGATAAAAACACGAAATGATTTCATTTTTCAGTATCGTAATAACTAAAAGTAACTTGCGTTGTCAGAGACGTCTTAAAAGACAAACGACACCTGTATGTTCACAAAACCCTACATACATTACGACATATCTTACAAGATAGGCTAAGGAATGGAAAACCTACGTTTTTAGCGTTCGTCGATTTGGAGAAAACATACACATAGATCAAAAAAATGGTCTGTGGCATCACGTTTCGCTGTATGTTACGTCGTTGCTATAGAGTCGCAAACGTCATCCTGGCCTTCAGTCCGAATTTTTTTATAATTTGACGACTTTAAACCACCATATCTTCCACCCCCTTACAGCTATCGGCATGGAACGGGTATGATGTACAACGGGAGACTTCGGACAACAATTACACACGGATCATTCTTTTGCGTTATGTAGTTTTCGCTGCAGAGCGAAATATTAACACCCACACACACACGTAGAATGTTATATACACCGATAACTTTCCATTCCAATATACTCCACCCTTTTATCATTATCAACCTTCAAGCAACAATGCAACCAATAAAACAATTTTCAAACAGTAAATATAATTTTCAAAGAGTAATTCTTGTTCCGCATTTCACGTTATATTCTTCAAATTACTAAATATTTATCAGATGGCTATAAAACCGTGGCTAAAACCGTCATCAGGTAAAAATTAGTAACGGTACAAATATTGAAGTCTCTGCGTCTTGTCGTTCGTACGTGATAAGCATACACCGAACAGACATTCACCTTAATAAGTATATATCGTTGCAGTTGGCCGGAACACACAACGTTTCATATGTTAACTGCAGCGTACCGCCTGCCATCTGTTGAGTGCATTTGCTACTACTTTCGTTGCAGTTTACGTACGCTATTTATACGTGGCAGTTCGCGCTTTGTGCACAAAATAGGGTTGGTATCTAGATCCAATTCTACACAAAACGTCAATGTTTTTTCTTGCCATGGTACTTAGAGCATATTTTATTTAAAGTCTTCAATTTATATACACACTTCCTTCATTTGTTACAACAAATGAAAATGAATGCGGCATAAACGCCAACATTCAGATTTCTTGTGTATGTAATTATATATCAGTTAAGCCGTTTTGGCAGTATCCAAGAATCTTTTTGTGTATTCGAAAGTAAAAAAGATAACAATAACAAAGGAAAAAAATTCACTATAGCAGGACACGAACCATTGCCCAATATAACGGAAGTATACGACATGACGCGTTAACCCTCGCGGCTAATCATGACATACACAACCTAGCGCGTCTCCTGTTGTATTAGAAGCTTCTTACAACCGTTACGTATTTCTATGGATATATTTCAAATAAATAACTTGTAATAAACAATTTGAAAAGTAGCCTATGTCCTAACCCAAGACATAAGAAATCTCTATATGAAATTTCATCTAAATCAGTGCTGTAGTTTTAGCGTGATGCGGTAACAAACATACAATCTTTCGCATTTATAATATGTATAGGACTAACTGCAGGTACCCGGCTTTGCCCGGGTTTAAGATAAGGTTTTCCATAGAAGCGTACAAAACCGTTTATTTGCATGTAATAAGAGGGTATATTTATGTTAAAGCAATATGAAATTTTCAATGAAAAGTAATTGATCTTCTGCGCATCTCACTGAACCGAAATCGTTGTGGTTTTGTAATTTGCTGGCAGTGGTGGCCGCAGGGACTGAGGCGCTCCAGTCACGGTCTGCACGGCACTACGGTCGGGGGTTCGACTCTCCCCTCGGGCATGGATATTTGTGCCGTTCTAGTTCGTAAGTAGTTCATAAGTAGTTTGTAAGTTTAGGGACTGACGTCCCCGTAGTTAAGTCCCATAGACTATACAAACATGTGAACATTTACATTTTTTGTAATTTATAATATACTTATCAATTTAATTGTGGTGCATTAAAATTTTTTTGTGAAAAAAGTCATAAATATTTTTCAAATGTTCAAATGTTTGTAAATCTATCGGACCAAACTGCGTGGTCATCAGTCCGTAGCTTACAAACGACTTAAACCTAGGTAAACTTACCTACGGACAAACACACACACCCATGCCCCAGGGAGGACTCGAACCTCCACGGCGAGCAACCGCGCGCTCCGCAGCGAGACGCTTTAGACCGCTCGGCTACTCCACCGCGGCTCATAAATATTTTTATTGCGGCAGAATTACTGGCTCAATCAACATGACTGCGGTTTCACAGTTGTAATGCAGTGTTGTTTACAATCTTTGAGATTTTCATTAACGTTTCTCTGATAGTTACTGAGAAAACGGGGAAAATGATTCAGAATTTACTAGAGTACCCGTGCGAATACTTCGCACCGTTAGTGGAATGACAAAAAACTTGGAGAAAAATGGAAGTAAAATTGAATGTTCACGCATAGCTTTCTTCAGAATCACTCCATGCAAGTGTTTAAAAGCGAAAATGTAAAACCTTGATCCGCTGAGCGGTGTTGGGTCAAAACATACTGCGTACCTTAATTAGAACCGAAGATATCGTAAAACAAACCGAGTAAAATATTCAATGCAAGGACGGGAGGATACGGCGTTTGAATAAAAATAAAGGATGGAGAGACTTAAGTTAATTCTAATATTTGATCACAAATCTGCGAATGAATATCTTGCCGGCCGCGGTGGCCGAGGAGACTGAGGCGCTCCAGTCACGGTATGCACGGCCACTACGGTCGGGGGTTCGAATCGCCCCTCGGGCATAGATATTTGTGCCGTCCTAGTTCGTAAGTAGTTCATAAGTAGTTTGTAAGTTTAGGGACTGATGACCCCGTAGTTAAGTCCCATAAACAATACAAACATTTGAACTTTTTTGAATACCTTTCGTTTAGAGCAAAAATGAAGGAAATCGGTCGGATAGAACGGCCTAACCGACTGGCTTTAGTTTACGGCAAGGACATCCCCATAAGAAATACACAGAAGGAAATCGCGATTGGGTATAGAAAAAGGAAGGCGAGAGTTACGCAAATTCTGATACTTGATGACAAATCTGTGGATGAAGAGGCCTACCTTTCGTTAAATGAAGGAAATCGGTTGAGTAGTTTCGTCTGACCGACTGACTTTAGTTTCGTAGATTGTTTTAATGTGTCAGACAGTCATGAGGAAATGACATATCTAGTTTTACAACATGTTTCTTCTACGAAAAATCTACAGATCTGTCCCCAAGAAGTGGTTAGAAGCAGCCTGCACCATATTCAGGATCCTTATTATCTTTGGGTTCATTTGTTTGTTTCCTATACCTGCTTCTTGACTCTTTTGTCATTAGAGAAACAGCAAATTCAGACTTGGCTATATGCAAGCTGTCAAGTTCTCTTAGGACAGTTACAGTATTATGCCTAACTGTTAATAAAACTCTTAGTCTGACAATGTTTCCATTGTTCCACGCTATCACAGTATCTGACACTCTTTGTTGTAAAGTTCTGCAACCAATTTTCAGGGATGCAGGTCCACACGATGTTGTTGAAGGCCTCATTTACGTTGTAAGTTTTTCATTGCAAACACTTCGTCATTAAATCAGGGTAGGAAAGGTCTCTGTAGATTGGTTGAATTTGATCCATAGTTGATTCAGGGATAGAGTGCTAGTGTGTGAAGGTGTTGAGGTTACCAGCTATCTATGCCTTCGTAAACTTGCACCACGTATCAGAGGATACTGACCTTCATTTTCTACACTTTTCTTGTTTTTTACCCGTGGAATTAACTTTTCTTGAAGAAACCTTTTGGTTTAGTCATTCTAGAAACACAGATAACTATACACTGCACCAGAAATTTCAAGAAAGTTCTTATTCACAAACAATAGCAACCAACCAGACACGTTTTTCCAAGAGAACTATTGTTTGTAAGCACGCCCTCAGACAACTGACTATCGAAATGCGCTCTAGCAGGTTAACCAACATATGAATCGTACATTTCTGTTCAAAACACAGTACCTCACGCTCTAACTGTAAAGGTGTCGGACGGAGGTATAATCCTTTTTACGAAAGGGGGCGTCAATTATTACAGAGTAACAGATGTCATGAAATTAAAAAAAAATCAGGAATGAAAAATACATACCTAAATCTTCATGGGTACTCTGCAAATCACATTTAAGTGCCTGGCAGAGGGTTAATCGAACCACAATTATACTATTTATCTCCCATTCCATTCTCGAATACAGCGCGGGAAGAAAGAACACCAGAATGTCTCTGTTCGAGCTCTGATTTCTCTTATTTTATTCTGACGATCATTTCTACCTATGTAAGTGGGAGTCAACAATATATTTTCGCATTCGGAGGAGAATGTCGGCGATTGGAGTTTCGTAATTAGCCCACGCCGCAGCGATAAGCGCCGTTGTTGTAATGATTCCCATCCCAGATCCTGTATCATTTCCGTAACGCTGTCTCCCCTGTATCGCGACAATACGAAACGAGCTGCCCTTCTTTGGACTCTTTCGATGTCCTCCGTCAAACTCACCTGATAAGGATCCCACTCTGGGCTGCAATACTCCATAAAAGGACGGACAAGCGTAGTGTAAGCAGTTTCTTTTGTAGTTCTGTTGCATCTTTTAAGGGTTTTGCCAATAAAACGCAGTCTCTGGTTCGCCTTTCCCACGACATTCTTTCCAGTTTAAGTCTGAAGTAATAGTAATTCCTAGGTATTTTGTGGAGTTTACGGCCTTCACCTCTGATTGATTTACCTTGTAAACAAAGTTTAACAGATTTCTTTCGTACCCATGTGGACGACTTCACACTTCTTATTATTTAGAGTCAAACGCCATTTTTTACACCATACTGATATCTTATTTACATCTTTCTGCAGTTGCTTTTGATCTTCGGATGATTTGACTAGACGGTAGATGTCGATGTCATCTGCAAACAACCAAACAGATCTACTTAGATTTTCCCCTAAATCGTTTATGTAAATAAGGAACAGCAGAGGACCAATAACACTACCCTGTGGAACGCCCGATCTCACCTCTGTTTTAGTGATGCCTTACCACTGATTACTACAAATTGTGTCCTCTGTGTCAGGAAATCCCCTATTCAGTCGCGAATCTGTGGCTATATTCCATAACCACGCAATTTGATTAAAAGCCGTTTGTGAAGTACGGTGTCAAAAGCATTCTGGAAATCAAGAACTACGGAATCAATTCGAGATTCCTTGTCGAGTGTACTCATCACTTCGTGTGAGTAAAGCTAGTTGTGCTTCACATGAACGATATTTTCTAAATCCGTGTTGACCTTGTGTGAATAGATCATCCCGTTCGAGATAATTTATAATATTTGAATACAGAATATGTTCCAAAAAGCCTGCTGCAAATTGACGTCAATGGAATAGGCCTGTAGTTCAGTGGGTTACTCCTACTGCCTTTCTTGAATATAGGTGTGACCTGTGCAACTTTCCAGTATTTTGGTACATACAGATCATTCTTTGAGGGAGCGGTTGTATATAGCTGTTACGTAAGGAGCTATCGCTTCAGCATAATCAGACAGAAATCTAATGGGTATACAGTCCGGACCAGAAAAATTTGTCTTGTTCAATGATTTAAATGTTTGTTTGTAGATCTATAAGACCAAACTGCGTTGTCATCAGTCCGTATCATACAAACTACTTAAACGTAGGTAAACTAACCTAAGGACAAACACACACACACACACACACACACACACACACACACACACACACACATGCCCCAGGGAGGACTCGAACCTCCACGGCGAGCAACCGCGCGCTCCGCAGCGAGACGCTTTAGACCGCTCGGCTACTCCACCGCGGCTCACTGATTTAAGTTTCTTGACAAGAGAACATAGTATCTAATTATGCAAAAAAAAAACAAAACAAAAAAACTGAAACCTAATTTTTTGATAAATTTCAGCCTACCGTCTTACCTTAAGAAAAGTTCATAAAGGCGATATGCGCGCGAATATTCTCGAGACCCTAAAAGCTGTGTGTGTATTGTGGATGTTGAACCTATCGTTAAATCAGACAACAACTTGTTCATTAACACAGCAATTTGGTTTAATTATGGCCCTGATAGTAATGTATACGCTGTTAAATAAGAAACAGTGCATTAAACTGATTATGTGCGCAACGGATATTTTAAACACAAAAAAACTGTGGCAAGTCACCATTTGAAACAGACACTGACTATACTCAAAAATGTTGACTGCGAGAAAGATATTAAAAATAAAACACAAACCACTTTCTTAATGTTTGACTGTGAGAATTTTATGCAGATCAGTTTCTGATTATTGACATTTAGTATCATAGTCAATTAACTATCATTTACTATGGCACCAATAACGAAATCTGTTCAACCATATTATCAAAATCAATACTGCACTTTAAATCTACTAATAACTAATTATCAAATGAAGGAAGTAGGTTAATCTTCTAACTACGTAAATGAAACAGGAAAGAAAGGTCAACTTAGTTACTTATTATTAATAATCAGCATTTCATTACCTACATAATACAACTTCTTCCTAATGACATCAAATGCAATTACCTTCATTCCAGCGGTGTTACAATACAATACAATATATATTCCAAATACAATCAAATCGACTTGCTGGCAAAGCAGCCTCTGCTCTACATCGGAGCCATACACACAGCTCAACCGCTCTCTAAGCGAGCTGAACCACAAGTGCTTCTCTCTCTCAGCGCGAGCTACAATGGTATGCAATACAAGATCTTTGCCAAAGATGAAACTTCACAGAGTTAAGTACACATATCGATAAACACAGTAGAAGCGATATTATACATTTTCTTGCAAGCATGTTACTCGATACGAAACAGGAGGTACAATATTAGACATTTTCTTACAAAAATATTTTTTATGGACACGTTTCAAGTTTCTTCACAAGAGAACATAGTATCTAATCATGCAAAAAACTGAAAACAGTTTTTTTGAAAAATTTCAGCCTACCGTCTTACCTTAAGAAAAGTTCAGAAAGGCGATATGCTCGCGAATATTCTCGAGTCCCCTTACACGGTTAGGCGGGAACTAAAAGATCTTAGGCGCCTCTATTAAACTCGCTAACGTCTGCTGGCCTATTTCCACAGCGGTAAATTATCCACCGCGACAGGGCAGTGCAGACGTTCGCGAGAAGTGTTTGAACTTCTTACTTTGCTGGGAAAACTGCTGCTGCGGACCGCGGATAAAATTTTCTAACGGCCGACGGACCGTAAAACAGCACCCAGAGATACGCTTTCCGAAGCGGAGGTTTTATCTTCCCCCGAAGTGACGCAGTGTATAGTTGGCACAACTGTATAACTACTGTCCGACCGCCCTGTACAATTACTCAGTTTGTCGCAGTGTGACAGCGGCTCATACGCGAAGTTGCCGGCAAGGGAAACGAAAAACTACTTCTCACAAGTCAACGTACCGAAGTGTCGCTCTCAGAATTTTATTTTATTTATTTATTTTAGCGGGGGAAAAACAGAATATGTGAAGGGTGAAACGGTTCCTCTAAAATGGGGGCTAAAATGGAAACATTACGGTAACTTAGAAATTAATAAAACGATTTTAATGATTATGGCCCACTTTAGGTTACGTAAGTAACACTTTGCGATCGTCTTTTAACAGCTCGAAATTTAAATGAAAATAACGGCTCAACTATTCGTCTGACACGAAAATTGAATAAACGAATTTGTAGAGGAGAAAATTCTCTACAATTTTGCTCTGTTATGTTTTTCTCATATCTCGTAGCGTTTCAGAGATGTTTACGAAAATAACGACGATTTTGGGATGTCTGCCTAACCGTCTGTCCGTAACGTGTTCCCTGTTTTTAAGAAAAAATGTTCAAATGTTTGTAAAGCTTATGGGACTTAACTACGGGGTCATCAGTCCCTAAACTTACAAACTAATTATGAACTACCTACAACTAAGGACGGCACAAATATCCATGCCGGAGGGGGGATTCGAACCCCCGACCGTAGTGGCCGTGCAGACCGTGACTGAAGGGCCTCAGTCCCCTCGGCCACCGCGGCCGGCTGAATTTCACAATTGGCGGTCTTCCCTTGTCAGAGGGTCGCAATGGCGACTTTTCGCTGTGATGTGGAAACGAAAAATTGTCGACCGGAGAGAGAGAGAGGCTATGCCAACAGGAAGAGGCGCGGTGAGAGGTGCGTGGCGGAGGGTACACTCGCGCTGCGTAGAGCCCGCTGCGCCGTGCCTGGCGAGTATCGGAGCTGCGGCGTCGGACGTTGAGCTGTGCCATCGACAGGGCGTAAAGCGACCGCCGTCTGTAATTATCGGTCGTGTATAGCTGCGACGCTAAACTGCCCCGGGACCTGCCTAGGCGCCAGAGGTCCCGCTACGACGTTTATTGGGCTCTTTTACGAGCCGGCCTGGGTCCTCGCTTTTTGCCTGTCCGCCTGCTGTGTATCAGCCACCTATCCCCCACAAATCCCCCACTCGCCGCCCCCCCTCTCCCCCACCATACACGGGCCGTAATGACCCGGAGCCTAATCCGTAGCGCTACGCTTCTCCCGACTGGCGGCAGTCTACCACCGATCGTAAACGCGCGCGGACCCAAGGGTAGCGTCTCGTAAAAGACCGCCGTGTCTAAGTGGCGTTCTTGTGGCGCTGCGCGGTTAGGCCCTCACTGTGTCAAACACAGCTGCCTGTGGCTACATCTACATACATACTCCGCAATTCTCCTTAAGGTGCGTGGCGGAGGGTACACTGCACCACTACTAGGCATTTCCTTTCCTATTCCACTCCCAAATTGAACGAGGGGAAAAAAAAAAGAATGCCTATATGCCTCCGTCCGAGCTCTAATTCCTCTTATCTTGTCTTTGTGATCTTTACGCGAAATGTAAGTAGGCGGCAGCAAGATCGTACTACACTCAGCTTCAAATTCCGGCCCTCTAAATTTACTTAACATGAAATTCAGGAAAAGAACATCGTCCTTCTTCCAGCGATCCCCCAATTGAGTTGCCGGAGCATTTGCGTGACACTCGCGCATTGGTCGAACCTACCGGTAACAAATCTAGCTGCTCGCCTCTGAACCGCCTCTATGTCTTCCTTCAAACCGATCTGCTGCGGGTCCCAAACACTTGAGCAATACTCAAGACGTGGTCGTACAAGCGTTTTATACGCGGTCTGCTTTACAGGTGAAGTACATTTTCCCAAAATTCTCCCAATAAACCGAAGTCGGCTGTCCGCCTTACTCACAACTGTCCGTACATGTTCGTTCCATTTCATATCGCTGTGCAATGTTACGCCTAGATATTTGAACGACGCGACAGCATCAAGAAGCTCACTACTAATGCTGTATTCGAACATTATGGGATTGTTTTTTCTACTCATGCGCATCACATTACATTTTTCTACATTGAGAGCTAGCTGCCATTCTTCGCACCGACTACAAATTTTGTATAAGTCAACCTGTATACTATTACATAGAATTAAAGACGACACCCTCCCATACACCACAGCATCATCAGCAAACAGCCGCAAATTACAACTTACTCTGTCCATCAGATCATTTATACAGATAGAAAATAATAGCGGTCCTATCACACTCCCCTGGGGCACGCCTGACGATACACTCGTCTCTGATGAACACTCGCCGTCGAGAACAACGTACTGCGTTCTATTACTTAGGAAGTCTTCCAGCCAGTCACAAATCTGTGAACTTATTCCATAAGCTCGTATCTTCGTTAGCAGTCTGCAGTGTGGCACCGCCTCGAACGCCTTTTTGAAGTCGAGAAAAGCACAATCCGCCTGTTGCCCTTCATCCATGGCTCGGTAGATGTCATGTGAGAAAAGGGCAAGCTGAGTTTCACATGAACGATGTTTCCTAAACCCGTGCTGATTCATGGAAAGAAGCTTTTCCGTTTCAAGGAAATTTACTATATTCGAACTGAGAATATGCTCCAAAATTGTACATGAAACTGATGTCAACGATATTGGCCTGTAATTGTGTGGGTCAGTTCTCTTTCCTTTCCTTACGGAAACCAGCCATTCCTGTCCTCACACCAACAGGCAGAATGTGGTACCAGTATTTTCGCTTCCTGAATAGGTCGCGCTCTACACCATGTTGTTCATACCATCTTCTGTCCAAACATTGCTTTCATGCACCTCTGCACGTTAAGGCTAGACTACACGACGTCACCACGTTACAACACTCGTTGTTTGAAATGAATTGCGCGCAAGTGGTTTCGTGTGTGTCTGTAGACATGGCGCCAATACTATACACTTCAGTTTCGTCGTTTTGTGAGTTCCGTAGTCGCCGTAGAATGAAAGTTTTGGGCCGCGGTGGAGTAGCCGCGCGGTCTAAAGCGCCTCGCTGCGGAGCGCGCGGTTGCTCGCCGCCGGAGGTTCGAATCCTCCCTGGGGCATGTGTGTGTGTGTGTGTGTGTGTGTGTGTGTGTGTGTGTGTGTGTGTGTGTGTGTGTGTGTGTGTGTATGTGTGTGTGTGTTTGTCCTTAGGTTAGTTTACCTAGGTTTAAGTAGTTTGTAAGCTACGGACTGATGACCACGCAGTTTGGTCCGATAGATTTATAGACATATGATTTTTTTTTTAAGTGTTGGTAGCTGTAACAGTTTCGTCGGAGTTATTTCTTCTCTGTGTGAAGTCTCTTCATAACACTAAACATAAAAAGAATGAGAAACGTGTTTGGTTTCGTGACTGGATTAAAAAAAAAAAAAATAAAATAAAATAAAATAAAAAAAAGAAAGAAAAGACGTCAGCTTGGTTGCTCATCGACCTTGCTGAAAGAAATTGTGATTGAAGACCCTAGAACTTATTTTAATCAACTTGTCATTAGAGCAGTTCACGTTCCTTTTAAACAGAGTCAGTAATGAGCACACCAAATGTATTTCGCAGCATTGGCCTTTAATGTTTTATTTAAAAAACCACAGATCGGTTTCAGTTACCTAGTGACCATCTTCAGTCCCTTCAAACAAGTGTTATCAATGCCCTGAATGTAACTCTACATTGTTTGAAGGACACTGAATATGGTCACTAGGTGATTGAAACCGATCTGTGGTTTTTTTAAATAAAACATTAACGGCCAATGCTGCTCAATGCATCTGGTGTGGAAGATGAATGTTTGTTAAGCTTATGGGACTTGACTACGGGGTCATCAGCCCCTAAACTTACAAACTACTTATGAACTAGGACGGCACAAATATCCATGCCCGAGGGGGGATTCGAACGCCCGACCGTAGTGGCCGTGCAGACCGTGATTGGCGCGCCGCAGTCCCCTCGGCCACCGCGGCCGGCTCGGCAAGTAATCTTACAAGGAAAGTACATGGGCTCGAACAAACGTTTGAACGTATGAACGTTTGCTTACAGGATCTCTACGTACATTTTGAAAAGTGTCCATAAAAACTTTGGAAATGTCTAATATTGTGCCTCCTGTTTTGTGTCGAGTAACTTGCTTGCAAGAAAATGTATAATATTGCTTCTACTGTGTGTATCGATATGTGTACTTAACTCTGGCCGGCCGCGGTGGCCGAGGGGACTGAGGCACTCCAGTCACGGTCTGCACGGCCACTATGGTCGGGGGTTCGAATCCCCCCTCGGGCATGGATATTTGTGCCGTCCTTAGAATAAGCTAGTTCCCAAGTAGTTTGTAAGTTTAGGGACTGATGACCCCGTAGTTAAGTCCCAAAAAAAAAAAAATAAAAAAAAAAATAAAAACTCTATTCTGTGAAGTTTCATCTTTGGCAAAGATGTATTGCATAGCACTGTAGCTCGCTCAGAGAAAGAGTGGGACTTGTGGTTCAGCTCGCTTAGAGAGCGGTTGAGTTGTGTGTATGGCTCCGATGTAGAGCAAGGCTGCTGTGCCAGCAAGTTGATTTGATTGTATTTGGAATATATATATTGTATTTTTATTACTATGAAAACGTTGTATCACCGCTGGAATGAAGGTAATTGCATTTAATGTCATTATAAAAGGTTGTATTTTGTAGGTAATGTAATGGTGATTATTAATAATAAGTAACAAAGTTGACCTTTCTTTCCTGTTTCGTTTACGTAGTTAGAAGATTAACCAACTTCCTTCATTTGATAATTAGTTATTAGTGGATTTAAAGTGCAGTATTGATTTTGGTAATATTGTTGAACAGGTTTTGTAATTTGTGCCATACTAAATTATTGTTATGCAACACTGCAGTTAATTGATTATGATACTGAATTTTGATAATCAGGTACTGATCTGCATAAAATTTTCATAGTCGAATATTAAGAAAGTGGTTTGTGATTTTAATATCTTTCTCGCAGTCAATTTTTTTGAGTATAGTCAGTGTGTGTTTCATGAAGTTGTTTTGTTAAAAGATCCGTTGCGGACATAATCAGTTTAATGCACTGTTTCTTATTTAACAGTATATACATCAATATCAGGGCCATAATTAAACCAAATTGCTGTGTTAATGAACAATTTGTTGTCTGATTTAACGATAGGTTCAACATCTTTTAACCTCAATGTGCTGGTGGGTGTCGTTTTTATGCAAAGCTCTGCAATCACGCTCTAGATAGCACTGTAGACGTAATTATAGACGCCATACGTAATGCAGATGTCTTAACTATAACTTATGTAATAATCATCGTACATGTTCTCTAGTGAATTGTCATCAAAAGCCGTGATGATAGTTGCAACTTTAACCTTCTTCCCGAAAGACTGTTGGTATTCACTGCCACTGCTTCCATCGCCTCTTCCAGCACTTACTGTAGCACTACCGCTTGCAATGAGTTGTTCGTCATTATCACCCCTATTATCATCATTATGTGTTAGTGTTACAACAGTATCTGTACCATATCAGATACGAGAAAGCATGCGAATGATTCATCTTCTACAGTAATACCATCTTAACGAAGAAGGGTTCTTCGTAACTTCATCTCAACCAATCGCAATACATTAGCAGGACTGATTAGCAATCGCCGCCCCATCTGACGCTTCACCACACAAATGACGTCACAAAACGCAACTTCGGAGGCACACTGCACCGTCCCTACTGGCGAACTGACAGGTCAAAGTGCAATGCGGCATGGCACACGCAGAGGCCTCTAACGGACGACTGCAGAGTTTTGCAGATGCGGGAGTATCACTAGTGCAATAAGGGATCTTTACATTATCTCTCATACGATTTTGGTGTATATGTGTTTGTTCGAGCCCAAGTACTTTCCTTGTTAGATAGGGTCCTGTTAGGTCTGAAAATTTTTGTCGAGGTCCAGAAGCAAAACCTCATAATCCTTTTTAATTTCTTACTTGAATTTTGACTCACAAAATAATATTTGTTTTCAAAAATCCAGAAAAAGTCACATTATTTAGTAATTTGTTTTAGAATTTAATTTTCACTCTAAAACTAATATGAATTGCAATAGATGTGAAATAAAAATTTATTAAAAATCCGGAGAAACTTATAAAATTTGCTATTTACTTCCTTTTAATTTCTCTCACGAAGAGAAAGAAATAAAATGAACACTTATATGCCAATCCAGATCCCTGTTACAACCATCGCGTTCCAAACCCTGGATTCGCCACCCACTGAACGTATAATAGAGGGTGTTACAAAAAGATACGACCAAACTTTCAGGAAATATTCCTCACACACAAAGTAAGAAAATATGTTACGTGGAGATGTGCCGAAAACGCTTAATTTCCACGTTAGAGCTCATTTTATTACTTCTCTTCAACTCACATTAATCACGGAATGGAAACACACAGCAACAGAACGTACCAGCGTGCCTTCAAACACTTTGTTACAGGAAATGTTCAAAATGTCCTCCGTTAGCGAGGATACATGCATCCACCCTCCGTCGCACGGAATCCCTGATGCGCTGATGCAGCCCTGGAGAATGGCGTATTGTATCACAGCCGTCCACAATACGAGCACGAAGAGTCTCTACATTTGGTACCGAGGTTGCGTAGACAAGAGCTTTCAAATGCCCCCATAAATGAAAGTCAAGAGGGTTGAGGTCAGGAGAGCGTGGAGGCAATGGAATTGGTCCGCCTTTACGAATCCATCGGTCACCGAATCTGTTGTTCAGAAGCGTACGAACACGTCCATGCATCAAATGGGCATCTGCCAACTCCGAATTTGTAAACATTGCACTGACTGCAAAACCACGTTCGTGATGAACACTAACCAGTTGATGCTACGTACTGATGTGCTTGATGCTAGTACTGTAGAGCAATGAGTCGCATGTCAACACAAGCACTGAAGTCAACATTACCTTCCTTCAATTGGGTCAACTGGTGGTGAATCGAGGAAGTACAGTACATACTAACGAAACAATTTGGTATTTTGACAATGGTCTGCACGAATTATTTCAATTTACATTTAATGAGAAATATGTAGCTCTAACATGGAAATTAAGCGTTTCCGGACACATGTCCACATAACATATTTTCTTTCTTTGTGTGTGAGGAATGTTTCCTGAAAGTTTGGCCGTACCTTTTTGTAACATCCTGTATATATAAACAAGTACAGTAATAACTTCTGAGACAATCAATAACTAGACGAAGAAGGACCTCAAATATATCTGGAACTACGGTAGATACTGAGTAACAACTTTTACTGTCTTGAACGTCCATATTATTTTTTACGCAATTGGTAGAAATAAAATATCAGAAAAAGAATGGCGTCGGTTGCATCACAAATAGCAAATTGTAACAATCAAGCTGTCCATATTATTTTCTCCACCGCCGGCCGCGGTGGCCGAGGGGACTGAGGCGCTCCAGTCACGGTCTGCACGGCCACTACGGTCGGGGGTTCGAATCCCCCCTCGGGCATGGATATTTGTGCCGTCCTCAGTGTTAGCTAGTTCATATGTAGTTTCTAAGTTTAGGGTCTGATGACCCCGTAGTTAAGTCCCATAAGCTATACAAACATTTGAACATTTGAGTATAATGCAAGGAACTGCAGTCGCTCCTCAGTGGTAACAGGTACGCAGTGCTGACAAATAGCAAATTGTAACAATTAAGATGTCCATATTATTTTCTCCACCCCTCGTCCGTACCGCTGGTCACGATAGGGTGAAGTATCTGAATGAGCCCCTAGCAAGTCTCCCAAAGCTTTCCCATGCTCGGCGTACGATACGAGAGCGAGAAGGGAGAGAGAGAGAAGCGACGATAAAATGGCGCTGACGTATGGTCACTTATCAGAATAACAGATAAATAAGAGACGGAGTGGCGGTGAGTAAACACACCGATGTCGCCCGCTAGGTCCGGCCGCTACAGAACAGCTCCTACTCCGGACGGTGAGGCATCTCCCGGAAAAAGGACGACAGTGGAGGCTATCCTACAGGAGCGAACCGTCGCTTCTGGCCAACGTCACGGCGCCGGCGGTCGTAAAGAGGTCCTTGTGGCCCGCAGGAGACATCGCTCACGCCCGTGGGACCGGAGCAACAAACATGTGCGTCCCGCGCGAGGAATAGGGCCGTACAAATGGGCCCTTGTGCTGGCGAAATGAGGTGCCGAGGCGGTGTCGAACGAGACAGTCCGTGCCGCCAAGCCACCGGGGCACACGACGCGCTTTCTGATTGTCTGGGCACTGCTGGGACACTCCACCACCGAAGGCTAACGCTGCGAGTCTCCGGCTGTACGTACTCCTCCACGTCTGCGTCCACACGACACTCGAGCAATTCACACTTCTACATCTGCATACATACTCCGCAATTCACTGTATGGTGCGCGGCGGAGGGTACACTGTACCACTACTAGGCATTTCCTTTCCTATTCCACTCGCAAATTGAACGAGGAAAAAAACAATGCGTATATGCCTCCGTACAAGCCCTAATTTCTCTTATCTTGTTTTTGTGATCTTTACGCGAAATGTAAGTAGGCTGCAGCAAGATCGTACTACTCAGCTTCAAATTCCGGCCCTCTAAATTTCCTCAACAGAAATTCACGAAGAGAACGTCGTCTTTCCTCCAGCGACCACCAATTGAGTTGCCGGAGCATTTCCGTGACACTCGCGCATTGGTCGAAACTACCGGTAACAAATCTAGCTGCTCGCCTCTGAACCGCCTCTGTCTTCCTTCAAACCGATCTGCTGCGTCCCAAACACTTGAGTAATACTCAAGACGTGGTCGTACAAGTGTTTTATACGCGGTCTCCTTTACAGGTGAAGTACATCTTCCCAAAATTCTCCCAATAAACCGAAGTCGGCTGTCCGCCTTACTCACGACTGTTCTTACATGCTCATTCCATTTCATATCGCTCTGCAATGTTACGCCTAGATATTTGAACGACGCGACAGCATCAAGAAGCTCACTACTAATGCTGTATTCGAACATTATAGGATTGTTTTTTCTACTCATGCGCATCACATTACATTTTTCTACATTGAGAGCTAGCTGCCATTCTTCGCACCAACTAGAAATTTTGTCTAAGTCATCCTGTATGCTATTACAGTCAGTTAAAGACGACACCCTCCCATACACCACAGCATCATCAGCAAACAGCCGCACATTACAACTTACTCTGTCCATCAGATCATTTATATATATAGAAAATAATAGCGGTCCTATCACATTCCCCTGGGGCACGCCTGACGATACACTTGTCTCTGCTGAACACTCGCCGTCGACAACAACGTACTGCGTTCTATTACTTAGGAAGTCTTCCAGCCAGTCAAAAATCTGTGAACCTATTCCATAAGCTCGTATCTTCGTTAGCAGTCTGCAGTGTGGCACCGCGTCGAACGCCTTTTTGAAGTCGAGAAAAGCACAATCCGCCTGTTGCCCTTCGTCCATGGCTCACAAGATGTCATGTGAGAAAAGGACAAGGTTAGTTTCACATGAACGATGTTTCCTGAACCCGTGCTGATTCATGGAAAGAAGCTTTTCTGTTTCAAGGATATTTACTATATTCGAACTGAGAATATGCTCCAAAATTCTACATGAAACCGATGTCAACGATATTGGCCTGTAATTGTATGGGTCAGTTCTCTTTCCTTTCTTATACACGGGAGTCACCTGCGCTTTTTTCCAATCACTAGGAACTTGCGCTGAATTAAAGATTCGCTATAAATGCAAGCTAAGTAGGGGGCCAATGCCGCAGAATAGTCTTTGTAAAACCGAACTGGTATTCCATCCGGACCAGCAGACTTTTTCGTATTTAGCTCTCTCAGCTGCTTCTCTACACCGGAAATACCTATTGCTATGTCCCCCATTTCGGAATTAGTACGTTGATCAAATGATGGTATATTTGTGCGGTCCTCCTGCGTGAAAGATTTCTTAAAGGTTAAATTTAGAACTTCAGCTTTCCGTTTGCTTTCTTCTATTACTGCCCCGGAATGATCAACTAGTGACTGGACAGTGGGCTTTGACCCGCTTATCGATTTTACATAGGACCAGAATTTTTTCGGGTTCTCGGAAAGATCTTTTGCTAAGGTATGGCTGTGATAATTATTGTATGCTTCACGCATCGATCTTTTTATAGACGCACGAATCTCTACTAACTTTTGCCTGTCATCATTTGCGTGTTCTTTTTTGAATCGAGAGTGCAACAGCCTTTGCTTTCTCAGCAGCTTTCTAACATTATTATTATACCACGGTGGATCTTTTCCATCCTTAATCGTCTTTACTGGCACATATTTCTCTAACCCTTTATTAACAATGCACTTAAATGTAGTCCACAATTCCTCTACATCCATAGTCCCGGAATTAAACGATGCCCATTCATTTTCTAAGTGCGATCGTAACATTTGCTTATCGGCTCTTCCCAACAAAAACACGCTCCTAGCCTTCTTGATTGGTTTATGAACTTTTGTCACCATCGACGCTATGACGATATCATGATCACTAATTCCTGTCTCTACACAGACATTGTTAATAAGGTCAGGCCTGTTTGTGGCTATAAGGTCTAGAATATTTCCATTGCGCGTGGGTTGCCGGTTTAACTGCTCAAGACAGTTTTCGGAGAATGTGTCCAAAAGTAGCCGTCGGTTTTCGGTTTACGCAGGAAGTACCGCTCGTGCTGAAAGTATTACGGCAACGTCGACAAAGAATAGGCCTTAAAACCTTCCCTTATGCTAATCAACGCGTCATTCTCGGAGTCTGCACACGCGAGATGCAAATAGTCCTGCCGCTTCTAAATCTTTCCCTTTGTTTTTCCTTCGGGGGCCCATTTCTTTCACAGGAGCAGACATTGCACGCCGGAAGAGGCCGAAACCCGTTCCTTAAGGCGATAAAAATTACTGCTCCTCCGTACGTATGCCGTCAAGTATTCCTGTCCGCGAGAGAAATTAAAATAAGAACAGTACAAAATTAAAAAAAAAAAATAGCGAGAGTTGTGGGAAAAGTTTTGTGGCCACTCATCACGCCCTTGCATACACAAATATCGCACTGCGGACAGGGAGGGTCGTTGGCCGAAAAAAAGAAACTGACAGGGGGAGGGGGGTGGAAAAGAAACGAGAAAAGAGTGTTATCCCGCGATAAAGAACTTTTTAAGCGCACGCAGAGGCTCTGCGTGGCGAAATTATAAATGCGAGACGTTCCACCACCGCCAACTACCCCTTTCGCGTGCGTGCGTTCCTTTTCGCCTGTCGCCTGCCTCCTTTGAAGTTTTAGTAATTATTCATCCCCTCAGAGAGCGTCGCAAGCAGTTTTTTTCTCTCTTTACTTTTTTTCTTTTATTCTGGTGGCCATCGTACGGGTCAAGGAACAGCGTAAGGAGTGTCTCTCCCGAGTACAATGCAGACAGCTGTTAATTCTTGCGAGGACTATCTGCTTAGGAATTTTCTGTCTTTCGCGAGACTGCCGAGGGGTGGGGGTGGCTGGAGGGGGGTTGTTCTTAGCGACGGCCGAGAAACTTGACGGAGCTCACCTCTCCTTGAGCCTTGTCCCGATCTGGGAGGAGAATTCGCGCATGCGTGAAAGATTATGCTTTTACTATTCTTCCGGCAGCAGGGGAAGTTTCTTTTGCGAGGAAACAAAGTTAATATTTAAAAAAAAAGGGGTTGGGGGGTTGGGTTGAGGAGGCGAAATGAGGGGTACAGGGGAGGACTTTGGGTGGGGAGGAATGACGAAATAAAAGCTTGCAGTAATTAGGAGGAGACTGGAGATGGTCCACTCGTTGGGAGGAACGAGATGTTATTCTGCTTAATGAATATTGCATTAGTTAAGCGCTATACGGGCCGAAAGAAAATACTTTTGCCGCGCTCGACAGTGAGGCGTACCACCCCCTACCCCCTACCCTCGCGCGCTGTCTTTTCTCGGGGCTTTATATAATAAAGCGAGCCCGTGCCGTGGAAGAAGCGTTGCGAGGACTTGAGAATCGCCTCGGTATTTTCTGAATAGAAGGAAAGGCCCAGAAAAGCTGACGGTGGTAGGGGGTGGGAGGGGGTTGGAAGGGGAGGGGAAGGAAAAGTTTTTCCTTGCCTCCCCCCGCGGCCAGCAACCACCCCCTTTTACCCCTTTTATCGCGTTGTTCGCCCAGGAGTTGGCTAACAAAGTATTACGTGAATATAATTTAATTCGGCTCCTTTTCTGGCCGATTTTATATTCTCGCCGCCGCCGTGCTCTCTGGGGCAGAAGTGGAAGCGAAGGAGGAGTTTGTCTCTCTCTGCTCGACCCTTGCGGATCTGCTAGCAGGCCATTGTGACGTAGCAGAACGGACCGGGTGGGGATGAGGCATCGACGGTGTTGTGATTGCCAGGCGGTCCTCGAATCAACCGGAAGAAAAATACACCGGGGTTGAAAATACAAGCAACAATCCGACATTTACCCGTCATACGTAGCATTCACGACGTGAAGCCCTTTCTACACGGGAAGTGAGAGCTTACGAGATTACCCATGATGCACCGCTCACCCCGTCCGCGTACAGTGTAGACGCGTCCACTTGCACATAGGGATCCAACATCGTTGATAAAAGCATCGATGTTCAGACATCGATGTTCCTGCGGAAAAATATCGATGTTAAAAAAACATCGCTCTGAAAAACGATACATCGATGTTTTTCTCATGTTTCCATACGTTTAAGAAATATTAGGAGAAAAACACACTGAAATGAAGCTGTGTTGCCAGAAAGTTCAAAAATTCAAATGTTTCTAGAACTTATGGGACTTGACTACGGGGTGATCAGTCCCTAAGCTTACAAACTACTTATGAACTAAGACTATGGACGGCACAAATATCCATGCCCGAGGGGGATTCGAACCCCCGACCGTAGTGGCCGTGCAGACCGTGACTGGAGCGCCTCAGTCCCCTCGGCCACCGCGACCGGCGTTGCCAGAAAGTATCTGGCTTATTTATGTTGTTTCACTAGGCTATGAATACCCAGCGAAATGGCATATTAGAATGAAAAAGAAGTTGGGAATACGGTTTCGCTACCTATTGCGCTGATTTTACTTGGGATTTGCATCGATTTGTTCATTACATGCGAAATAACTTGTGTTTTGTTACGCATTGCATGTTTCTTAGCTGTCGACGTGGAGAGAATGAAACATTATGGATCTTTCAATTATTACTTAATAACGTATTTTTAAAATGAATATCATCAATGTTTATCAAATCGTGTACCTTGTTGAAACTAAGTGAGAACTGACCCACACAATTACAAGCCAATATCGTTGACATCAGTTTCATGTAGAATTTTAGAGCATATTCTCAGTTGGAATATATTAAATTTCCTTGAAACGGAAAAGCTTCTTTCCATGAATCAGCACGGGTTTACGAAACATCGTTCATGTGAAACTCAGCTTGCCCCCTTTTCTTACATGACATCTTGCGAGCCATGGATGAAGGGCAACAGGCGGATTGTGTTTTTCTCGACTTCAAAAAAGGCGTTCGACGCGGTGCCACACTGCAGACTGCTAACGAAGATACGAGCTTATGGAATAGGTTCACAGATTTGTGACTGGCTGGAAGACTTGCTAAGCAATAGAACGCAGTACGTTGTTCTCGACGGCGAGTGTTCATCAGAGACGAGTGTATCGTCAGGCGTGCCCCAGGGGAGTGTGATAGGACCGCTATTATTTTCTATCTATATAAATGATCTGATGGACATAGTAAGTTGTAATTTGCGGCTGTTTGCTGATGATGCTGTGGTGTATGGGAGGGTGTCGTCTGTAACTGACTGTAATAGCATACAGGATGATTTAGACAAAATTTCTAGTTGGTGCGAAGAATTGCAGCTAGCTCTCAATGTAGAAAAATGTAAGGTGATGCGCATGAGTAGAAAAAAACAATCCCATAATGTTCGAATACAGCATTAGTAGTGAGCTTCTTGATGCTGTCGCGTCGTTCAAATACGTAACATTGCAAAGCGATATGAAATGGAACGAGCATGTAAGGACAGTTGTAAGTCGGACAGCCGACTTCGGTTTATTGGGAGAAATTTGGGAAGATGTACTTCACCTGTAAAGGACACCGCGTATAAAACGCTTGTACGACCACGTCTTGAGTATTGCTCAAGTGTTTGGGACCCGCAGCAGATCAGTTTAGAGAAAGACATAGAAGCAGTTCAGAGACGAGCAGCTAGATTTGTTACCGGTAGGTTCGACCAATGCGCCTCGATTGCACAGTGGTAGCGTGCCAGACTACAAATCCAAAGGACGCGGGTTCGATCCTGGGATTTTTATCTGTCACTTTCCACTTCTTTCACCTCTGGCAGTATTGCTCATGTGAAAAATACCGAGTAGCACCGTGGTTCTGAACCCACGTTAAACTGTAGGTCCCCCCATAACTGGCTGGGTAAGTCAGTTCGAAGGTCGGAGGAAGGCAACGGCATACCAAACAGGACCATGTCTAGTAAAGCACTGTGGTGTTCAAACCAATCTTCGGATTGTTGACTGCTTTACCTTACCTTTTTTTATTGGAACTTATACTTTGTTGGAACATTATGAACTACCTCGAACAAGGAAGCTTACGGTTTAACGTCCCGTCGACAGCGTGGTCATTAGAGACGGAGCTTACGCTCGGATTTTCGGGGAAGGGTGGGGGAGGAAATCGGCCGTGCCCTTTGAAAGGAACCATCCCGGCATTTGCCTGGAGCGATTTAGGGAAATCACGGAAAACCGAAATCTGGATTCGAACCACCGTCCTCCCGAATGCGAGTCCAGTGTGTTACCACTGCGCCACCTCGCTCTATCTAACTCGAAGAGAGCGACCTATTAACCAATAGTCAACACACATTTAGAAAGTATCGCTCTTGGGAAACTCAGTTTGCCCTTTATTCACATGAACTGTTAAGTGCCATCGACAAGGGATCTCAAATCGATTCCATATTTCTGGATTTCCGGAAGGCTTTTGACACTGTACCCCACAAGCGGCTTCTAATGAACTTGCGTGCTTATCGAATATCGCCAAAATTGTGCGACTGGATTCACGATTTCCTATCAGAAAGGACACAGTTCGTAGCAATTGACGGTAAGTCATCGAGTAAAACAGAAGTGATATCTGGCGTTCCACAGGGAAGCGTTATAGCCCCCCTACTCTTCCTCGTGTTTATTAACGATTTAGGAGACAATCTGAATAGCTCCCTTAGACTACTCGCGAATGATGCTGTCGTTTATCAGTTAGTGAAGTCAACAGAGGATCAAAAGCAACTGCAAAGCGATTTAGACAAAATTTCTACTTCGTTAGAAAATTGGCAATTGAGACTAAATAAAGAAAAGTGTCAAGTAATACACATGACCACTAAAAGAAATCCGCTGAAGTTCAATTACGCGATAAATCAGTCAAACCTTAAGGTCGTAAATTCTACCAAATACCTAGGAGTTACAATTACGAACAACTTTGACTGGAGAGAACACACAGAAAATATTGTGGGGAAGGTGAACCAAAGGTTACGTTTCATCGGCAGAACGTTTCGAAGATGCACCAGCTCCACCAAAGAGACTGCCTACATCACACTTGTGCGTCCTCTCCTGGAGTACTGTTGCCCCTTGTGGGACCCTCACCAGGTGGGACTGACGGTAGATATTGAGAAGGTTCAGAGAAGGGCAGCTCGTTTTGTCTTATCACGTTACGGAGGGGAAAGCGTCACGGCAATGTTGCACGAATTGGGGTGGAAATCATTAAAAGGAAGACGTTATTCATTGCGGCGTGATCTTTTTGCGAAGTTTCAACCACCGACATTTACTTCTAAATGTGAAAATATTTTTCTAGCACCAGCCTACATAGGGAGACATGACCATCCCAATAAAACAAGAGAAAGCAAATTGAAAACGGAACGATTTAGGTGTTCTTTCTTGCCGCGCGCTATTAGAGAATGGAACGGTGGAGAAAGGTTATGAAAGTGGTTAATGAACCCTCTGCCAGGCACTTGAATGTGATTTGCAGAGTATCTATGTAGTTGTAGATGATATGTGCTCCCTAGTTCGGTGAACCTTTGCCAAAAAGAAACAGATCGTGCAAAAAAAGTATTGTTGTTGTATGTTTTGTCCTTAGGTTAGTTTAACTTAGTTTAAGATGTTTCTAACCGTAGGGACTAATAAACAAAGAAGCTAATTCCTTTACATATACAATAATTTGAACATTTTTTTAACTTCGCCTATACAGGTTTTTTTTCCGATAAAGTGCAAACGGCTTTGTCGGAGCAATACAAGATTTTCATACAGACTTACAAAAAATTCCTGTTCGTGTCGAAGTCTAAATGGAACGTAGTGAAGTATTATACAGGTACATCTTGCTGTTATAGGCCTATTTACAGTGCAACTTTATTCGGTAATGTGTTTTTTTAATAGACATAACTTTTATTGTTTGTTGAGTACCCTATATATTTGATAAACGTTGCCCTACATAGTTTTGACAACACTACAGAAGAAACAAATAAGAACAACAGGATGGCTTTCAAAGTGTTGCTGTGAAGATGAATTTCCACCCTAAACAAATGCGATTAAATAAATCGTCCATTAGATGTAATTATCGGTGTCTGCGATAAGGTTGTTAAACCGTGTCGAAGTTCTCAAATCACAATGAATAAAGTAGACTTCTTTGCTTGTTTCCTTTCCGAAATAAGCTCACCTAATTCTGATTTTCGTCGTTTACTTAATAAAACACTTATTGATGCATCTTTCTGGTAGTATTGAAAGCGTTCGATTATTTTTAATAGACTACATCTCCTGACCATATTTCTTCGTGAGGCATTTCAACTTTTTCTAAGAAGATTCCATGAACTAGATATGTAGGCTGAGGTATATGAATTACAGTCATAATATCTGCCTTACACAATCTTAATTCACAACGCGATATTACTGAAGTGACTTATCCTTCTTTTCTTGCTTTCAGGTGAGTTCAACGAAGACGGTGGCGAAAGCGAGCGACAGACAAAACGTAAGGAATTTTGCTCTACAACGCTGCTGTATTTTTTTGTTGTTGTTTTTTTTCTTTTTTTTTTTTTTTCCTTCCTGTTACGTTGCGGGCGAAATGCTCCAGTAACAGCAAAATTACCTTTAAATAAAAGAATAAATAAATAGCATAATAAAAATAAAAAAGCCTTGGCAGCGATATGACTTTAAACAACCGAGGTAAGCAACGTAAATATTCGCACTTTTATCTAACTTGTAGTCCATACTTTGAAGAATGTCTATAAAAATAATTTATGGCTCCAACATTATTCTGACAAAATCAGCACTGCTTTTTCTGTTATGCAATGTTTGTGACTACCGACCCCCGGGTATGGGATGGTTGTGTTAATGTTGTTGTTTTTGTTGTTGTTGTTGTTGTTGTTGTCTTAAGTCCGGAGACTGGTTTGATGCAGCTCTCCACCCTACTCTATCCTGAGCAAACCTCTTCATCTCCTCATAAGAACGGCAACCTACATCCATTTGAATTTGCTTACTATATTCGTTTCTTCGTCTCCCTCGGCGATTTTTCTTCCAAACACTCCCCTATGACGCTTCATTATGATAACTTGATGTCTTCTTTTAGTCAAGGTTTGCCAAAAATTCATTTTCTCCCCAATTCTGTTCAGTATTTCCTCATTACTTTACGCGATCCACCCACCTAATCTTCAGCATCCTTTTGTAGCACACATTTCAAAAGCTTCTATCCTCTTCCTGTCCGTACAGCTTATCATCCATGTTTCACTCCCATACAAGGCAACACTTCACACAAATGCCTTCAAAAAATACTTCCTTGAACTTAAATTAACATTCGATGGCAACAAATTTCTCTTCTTCGAAAACGCTTTTCTGTACTGCGACCATCATATGGCATTTTATTGTGCAAGTAACAAGACTCATCATGTACCACCTTTATTGTTATGTCACCTAATCTAATTCCTTCAGGATCGCCTGATGTTCTTGGACTGCACTCCATTACCCCTGTTTTGCTCTTGTTAATTTTCATCTTATACGCACCATTCTACTACGTTTATCGTCTCATTAAGTAATCGAATTCCTTCAGCATCACCTGATTCTCTCATTACATTCATTACCCTCGTGTTACTCTTGTTATTGGTCATCCTATACCTTTTTGCTGTCTCTGACAGAATTACAGTGTCGTCGACAAAACGCTATGTTTGTATTTCCTTACCCTGAACTTTAATTCCTCTCAAAATTTCTCCTTGCTTTCCTTTATAGCTTGCTCATTGCACAAATTGAATAGCATTTGAGAAAGGCTACAACCCTGTCTTACTCCCTTCCCAACATCTGCATCCCTTCAACTCTGATAATTGCTGTCTGGTTTTTTGTACAAGTTGTAAATAACCTTCCGTTCCCTATATTTTACTCCTGTTTATTTCAGAATTTGGAAGAGCGTATTCCAATCAACATCGTCAAAAGCTTTTACCAAATTTACAAAAGCTAAAAATGTCGGTTTGCCTTTCCTTAAAATGAGTATTGCCTCCTGTGTTCGCATATTTCTCTGGAACCCAAACTGATGTTCCCCGAGGTCGGCTCCTACCAGCTACTTAGTCCTTCTGTAAATAATTCATGTTAAAATTTTGCAACGATGAATTATTAAACTGATGGTTACTTTCAAATCCGTCAATGCTTGCCAGTCTTGTATTTGCGAACTGTATACACACCATAATGTTATTCTCCTTCCGTCTCTTTAGCCCTTTCCTCCTCCCAGTTCATTTGTCTCTATCCTCCTCCCCCTCATGGTATTCCTATCCATATCCTCCCCCTCCCCGCACCCTGTATATCTCTTGTGTCATACGCTATCCACCTGTTCCTGTCCGTCCTCAGTGCGATTATATTCTCCCTGTCGTTCTTTGTATACATTTATTTATTCATATACACGTGGCATCTGTTCGGAAAGAACAGACGTCACATTCTGATCCTGCAGCTGTTATTATTTAATATTCGTAGAATATATGACTTCAACTGCTATTGGGCAAAGCTGAAAATGTGTACCCAGCCGGGATTCGAACCCGGGTCTCCTGCTTTCTAGGCAGTTGCGCTGACCCCTACACCACTGGGGACACAGTGATCACCGCACCTGCAAGGACTACCCATGCACGCCTCCCGTCAGATACAAATTCCCAGCTTCACCCTGCCCATAGTACTCAAACTCGTAGTTATGAAACTAATTCCCGTAAGAGTAAGGGCTTCAAACTTGCCCACCCCTCCCCACTGTTCCGAAAGACCCGGGTTCGAATCCCGGCTGGGCACACATTTTCAGCTTTGCCCAAACGCAGTTGTCATATATTCTGTGAATATTAAATAATAACAGCTGCAGGATCAGAATGTGACGTCTGTTCTTTCGGAACAGACGCCACATGTATATATATATATAATATGCCGGTGACGGGCAATGATCCTATCGTTAGTGGGGAGGGGTGGGCAAGTTTGAAGCCCTTACTCTTACGGGAATTAGTTAAACTACGAGTTTGAGTACTATGGGCAGGGCGAAGCTGGGAATTTGTATCTGACGGGAGGCGTGCATGGGTAGTCCTTGCAGGTGCGGTGATCACTGTGTCCCCAGTGGTGTAGGGGTCAGCGCAACTGCCTAGAAAGCAGGAGACCCGGGTTCGAATCCCGGCTGGGTACACATTTTCAGCTTTGCCCAATAGCAGTTGAAGTCATATATTCTACGAATATTTATTTATTCCTCCTCGTCGCTCTATCTCACTTCTCTATCTCTTTTCCCTCTCTTCCACCTCCTCTCCTTTCACACCCTCTCAACCATCCGCCTGTCTTGTCACTACCTTCCCCGGCTCTTTACCAATCTTCTCCCCCCCCCCCTGTGTATAAAAAGTTTTTTATATCTCCCAAAAGTTATTGTGATCGGCCAGACAGTTTCGAAATCTGGATGGAGGTACCCTGCCCCATGCACCATATGAAATCTTGTGCTGATGAGAGACAGTATTGGTTTCACTTATTTACACATGACGCGTTTCGCCAACTTCTGGGCATCATCAGCCGTCGAGGGGAAAATTTACAATTTTTTTTTAAAAGACAGGAGTTAACTAAAAATATGTAACTTCCTCCCTAAGCAAGAAACACTAAAAATAGCGAAGGTGCAGAATGATGAAACTGCAGGCCACATGGCCACATTCACGTTTTGACGTGAGGGGTGTGTGTGAAGGTTAAACTAATAAAATACCGCTGAAGATCATGGTTTAACGAATAAAACAACTTATTGGTTAGACAGCGGGGCGTCAGATTATTAAATTTCTTACAGCTCTCTAATCTTCTGAAGCGACGTTTGTAATCGGAGTGGTTCAAATTATACATTGCCTCGTCTGCTTCATACATTCGTATTAATCTTGTAGTTTACTGAACACAGCAACTAAACTTTGCAGCTGGCCGCGGTGGCCGAGGGGACTGAGGCGCTCCAGTCACGTTCTGCACGGCCACTACGGTCTGGGGTTCGAATCCCCCCCTCGGGCATGGATATTTGTGCTGTCCTTAGTGTTGGCTAGTTCATAAGTAGTTTGTACGTTTAGGGACTGATGACCCCGTAGTTAAGTCCCATAAGCTATACAAACATTTGAACATTTTTTGAACTTTGCAGCCGTACCCACAACAGTCGAATATCTGCAGCGATGCTAGTGTTCAAAACGGTTATTCTTCGCATTGCTGTGAACAGAAGACAAACGACTTTTATGATAAAGTCTACGGCGAGGCCTAAGATATTGACAAAGAAATATGATCGTGTAATTCAGGCCTTATGTAAGGACAGAGAACATTCAAAAAGGAAACTGGTTGGATATTCATACCAAAACTAACTGCAAACACCCGCTTCGCTGGGTTTTTATTTTGTAGTTTTCTTCTATTATCCGCCTGTGCATTTGTTTGTCATTTCCTCCGTGTTCTTTCACTGATTGGACGTGTTTCCCTAAATTCTTCTAGCTGTTCTTCTATCTGATTATCCCTCCGTCGATGCTAGTTTGCTCGGAGCACAGCTAGACGTCCTTTTGTTTCGCCTGTAGATCCACTTTTCAGTACTGTTTTCTGTCGTTCGAAAATGATCGATAACGTCAAAATTCTTTCTTACGCATTGGCATCTTTCTTGATATTTTTATTTTTTTTTTATTTTTGAAACTACACTATGCACTGTTCTTATTTTTCCTTATTCGTGCACTTCTCATTGCAGAGAAAATGCGTATCGCTCATATACCGAAGATTTCGTCTGTGGCATCATCCCATTTCGCACTTTGTAACCTGCTTGCTATATAGTTGTAAAAGTAATCGATGGCCTTCAGTCTGAATGTATTTTAATTTGACGACTTTCAAAGAAGATATCTCCCACTTCCGTATAGCTATCGACATGTAATTGCTAAGGTATACAGCGGGAGACTTTGGACTACAAGTACACTTAAAGACCATTGGTCTATGTTGAGCGGTATTTGCTGTAGAGCGAAATATTCAGACACACGCGTAGATTATTTATAGATATTTGTGCCTATATTTCAATCTGTAGCCAAAACTACAAATCGCAAATAAACAGTGGTTGTAGGCCTGTATGGTATTTGTTATCAAGTCTCTCATTATGCTCTGTGGTGGTTGAAGGTTGATAACAAGAAACTGGTGGACGATATGAGGGTTTAAAGTTATCGACTTATAGGAAGTTTTACGTTTCTATATCTTTCAACCCCAATATCTTCGAAGCATTTATCGTTATTAACCCTCAATCACCATAGTGCACAATAAGAGACTTGGCAGTTCAAGTACACACCAACACCATTCGTCTGCGTTGTGTAGTTTTGGCTGCAGAGTGAAATGTATACATAAACACTTCAATTTTGAAATGATTGAATATATATTGTGGAAGGTGCATATAAGATGAACATTAACAAGAGCGAAACTGGGGTAATTCAGTGCAGTCTAAGAAAATCAGGTGATGCTGAAGGAATTAGATTAGGTAACGAAACAATGAAGGTGGTAGATGAGTTTTGTTACTTGGGCAGTAAAATAACAAATGATGGTCTCAGTACAGAGGATATAAAATGCAGAATGGCAATGGGTAGAAAAGCGTTCTTGAAAAAGAGAAATTTGTTAACATCGAATATTGATTTAAGCCTAAGGAAGTCCTTTCTGAAGGCATTTGTGTCGAGTGTTGCCTTGTATGGGAGTGAAACATGGACGATAAACAGTGCGGACAGGAAGAGGATAGAGGCTTTTGAAATGTGGTGCTACAGAAGAATGCTGAAGATTAGGTGGGTGGATCGCGTAACTAATGAGGAGGCACTGAATACAATTGGGAAGAAAAGGAATTTCTGGCATACCTTGACTAAAAGAAGGGATAGATTGGTAGGACACATTCTTAGACATCGAGGAATTGTGAATTTAGCGTTGGAGGGAAGTGTGTGGGGTAAAAACCGCAGAGGAAGACCAAGAGATGGATACAGTAAGCAGATTCAGAGAGATGTAGGTTGCCGTTCTTATGTGGAGATGAAGAGGCTTGCTCAGGATAGGATATTGTGGAGAGCTGCATCAAACCAGTCTCCGGACTGAAGACAACAACAACAACAACAACAACAAGAACAACAACATATCGCGGAGCTTATACTACAGTTGTAATTCGTGATCCGAGATGAATGTGTATGACAGACGACAGCTATTTCTGCCAATGGCATTACGTGAATATAACAGCGAGGGTAAAATATAATAATGGATAGTCCAGGTTGGAATTAATAATTTAGTAATAAGGACAGTTCAAAACTCACCGCAAAGACGTGGCGACGAGCTGCGAAAGGCACATACAAAAGACACACACATACAACACTTTCAGCTATCGGCCATGGCCTTCTTCAGAAAATAGAGCACTCACGCAATCACAAAGGCACACAACACAGTCATACAACCAGCACCTTCGGCTGCCGCACCACAGAATACCAAAAATAACAGAAGTGCAAAGACCATGTTATCACACGGAAACACAGAACGACAGCAGCGCTACTAGCGGCCTGGCAATGAACTTTCAATTCGAAAAATGTGGCGTGAAAATCCATATGTTTACTTCTAAATACACGAATGAGAAAACGTTATACTGATGTTAGATGACAATATTTTTCATTTATTCTTCAAGGGTGGACCTCATAGAAAATTTTTTGAGACCTTGTAAAGTAATACATACGAGAAATTTAAATAAAAAAAACTAACATTAAATGGTTGTGGCTGTAGTTTACAGTCGGCCAAACTTCGTAAATGATGGCGTAGTAATCTTTTTGACCGTAAAATTGTTTGTTTCTGAAACTCGGTACTGCGATTTTCGCCGTGTGGCGTTATCCCATGGAAATAAATGTGATTTTGCGCATGTCAGACTAAAAATCATCTGATATTGCATGCATCTATGTAAATGATTTTTCAGTTTTCACATACGCTAAGGCACAATTATATCCACTCATGTGACCAAAACAGGAATTGTAGGTTGTACAAATAAATAATTTTACAGCCATATACACTGTCCTGCAAAGAAGAATGTAGGCCTACTGTAATGTGTACAAAAACCAATTTATTTTTATTTCTGTTGATTACTACTGTGGCGGACCCGAGTGTTAAGCTATGTAAATTATATCTCTGAACTTCATTCAATTTTTATTACTTCAAATGTTTTTAATTCGTTTTCTGTTCTTGTTCCTTGTCTGCAATGTTTTGAGTGATCATTAAAAGTTATAAACACATCCTTTCTCTCATTTTATAAACCTTGTACATAAACAATAACCATATTGGTGACCCCGACGTGATAAACTGAGCTTCAATTTGAAGAAACCATACCTGCATGTTTTTCTTCCAGATGGGCGGGATCTTCACTGAAACACGAGCAATACCCGCTTCGTCCCATGCTGATGTAGGCCGTGAATTTGGCGTCGTTGCCGTTGTCGGTCATTTTTGCACTTCACAAATTAAAAATGCGTTCCGCTCCCTATTAATCACGTCGGCGTCACCAATATGGTTCAGCAATTAGGTTACCAGGAGCATTTCTCAATGAACAGAAATTAGTAACTGACATCCCAAGCCGGCCGCGGTGGCCGAGGTGACTGAGGCGCTGCAGTCACGGTCAGCACGGCCACTACGGTCGGGGGTTCGAATCCCCCCTCGGGCATGGATATTTGTGTCGTCCTAGTTCGTAAGTAGTTCATAAGTAGTTTGTAAGTTTAGGGACTGATGACCCCGTAGTTAAGTCCCATAAGCTTAACAAACATTTGAACATTTTTTTTGACATCCCAAGCTTTGTCTTCAAATTGAAGGAACAGCCGAGAAGCCTAAGACCAGTTCCAACAGAACATCACGCCCACAAAAAGATCTTTATTCACACTCAACCGACGACAAGCAAGTTTGTTTTTGTGCGACATGATGCTATCCGAACACCGCTTCAGCCAACATATGACGGGCCATACCCAGTCTTGTCTCGCAGTGACAAGCACTTTCAGGTAGAGATGCCAACAGGAAAACAAACTACTAGCATTGACAGATTGAAACCTGCCTTTCTTCTGACAGACTATTCATCGAATAACATGGACGACACATCAAGAGAAACCACTTCGGACATTCCGTCACCTTCCATCCCAAAGACTATCAACCTTCAGAAGACAACAGACAGCAATCAACCCAGTGCACCTACTCCACGGGTCACCAGATCAGGTCGACAGGTCACCTTCCCTCGAAAATACATGGACGCTGTCATTGCGGAGGGAGTGTGTGGCGGACCCGAGTGTTAAGCTATGTAAATTATATCTCTGAACTTCATTCAATTTTTATTACTTCAAATGTTTTTAATTCGTCTTCTGTTCTTGTTTCTTGTCCTCAATGTTTTGAGTGATCATTAAAAGTTATAAACACATCCTTTCTCTCATTTTATAAACCTTGTACATAAACAATAACCATACTACTTATGCATCTTCAGTCATATGAAATGGAACTTCTGTACAGTTCAAATAAATGAAATTTATGAAACTGACAACATGCACTCAGAATATCGCAATTAGGAAGACGTTGCTGTAGAACCTCAGCACAGAACAACACCTACGAATCAAAACAAGTATGGAGGACTGTAAAACGTAAATCATCCAATAGGAAAGCGAGAAGAAAAATCGTAACGCTGTATGTGGCCTGGCAGCGAACCAACATCGGGTTACCGGAAACCCCTATATGAGTTTCACACACCCCTGTTTAACAGCCGCCTTCGAAACCGGAGGCAGCTGTTACCATTTCACAAAAGACTAATGTCCAATAATTATTTGGCCTTAGCTAATTCTGAACTTTTGTCGCTAGGCATAAAGTATGTATTAACAGCACGGCTGCACCAGGACTGTCTCAATTTGTTTTGTTTCCACAGATTAGAGGTCTTGCCCATTTCTATTAGCATCCTCTCCCTAAAGAAGTGAAACATTGGCTGCGTTTCTTGCTTCTGTGAAAGAATGCCCAAACATGCCAATGTCTAATATTTTATCTGTGAGACAGGAAGGAGAAAAACTGTTCAAATGTTCGTTAAGCTTATGGGACTCAACTACGGGGTCATCAGTCCCTAAGCTTACAAACTACTTATGAACTAGCTACAACTAAGGACGGCACAAATATCCATGCCCGAGGGTGGATTCGAACCCCCGACCGTAGTGGCCGTGCAGACCGTGACTGATGCGCCTCAGTCCCCTCGGCCACCGCGGCCGGCCAGGAAGAAGACTCAAAGCAATTTCTGTCATCTGGTCTGCTGTGCGGAATTATGCCGGATATGTCTGTTACTTGGGCAGTAAAATAACAAATGATGGTCACAGTACAGGGGATATAAAATATAAAATACAAAATGCCGAATGGCAATGGGTAGAAAAGCGTTCTTGAAAAAGAGAAATTTGTTAACATCGAATATTGATTTAAGCCTAAGGAAGTCCTTTCTGAAGGCATTTGTATGGAGTGTTGCCTTGTATGGGAGTGAGACATGGACGATAAACAATGCGGACAGGAAGAGGATTGAGGCTTTTGAAATATGGTGCTACAGAAGAATGCTGAAGATTAGGTGGGTGGATCGCGTAACTAATGAGGAGGTACTGAACAGAATTGGGGAGAAAAGAAATCTCTGGCATACGTTGACTAAAAGAAGGGATAGATTGGTAGGACACGTTCTTAGACATCAAGGAATTGTGAAATTTAGCGTTGGAGGGAAGTGTGTGGGGTAAAAACCGCAGAGGAAGACCAAGAGATGGATACAGTAAGCAGATTCAGACAGATGTAGGTTGCCGTTCTTATGTGGAGATGAAGAGGCTGGTTCAAGATAGGGAATTGTGGAGAGCTGCATCAAACCAGTCTCCGGACAGAAGACCACAACAACAATGTCTGAAGCAATGGCCATGTCAGATGGGGAAGCAGAGAGACAGGAAATAAGTTTTAGTCATCAGGCTGCTGCACCATCTGCTGTGACAGACGTTGAAATGGCAGCTGAAGTATACACATATCTGGCAGGCTACATCGCACACGCTGTGAAATGTCACCTCACCGGGGGTGTCGTCTAATGAACTACTTCGTCCTCTTCCAAAACACGTCGCAGAATACGTGTGGATAGAATTTGTATCACGAGGAGGTTTGTTAGTGCTGTCTGACGATTGGATGCGACAGATCTCAGAGTATGAGCTGCCGTCCAACGAGATTAACGGTAGTGACACTTTCAGAAGGAAAAAAAAAAAAATATTTCTAAGAGATTTGCCGACGAAATTTCGCAGACATAATCCTCACGTGGCGCCGGAGGTCATGAAAATATTCTTACGGACCCGAATTTTTATTCGATTGCGCTACCTCAACATGAAGCTGAAGAAAGAAAGCAGCGCTATCACAGGGGCGAAAATCACGCCGGTGGTTTTCTTCGGCTAACGGAAAAGTTTAATGGGCAATAAGTGTCGCACAAGTGGAAAGTGAGCGCCACCTACTTTCGCCGCGCGCCGCCATGCACGCACGGCGCGGCGTTCTTACGACGTCAGCCACGAGCGCCCTCTGCTGCAACTCCGCTCGTGGCCACCACTGAACGACATCGTTCACTTGGGACTGAGATAGGAACCAGCTAACACTTCGGAATCAGATAGGCACCAGTGAAGACTTGGCTATCGGGTAGGCACTAGGCAGGTCTCTAGCTCAACTATGTATCAGCATTCTGCAGTACTGAGCTACGTAAAAGTTAAGTATTACTAACTCTCTAAGAAATATATATCTCGTTCTAATTTACTCTAGTGTTTCCAGTTTTTGCTGTCCCACTGGCTGGTCACCTCCTACCTGCACAAGCGTGCATCCTTTATTCCTGTGTCAGTCTTTCGACTCGGCCACCGACACCTATTACGGAAACGAGACACAAAAGCGGCGACGTGGCTGGGACTCAAAAGCCCTTACTCTTACGGGAATTAGTTTCATAACTACGAGTTTGAGTACTATGGGCAGGGCGAAGCTGGGAATTTGTATCTGACGGGAGGCGTGCATGGGTAGTCCTTGCAGGTGCGGTGATCACTGTGTCCCCAGTGGTGTAGGGGTCAGCGCAACTGCCTAGAAAGCAGGAGACCCGGGTTCGAATCCCGGCTGGGTACACATTTTCAGCTTTGCCCAATCGCAGTTGAAGTCATATATTCTATGAATACACAAAAGGTTGCTATAGGCAGACGTTGCGCCAGAGCTGGACGGCACAGTTTTTGAGCCGGTCTGGCGGTGGCGACTTTCTCTTTTTTCGGCCTGCGCCGCGCGCCTGCCAATGGGGGAGCGTGGCGCCGGCGGCCGGCCAATGACGTCAGCGGCAAGGTGCGCGGCAGGTGCGAGTGGCTCGCGCTTGGCCAATGGCGGCCGCCGCCGGCTCACCTGGCCAGGTGCGATAGAGCGATAGGCCGGGGGGCGGGGCCACGCCGGCGGCGGCCGGCCAATCGCCGCGCGCCCCACCTGCCGGCCCGAGGTGTCCGCGCTGCGCATGCGCGGGCAGGTGAGGCCGGCCGTGACGTCACAAGCCACGGCGGCGGGCTCTCCGTGCCGTAGGCAGTGCACGGCCCAGCCAGGGAGCGAGCAGGTGGGAGAGAACGCGGTCGATAGCGCCGCTGACGTGGGTACAGGGAAGTAGTCGTGCGTAGTTCGCGAACGAACTAGTTCGCGAGAGAGCACTCCCACTGGCGAACTAGTTCGTAGATCCTTCGCCTATTAGTTCGTCCGCTCCTTTTCCGGCGACTGACGGGGAACAGCGAGAGCGCGCAGAATCACGTGGTCGCGAACTAGAATGTGCGCCATAGGTCGCGAACTAATATATGCGTGATAGGTCGCGAACTAAAATATGCGTGATAGGTTGCGAACCAAAATATGCGCGACAGGTCGCGAGCTAAAATGCGCCATAGGTCGCAAACTATAATATGCGCAAACTAAAATATGCGCAAACCAAAATATGTTCCATAGGTCGCAAACTAAAATATGCGCAAACCTAAATATGCGCCATAGATCGCGAACCAAAAGATGCGCGATAGGTCGCGAACGGAATTAAAAACCACGTGTTTTCCTTCTACTCATGAGAGCCATTTCGAGGTTAGTGTCTGCCTCTTACATTACATAGTTCAGTGCTTCAAAATTTCTGCTTTGAACTATTCCGCACTCTGCAATATATGACTAATAAATTCCATAATGCCAAGATGTGCAGACCATGTCACTGGGAGCGGACGAACTAAAAGGGAAGTAGTCTTGTGCAGTTTGCGAAAGAATTTTTCACGTAATATTAACACGTGACTGGCAATCCAGATCCCTGTTACTACCATCCAAGCCTGGATTCGCCACTGACTGTACGTATAGTATAACGCAAGGTGATGTCGAAGACTTCGTTTCTCATTTCGGAACTGCAGCAGACGCACCTCAGTGGTAACACGTATGCAGTGCTGACAAACTGCGAATTGTAACAAGTAAGGTGTCCATATTATTTTCTCCGCCCTTGTTCGTACTAGTCTTCTGTAGCTCGCGAACGAACTAGTTCGGAAGACAGCGCTCCCACAGGCGAACTACGCGACCTAGTTCGCAGGTCCCTAGCCTCTTAGATCCTCCGCTCCTTTACGATGAGTGAAGGGTAACGGCGAGAGGACGCGATAGCGCGCAGAATCGCTTGATTCCCTTCTGCCAGTTGCCGTCATTTCGAGCTGAGATGCAGCTCAGCTGTAGTTTTAGTAGCAGTAGCAAAAGACAAAACGAGCGGACGAACTAAAAAGAGCGACGTACTTCGCGGCCGAGCTGCGAACTAAAAGGAAAGCTACCGGTCGCGAACTGAACTGTGCGCGATAGGTCGCGAACTGAACTATGCGCGATACGTCGCGAACTAAAATATGCGTCATAGACCTACTTCGGGGCCGAGCTGACAACTAAAAGGAGAGTTACCGGTCGCAAACTAAAATATGCGCCATAGGTCGCGAACTAAAAGATGCGCGATAGGTTGCGAACTGAGATATGCGCGATAGAACTGAAATATGCGCCATAGGTTGCGAACTTAAAGATGCGCGATCTAAAATAAGCGTGATAGGTCACGAACTAAAATAAGCGTGATAGGTCGCGAACTAAAATAAGCGTGATAGGTCGCGAACTAAAATGTGCGCCACAATTCGCGAACTAAAATGTGCGCGACAGGTCGCGAACTAAAACAAGCCTGTTTGCCATCTTCTCATGAGAGCCATTTCGAGATTAGCGTCTGCCTGCTAGATTACATAGTTCAGTGCTACAAAATTTCTGCTTTGAAGTATTCTGCACTCTGCAATATCTGACTAGTAAATTCCGTAAGCCGCGGTGTATTACCTGAGCGGTCTAAAGCGTTTCGCTGCGAAGCGCGCGGTTGCTCGCCGTGGAGATTCGAGTCCTCCCTGGGGCATGGGCGTGTGTGTTTGTCCGTAGGTAAGTTTACCTAGGTTTAAGTAGGTTTTAAGGTACGGACTGATGACCACGCAGTTTGGTCCGATAGATTTACAGACATTTGAACAGGCGAACTACGCGAAATAGTTCGCAGATTCCTCGCCTCTTGGTTCGTCCGCTCATTTTTTTTTTTTTTTTTTTTTTTTTTTTTTTTTTTTTTTTTTGTGGCAACTAACAGCCAAACAGCTAAAAATTTAAGTTCAGGGTAAATATTCAGTATTTTGAGGCATGTTTAACGGAGAATCTACTCAGAACTTCATAACTTGGGATTTTATTTCTTGTGTTTAACAAAATATCAATATGCAGCATCTGCTGAAGCCATAATTTATGCCCCAAAAGTGTGTTAAAAATTCTGCATTGCTTCTGACATATTTTACAATCTGATACAGTTAAATTTTCATTAATGCTATCCATCTCCACAGACAGTTGTAATCTTAAGATCTCAGTTTCATTTCGTAAGACAGAAGGGATGTTTAGAACGAAATGTAATGTAGACATTAGATTATCATTATCGTACGAAGAACGATGTGTTTTTGTTAATTCTTCAGTGCGCCATTGCTTTGAAATGACAACGTGTAAGTTAAGATAAGAAAATCATCAAATACGCGACGCAAGATGGCGTATGCCAGAGACAGTTCTGGGTGAGGAATGTCACGTGACATCTCCGAACGGCTGGTTTTCGTTGATTCAATGGAGGGTGTCAAACCTCCGTTATTTTTGCAAATATGTCTCAAACGATACGAGATATGAAAAAAAAACACCAGGGAGCTAAGTTGTAGAGAATTTTCTCCTCTACCAATCAGGTTATTCAATTTTCGTGTCAGATGAACGGTTCGTTTGCAATTACAATTATATTAGAAACCGCTTTTTTTGTATTACTACCGTATTTTTTGTCCGAAAAATTTGAAAAGGGAGATTCTGGTCTCTGGCGGCCTACAATCATGTCTCTAAAATTTGGTGCTGATCGGTTGAACGGTTCGTCTTAAAAGCAGGGAACACGTTACGGACAGGCAGACAGACAGACATACATTCCAAAATCGCCGTTATTTTTGCAAATATCTTTGAAACGCTACGAGATATGAAAAAAACATAACAGAGCAAAATTGTAGAGAATTTTCTGCTCTACAAATCTGGTTATTCCATTTTAGTGCCAGTTGAATAGTTAAGCCGTTATTTTCATTTAAATTTCGAGCTGTCAAAAGCCGATCGCAAAGGCCCACTTTCAATGTTACTACCGTAACCTAAAGTGGGCCAAAATAATACATGAAATGTATCTGTGACACATCGTAGAGGATTACCTATTTTATGAAGTATCGATATATTTTTGTGGTGTCGCACAAGTCTGAAGTGCGCGCCACGTACTTTCGCCGCGCGCCGCCATGCACGCACGGCGCGGCGTTCTTACGACGACAGCCACGAGCGCCCTCTGCTGCAACTCCGCTCGTGGCCACCACTGAACGACATCGTTCACTTGGGACTGAGATAGGAACCAGCTAACACTTCGGAATCAGGTAGGCACCAGTGAAGACTTGGCTATCGGGTAGGCACTAGGCAGGTCTCTAGCTCAACTATGTATTCTGCAGTACTGAGCTATGTAAAAGTTAAGTATTACTAACTCTCTAAGAAATATATATCTCGTTGTAATTTACTCTAGTGTTTCCAGTTTCTGCTGTCCCACTGGCTGGTCACCTCCGTACCTGCACAAGCGTGCATCCTTTATTCCTGTGTCGGCCTCTTTTTACTCGGTCACCGACACCTACGACAACGAGACACAAAAGTGGCGACGAGGATGGGACACAAAACATTTTTTGGATGAGAGGGTACCGTATTATTATAGCAACCTTCGTTAATATTCGGAATCGGAGCCGTAGTAGCCGGCCTGTGTGTAACGTCAAGTAGAAGCCGTAGCTGAAAAGGTGGATACGCGGCAAAGTCGTGCTTCCGCTTCCGCTTGAAGTTCGGCCGACGTCCTGCGGTGTCCCATACATTAGACGCGGCGTCCCGCTGTCTACGTTAACGATGGTCGCCACCCGTGCGGCATCCTAAGAGCCTTAGCGTCCCCACTGGTCGAGGGTCTACACAGAGGCCCGGCCGCCCACGTGGGCAGCGGCCTTCGGTAGCGGCCAGGCCCGGCCACGTGCAGGCCACGCCCCCGCGGCCATTGTGGTCCTCAGGAGGAAACCCGCCGCCTTTGTAGCGCCCTCCTGCAGAGCCTTTGTCCTGCGTCCGGACACGGAGGACACCGCCGCACCTGCTCCTCAAGGACACACCTCCTCGCGGCTGCGGCTGACGCCTTGTCCCGCCCGCTGGGTGGCTATCGCGCGCTAGAAGCTGTACTGTCCAGCGCTGTAAGTCTAGGCCCTCATGACCATAGCAGTTCCGTCCAAGAGGTTTACAAACATCTGTGCCGGAACCGGGACTCGAACCTGGGACCTTTGCCTTTCGCGGGCAAGCGCTCTACCGACTAAGCTATCCCGACACGACTCACGATGCCGCCTCACAACTTTACTTCCGCCAGTACCTCGCCTCCTACTTTCCAAACTTCACAGAAGCTCTCCTGCGAACCATGCAACACTAGCACTCCTGGAAGAAACGATATGGTGGAGACATGGTTTAGCCAAAGCCTAAGGGATGTTTCCAGAATGAAACTTTCACTCTGCAGCGGAGAGTGCTCTGATATGAAAATTCCTGGCAGATTAAAATTGTGTGCC
Organism: Locusta migratoria; assembly: GCA_026315105.1. Lineage (NCBI taxonomy): Eukaryota > Metazoa > Arthropoda > Insecta > Orthoptera > Acrididae > Locusta > Locusta migratoria. The sequence goes on from CM048754.1 coordinate 15,987,749, forward strand.
GGAACCGGGACTCGAACCTGGGACCTTTGCCTTTCGCGGGCAAGCGCTCTACCACTGAGCTACCCCGACACGACTTACGATGCCGCCCCACAACTCTACTTCCGCCAGTACCTCGCCCCCTACTTTCCAAACTCCGCTGCAGAGTGAAAGTTCCATTCTGGAAACATCCCTTAGGCTGTGGCTAAGCCATGTCTCCACCATATCCTTTCTTCAAGGAGTGCTAGTCTTGCATGTTTCGCAGGAGAGCTTCTGTGAAGTTTGGAAAGTAGGAGGCGAGGTACTGGCGGAAGTAAAGTTGTGAGGCGGCATCGTGAGTCGTGTCGAGATAGCACAGTCGGTAGAGCGCTTGCCCGCGAAAGGCAAAGGTCCCAGGTTCGAGTCCCGGTTAGGGCACACAATTTTAATCTGCCAGGAAGTTTCAAATCAGCGCACACTCCGCTGCAGAGTGAAAGTTACATTCTATCTAAACATATTTGATTTTCGGAAACATCGATAAATAAAATAATACATTCGGCCGTTTGTGTTGACTGTTTTTTAGGCAACAGTTACAATAATTCATTACGTCTTCAGGTCCCTTTACGAAATTAAAACCGCGTTGCATTCAATAAGGCACAGCTTACTCTTTTTTTCCATGACATCTCGCGAGCCACGGATTAAGGACAACAGGGGGATTGTGTTTTTCTCGACTTCAAAAAAGGCGTTCGACGCGGTGCCACACTGCAGACTGCTAACGAAGATACGAGCTTATGCAATACGTTCACAGGTTTGTGACTGGCTGGAAGACTTCCTAAGTAATAGGTCGCAGTACGTTGTTCTCGACGGCGAGTGTCCATCAGAGACGAGTGTATCGTCAGGCGTGCCCCAGGGGAATGTGATAGGACCGCTACTATTTTCTATCTATATAAATGATCTGATGGACAGAGTAAGTTGTAATTTGCGGCTGTTTGCTGATGATGCTGTGGTGTATCGGAGGGTGTCGTCTGTAACTGACTGTAATAGCATACAGGATGACTTAGACAAAATTTCTAGTTGGTGCGAAGAATGGCAGTTAGCTCTCAATGTAGAAAAATGTAAGGTGATGCGCATGAGTAGAAAAAACAATCCCATAATGTTCGAATACAGCATTAGTTGTGAGCTTCTTGATGCTGTCGCGTCGTTGAAATATCTAGGCGTAACATTGCAGAGCGATATGAAATGGAACGAGCATCTAAGGACAGTTGTGAGTAAGGCGGACAGCCGACTTCGGTTTATTGGGAGAATTTTGGGAAGATGTACTTCATTTGTAAAATAGACCACGTATAAAACGCTTGTACGACCACGTCTTGAGTATTGCTCAAGTATTTGGGATCCACAGCAGATCAGTTTGAAGGAAGACATAGAGGCGGTTCAGAGGCGAGCAGCTAGATTTGTTACCGGTAGGTTCGACCAATGCGCGAGTGTCACGGAAATGCTCCGGCAACTCAATTGGGGATCGCTTGAGGAAAGACGACGTTCTTTTCGTGAATTTCTGTTGAGGAAATTTAGAGGGACGGAATTTGAAGCTGAGTGTAGTACGATCTTGCTGCCGCCTACTTACATTTCGCGTAGTGATGACAAGGACAAGATAAGAGAAATTAGGGCTCGTACGGAGGCATATAGACATTCTCTTTTCCCTCGTTATATCTGGGAGTGGAATATGAAAGGAAATTTAGTGGTTAAGTGTACCCTCCGCCATGCACCTTACTGTGGATTGCGGAGTTTACAGGGTAAAGCAGCTACGTCATAATTCGCCTTGTATCTCCCCAACCGTATCAGATACAAAGATGCCGTTTGGACAGTGAATTTCAGGGACAGGAATTACTTGAATACATCATATTTCACGTTTCTGATATTTTTTCTTACAGAGATATGGGGCTTCTATTTTTATTTATTATATTTACCTTAATGGAAACCTTTGTAAAATTTTAGCTTGACTTGATGAACTTAATGAGACGGTTTGAAATATGTGTATACCAGAACATTTAGGCGAATAGATTTTGAGACATGGATTTGTTCCCGTATCGTATTCGTGCTTCGAAGCGGCGTTGTGAAGTGTGACCTTTCCTGTTGACTTAACAGGGAAGGCGTTGTTTTCATGATAACGCCCAAGGCGACTACAACTGTGCATTGCGGCAGAGGGAAAGCTTTTTGAGCACATGCTCTAGTAAAGTTTTGTATCATATAGAGTATGTATTTTGCATTTTTCTGTGTAGCTGCTTCGTATTGTGATCGATAGTAAATATTTTCAAGCCGGACGCGGTGGCCGAGGGGACTGGGGCGCTCCAGTCACGGTCTGCACGGCCACTACGGTCGGGGGTTCGAATCCCCCCTTGGGATGGATATTTGTGCCGTCCTTAGGATTAGCTAGTTCATAAGTAGTTTGTAAGTTTAGGGACTGGTGACCCCGTAGTTACGTCCCATAAGCTATACAAACATTTGAACATTTTTTAAATATTTTCAAATACAAAACGAGTACGTAAGAAATAATTGTGACCAATTACATTTGTATTCGCCCTGGCGGAGTAGCCGAGCGCATTGAGGCGCTTTGGTGCGATGGGCGAGGCCGTTCCCCGTCGCGGTTTTAATCCTACCTCGGGCATGGATGTTTGTGTTGTCTTTAGTATAAGCTAGTTCATAAGACGTTTAGGCCTATGACGGTTGAGAAGATGCTAGGGGTGTTATGCGTTAGCTGCCTCATCTTGTATATGCAGATGTCGATCTGAACAGCTGATGTTCCTCACTATGCTGCATAGTCTTGGACATACCGATGTTGATAAATTGCGTTTTCTCACATTCGCCGTCAGTTTTTTGTGCGAGGAAAGTAGTACGGTGACAATTCGAGGGTAGGTGCCGCGGCGGAATTGCCGAGCTATGCTACGATGAGCGAGGCTGTTCCCCGTCGGGGGTTCGAATCCTTCCCTCAGACATGGCTGTTTGCGCCGTCTTCAGTATAAGCTAGTTCATTAGTTTGTAAGTTCAGGGATTGATGACCTCGCAGTCAAGTTCCTGAAGCTTTGATTTGATTTGATATTCTCAGGGAAGCCAAAACAGTCTTGGACCAACCCGCCACTGCCCGCACCGAAACTAAGTTTATTGTGCGGTATCGCTCCCTGTATGTCTAGTAAAGCCAACCAATGCCCTTGAACAGTGCAAGGAGTCCCTTTACCAGTTCTTTACTAGACACAATTTCTTCGGGTCTGGTTGTCCCAAATGTTCTGTGCCTTTTACTCTCCAATGCAATGCATTCGAAAATCAGATGTGATGCAATTTCATCACTGTCATCACAGATCCTACATTTAGGGTCCTCTTCTGTTATTCCCATTGTACGTAGGTTTTTTTTTTTTTTTTTTTTTTTTTTTTTTAAATTCCCATGGCCTGTCAGCAATCGAACCATGAGTCTAATCTATCTCCTGTTCAGGCCCAGGACTGCAGAGCTTCTTTTAAAACATGGCTTAGGCATCATTATCTTGCCATGTTTTTGTCGATAGACTTTGGTCCAATATTCTACGTGCTGTCTTCTGAGCCAGTTACGTAGCTCCAATTTGATCATTGCCTCGGTGATTGTCAGGACAGGTTCCGGTCCAATAAATGGAGCCTCTGCCCCCATCCTGGCTAATCTGTCGGCATGTTCGTTGCCACTGATCCCCGAGTGGCCAGGGACCCACAATAGGTTTACTCTATTGCTTTCCCCTAGCTCCACCAGAACCCTGTGACATTCTGCAACAATTTTAGACCTTGTTGCAGGAGCTTCCAGTGATCTCAGGGCTGCCTGGCTGTATGAATAGATATAGATGCTACGGTCTTTGTAGCACCTACGCAAATTCTCCTCCACACACGCCCTGATGGCAGTGATTTCGGCCTGGAATACTGAGGCCAGTTTCCCTAGAGAGATGACGCCCTCCAGTCTTGGCTGCACCCCGTATACCCCAGCCCCACTATGCTGCATAGTCTTGGAGATACAGGTGTTGATAGATTGCGTTTTGTCACATTCGCCGACTGCTGTGCGCAATGAAGTTAATTGTGCGAGGAAAGTAGTACGGTGACAATTCGAGGGTAAGCGCATTGAGGCGCTATGATACGATGAGCGAGGCTGTTCCCCATCGGGGGTTCGAATCCCCCCTCGGGCATGGATGTTTGTGTTGTGTTTAGTATAAGGTAGTTGATAAGTAGTTTGTAAGTTTAGGGACTGATGACCCCGTAGTTTAGTCCCATAAGCTCTACAAACATTTGTGGCGGTACTAGCTTGCAAGCCATTGCTTTATTTTATTTCATAATTCCGTTTACTTTAATGAAATAGACGTGGGATAGTAGGAAGTGGCATGAGCCAGACAGTATCCAGATGGTAGTGTAAGTACGGTCCCGTGGGAAAACTCCGCCCATTTTTCTCTAACAGTGATATGATTGGCTGATGCTATATCTTAACGCGCCACAACCTCCCAGCTATTTTATCAATTATTTAATAAACCAAAATTCAGTTATTAATTTTATTACTATAACGTGTGTTAATTGTTCGTGATTACACTATTGTGTCGGTTGGCGCTAAAACTCTAGGCGCTATCGTGGAGCCCAGCTCCACTGCTAGTGAGTTCTCTGCGAACCACGACACGGTAAACATCTAGCGGCACTTGCCATAATCAGACTTGTATTAATGTCCAAACGCCATCTTTGTGTCTAATACGGTTGGGGAGATACAAGGGGTGTTATGACTTAGCTGCCTCGCCCTGTATATGTAGATGTCGTTCTGAACAGCTGAAGTCCCTCACTATGCTGCATAGTTTTGGAGATACAGGTGTTGATAGATTGCGTTTTGTCGCATTCGTCGACTGTGCGCTATGTAGTTTATTGTGCGAGGAAAGTAGTACGGTGACAATTCGAGGGTAGGTGCCGCGGCGGAATTGCCGAGCGCATTGAGGCGCTATGATAAGATGTGCGAGGCCGTTCCCCGTCGGGGGTTCGAATCCTCCCTCTGGCATGGATGTTTGTGCCGTCTTTAGTATAAGGTAGTTCATACGTAGGGGAGACCGGGGCACATTTTCCATAGGGGCAAGTTTTCCAAATCCGTTTATTTTCGAAACAAACCGCTAGATGTCACCACCGGCGATACTGTAGGAAGTAGCAACAATGCACGCTTCATTTACGGAAGTTTGAGTATCGTACCAGCAGTCACAACGTCGGCAGGGCTGTTTTCGTCATTTTTGCAAATGCGAGTAAACTTTCAGGTTTTTATTGGAACTTAAAATAAACATTCTAGCGTTAAACTTATTATTTTGACATTGCACATACTAAAAGTGGGTTTCTTTCTTCACGTAACTGTGCATTTGTTTTGTAAATAGCTTACACTGTTACTCAGCCGGCCGCGGTGGCCGAGGGGACTGAGGCGCTTCAGTCACGGTCTGCACGGCCACTACGGTCGGGGGTTCGAATCCCCCCTCGGGCATGGATATTTGTGCCGTCCTAGTTCGTCAGTAGTTTATAAGTAGTTTGTAAGCTTAGGGACTGATGACCCCGTAGTTAAGTCGCATAGACTATACAAACATTTGAACATTTGAACTGTTCCTCATGGACGTAGTGTTACAGTTCCGAATATGGCGACGGGGCACGTTTTCCGAGTGCATATGGGGCACATATTCCTTATTGCTTTGAGTCTTAACGCCAGGTCTAAAGCAAATGAAAAGTGGGTACAGTGCACGAAATGGGTGCATGGGACTGTACGAAATGGAATGTTCCATTTTTTTGTTTGCTTACATTGTGATTCAGACAATCAGCATAAGTATTGTTAAAAATGTCTGTATTTGTAAAATATTTAAGTCACATATTTTGTAAAACCATTAAATAGCATTTGTTTTTATTTAATGTGGCTATTGTTACTAGCCTCTTTTGTAATGTATTGTAAATTCATGATAAAAATACATATTCAGTGAAATCAAGATAATTATCTCTGTTTTAACATTGAAAGTATAATTGGAATATTTGCCCCTGTACATTTTAAGTAAGCTGGAAAACTTGCCCCGCATACGGGGCAAATTTTCCAACGTAACATGGTCAGACAAAACCATTTGCTACCGAGAATGATATTTACTATTTTCAAAAATATCTGTACAAGACTGTAAATAAAGGTGTAGGAAACATAATGATCCGCTGTTAACCGCAAAATCGATAAAAATAAGAAGTACAAAAATAAAAATGTAAAATGGTGGAAAACGTGCCCCGGTCTCCCGTAGTTTGTAAGTTTATGGACTGATGACCTCGCAGTTAAGTACCATTAGCTTCACAAACATTTGAACATTTTTTGGAGGGTAGGTAGGTGGGTGGGTAGTTAGGTAGATAGGTAGAGAGGGGCGATTCGCCACGGGCCGGTGGCGTACGGCGAAGCGGCGCGGCCTGGCGAGTCGATAGTCCGCCTTCAAGAGGAACTGCGCACACCGCCGTAGCCGGGGCAGCCAGCGAGACGTACGGCTCCTGATGACGGCGACCTCACAGGGGTGGGAACCGCAGACCGCAGCCAGCGAGAGTGCTCGGGTGCGTGGCTGCTGGAGCTCACAGCTGCTCATGACCGTCTTCTTCTGCAAGCGGTCTGCAGTAGTCTGGTGTAGTTCGCGAACGAACTAGTTCGGAAGAGCACTGCCACAGGCGAACTACGCGAAGTAGTCACCAACAGTTCCTACCCGAACATGTGTCGACGACGTGATTGCACAATTGCGTGCGGATTCTCGTCAGCCCACACATGTCGATTGTGAAAAATTTACAGTTTGATCACGTTGGAATGGAGCCTCCTCATCCGCAAATAGAGCAGCACAGGGTTCTCGCCTGAGTCTCAGGACGTGCGCTAGCCGCGCGTTTCGCGTATTTCAAGCGTCAACTTCGCGTCGCAATATCTCGGGATGTAACTGGAATATTGCGATGCAATCAACGCCATTGTTTATGTGATTTGTCATGCCGTGGATTGCTGAAGAAAAAAATATAGGATGTCAATTTAGAAAAAACATAAGTTTCTGTTAAAAAACACATTTGCTGTCGTTCCAGAATGTTTCCAAATATGTACATTCATGGGCCCCAGCCGTACATTGATACCGGTGAAAGTCGTTTACCAATAGCTGTTATTGTTCCAGAGATATTTTGGGTGGACAAGATAGCTGGGACACCCTGTATATAAGTAGTATCGGTTTAGGAAACATTGATCTTGTGGTACACAGTTTTTCCTGTTCAGTTTGCGTAAATTTATACTGACAACAATCTGACTGTTAAGTCTGAACTGCGACGTTATTTTTCGAAATACCTTATCCAGCACTGATTGACGTTTGTTTTACTGACCAATTTATAAGAAGTTTGTAATGAGGAATGCCAAAAAAGACATAATTAAAGTTGTTTGCTGAATGCGAAAATGGAAGGGAATATGACTATATACAGCTAGCGCTCCGAAGTAGAAAAGAAAGGAAAAAAAAAAAAAAAAAAAAAAAAAAAAAAAAAAAAAAAAAAAAAAAAAAAAAAAACCTGTAATGCTATTTATGGAAGCAAACGAATTATTACTTTTTGGCTATTTTGTATTGTGGTAGTGAAGTCCAGGATCTGGCTTTTCGTAGTATCTGCTTGGCTTGAATGCAGTATATCTGTACGGATGCTTTGAGTTCTTCCAAGGACTCCTGCTCAGGCTTACACACACTCGAGGAGGCTTTAGTAGGCCCTTCAGGATGGAGCTCTTGCAAAATGTACCAAAACGTGTGATTTGCGGTATAACCTAAATTTACCGAAATTTTAACCTAATAACGTAAGTTTCGCTTATGGTTTCGGGCGAAACTACAAGAGCAGCCAAATATTCCGTTACAATTTCGATTTCGGTGGGACCTTAATTACTTCTGCTATGTTCCTAGCCAAAAAATCAAATCATTAAATTACTTGAATTGAAAAACTGGTGGAATCCGACGTTGGGGAAGATGAATTTCGATTTAGGAGAAATGTAGGAACAGGGGACGCAATACTTTCATTACGACTTCTTAGAAGATAGGCTAAGGAAAGGGAAACCTACGTTTTTACCGTATGTGGATCTGAAGAAAGCTTTTGACAATATTGACAGGAATACACTTTTTCAGATACTGTAGGTAGCAGGGGTAAATTATACGGAGCGAAGAGTTATATTCAACTTGAACAAAAACCAAACAGCAATTATTAGAGTCCAAGCGCATGAAAGGGTAGCAGTGATTGGGAAGGGAGTAAGACAGGGTTGTAGCCTTTCCCGAATGTTGTTCAATCTGTACATTGAGCAGGCGGTGAAGGAATGCAAGGAGTAATTTGGAGATGGCATTAAAGTGGAGGGGAAAAAAAAACCTTGCGGTTTGCTGACGACATAGTAATTGTGTCAGAAACAGCAAAGGACCTGGAAGAGCAATTAAACGGAATGGACAGTGTCTTGAAAGGAAGATACAGGATGAACATTAACAAGAGTAAAAGCAAAGTAGTGGAATGTATTCTCAAAAAGTGAGGCGATGCTGAAGGAATTAGATTAGGTATAGAGACATTAAAATTCGTACATGAGTTTTGTTATTTAGGTATCAAGATAACATCTGATGGCCGAGAGATGAATACAGTAAGCAGATTCAAAAGGATGTAGGTTGACGAACGTATTGTCAGGTGAAGAGACTTGCACAGGACAGGGTAGCGTGGAGAGCTGCATCAAACCAGTCTGCAGACTGAAGACCAAATGTTCAAATGTTTGTTAAGCTTATGGGACTTAACTACGGGGTCATCAGTCCCTAAACTTACAAACTACTTATGAACTACTTACGAACTAGGACGGCACAAATATCCATGCCCGAGGGGAGGGGGATTCGAACCCCCGACCGTAGTGGCCGTGCTGACCGTGACTGGAGCGCCTCAGTCACCTCGGCCACCACAGCCGGCGACTGAAGACCACAACGATAATAAGGAACCTTAACATTGACAAAGGATATGAAAATGGAAGCACATATGTAGAGTTGTAAGGATGAAAAAAAAGGTGGCTGGCATTTAAAAGGGACAAAACATTCTTGGGAGTGCTCGAGCCTTTTGGACGCATGCTTACCGCACTGGAAATAGTATTCATTACCGAGGCAGTGTTTGCCGCGGTGGAGTAGCCGAGCGGTCTAAAGCGCCTCGCTGCGGAGCGCGCGGTTGCTCGCCGTGGAGGTTCGAGTCCTCCCTGGGGCTTTGGTGTGTGTGTTTGTCCTTAGGTTAGTTTCCCTAGGTTTAAGTAGTTTGTACGCTACGGACTGATGACCACGCGGTTTGGTCCGATAGATTTACAGACAAGCTATACGCTGATTTACAGTGCACCTTTTGACCAGTTTGCGAACTTACAGGCAGGACTTGTAGGCGATGCCTTATAGCACCATTGGGATGCAAGGGGTTAAATTGTTAGACGAGGTATTTTTTAGAATGGAACACGTTTATCACAATTTTTACTCTATTTCTTACAAATATACACATACTAGCTGCTCCCCGCGGTTCAATAGTCAGACATTAAAGTGCCAATAAAGGGCATAAATAACTACATGACTGTTTGCGACATTGTTAGCACGGAATATATAATTGTCTTGGAACGGATGGAGAGCCAAAAATCTATTGCAATACGTCCCTGTAAACGACGTTTCGAGACTTCTTGTTCTCCGAGTATACGTAGAGATTTCTAGCTCTCGATACACGGGAGCAGCCTACGTAGAGCTGTCCGTGCGAGAAACATGGGGTGGCCACATGAATACCTGCCACTTTTAACGTTTGTCCTGGACTCTTGTTTATAGTAATCGAGAAGTCCACTTTCAATGGGAACTGTAACCGGTTAACCTGGAATGGCAAGTTTGTTGGGATGATGGGAATTCGTGGTATTAATACAGTCTCTCCCTTGGCTCCACCGGTGATGATGGTGGCCTGCACGATATGCCTTCCCAGGTCCGTGATGCGTAACCTGGTGCCATTGCATAATCGCGATGCATCCAAGTTACGCATCAATAAAACAGGCACACCCACCTTCAGCTCCAATTTGTGGGATGGCACCCCTGACAGTAAGTAACTAAAATAACAACAACACAGTAATCGAAAACAAATTCCAAGTAAAGGAACAAAATAAACAGCAAACCTAACGGAGAAAAGTAACGAAATAAACAACAAACCTAACGGAGAAAAGTAAAGAGATAAAAAAGACATCTAACTGAGAAACGAACTGTTGAGATCCTACAAATGCAAAGCGAACCAACAAAAGAACTAAATGCAAACGTTCGAATGCTATAAATAATCGAAATCACCAAAGAAACTATTATTCATTGAAATCCAAAGGGTATACAATTTTAAGGAATTACGATAACATCACAATGTTCGAACACCTATAACGTTTCATATGTTAACTGCAGCGTACCGCCTGCCATCTGTTGAGTGCATTTGCTACTACTTTCGTTGCAGTTTATGTACGCTATTTATACGTGGCAGTTCGCGCTTTGTACACAAAATAGGTCTTGGTATCTAGATCCCATTCTACACATAACGTCAATGTTTTTTCTTGCCATGGTACTTAGAGCATATTTTATTTAAAGTCTTCAATTTATATACATACTTCCTTCATTTCTTACAACAAATGAAAATGAATGCGGCATAAACGCCAACATTCAGATTTCTTTTGTATGTAATTATATATCAGTTAAGCCGTTTTGGCAGTATCCAAGAATCTTTTTGTATATTCGAAAGTAAAAAAGATAACAATAACAAAGAAAAAAAATTTCACTATAGCAGGACCCGAACCATTGTCCAAAATAAGGAAAATCTATTACATGACGCGTTAACCGTCACGGCTAAACATGACACACCCAACATGTATGTTCTGCTGCTATATTACAATCTTCTTACAACCGTTACGTATTTCTATGGATATATTTCAAATAAATAAATTGTAATATACATTTTGAAAAGTAGCCTATGTCCTAATCCAAGACGTAAGAAATCTCTATATGAAATTTCACCTAAATCAGTGCTGTAGTTTTTGCGTGATGCGGTAACAAACATAGAAACTTTCGCATTTATAGTATGTATAGGATATATTGCTTAACGCTTCTTTCGCATTTCAGGCAAGCCTCAGGAGCGAATTCTGCTCATTAAAAAAGGTCCCACTGTATAGACAATTTCTAAAGAGGTACATCTATTTGTCGAATATTTCTGAGTTACTGTATCAATAGTCTTGTGTAGTTCGCGAACTAGTTCGGAAGAGCGCTCCCACAGGCGAACTACGCCAACTAGTTCGCAGATCCCTCGCCTCTTAGTTCGTCCGCTCCTTTTCCGAAGACTGACGGGTAACAGCGAGAGGACGCGAGAGCGCGCAGAATCGCGTGATTCCCTTCTGCCAGTTGCCGTCATTTCGAGCTCAGCTGTAGTTTTTTTAGTAGCGGGAGCAAAAGCCAAAACGAGCGGACGAACTGATGATGATGATGATGATCGTGTGGCATTTATGACCGTTAGACCCCAACTGGGGTCGTATTCAGCCTGCCTGGTGCAAGTCTCTTTATCTGACGCCACTTCGGCGACTTGCATGTCAATGATGATGGAATGATGATGAGGACGACACAACACCCAGTCCCCGAGTGGAGAAAATTTCCAACCCGACCGGGAATCGAACCCGGGCCCCCTGCGTGCTAACCCATCACGCTGTCCACTAGACTACGGAGGCGGACAGCGGACGAACTAAAAAGAGCGAACTACTTCGTGGCCGAGCTGCGAACTAAAATGAAGGAAGGAAGCTTGGAGTTTAACGTCCCGTCGACAGCGTGGTCATTAGAGACGGTGCTTACGCTCGGAGTGTTTGGGTAAGGATGGGGAAGGAAATCGGCCGTGCCCTTTAATACGAACCATCCCAGCATTTGCCTGGAGTGATTTAGGGAAATCACAACTAAAATGAGAGCTAACGGTCGCGAACTAAAATATGCGCGATAGGTCGAGAACTAAAATATGCGCGATAGTTCGCGAACTAAAAGATGCGCGGTAGTTCCAGAACTAAAAGATGCGCGGTAGTTCCAGAACTAAAAGATGCGCGGTAGTTCCAGAACTAAAAGATGCGCAGTAGTTCCACAACTAAAAACTCCGCGGTAGGTCGAGAACTAAAATATGCGCGATAGTTCGCGAACTAAAAGATGCGCGGTAGTTCCAGAACTAAAAGATGCGCGGTAGTTCCAGAACTAAAAGATGCGCGGAAGTTCCAGAACTAAAAGATGCGCAGTAGTTCCACAACTAAAAACTCCGCGGTAGGTCGAGAACTAAAATATGCGCGATAGTTCGCGAACTAAAAGATGCGCGGTAGTTCCAGAACTAAAAGATGCGCGGAAGTTCCAGAACTAAAAGATGCGCAGTAGTTCCACAACTAAAAACTCCGCGGTAGGTCGAGAACTAAAATATGCGCGATAGTTCGTAAACTAAAAGATGCGCGGTAGTTCCAGAACTAAAAGATGCGCGGAAGTTCCAGAACTAAAAGATGCGCAGTAGTTCCACAACTAAAAACTCCGCGGTAGGTCGAGAACTAAAATATGCGCGATAGTTCGCGAACTAAAAGATGCGCGGTAGTTCCAGAACTAAAAGATGCGCGGTAGTTCCAGAACTAAAAGATGCGCGGAAGTTCCAGAACTAAAAGATGCGCAGTAGTTCCACAACTAAAAACTCCGCGGTAGGTCGAGAACTAAAATATGCCCGATAGTTCGCGAACTAGAAGATGCGCGGTAGTTCCAGAACTAAAAGATGCGCGGAAGTTCCAGAACTAAAAGATGCGCAGTAGTTCCACAACTAAAAACTCCGCGGTAGGTCGAGAACTAAAATATGCCCGATAGTTCGCGAACTAAAAGATGCGCGGTAGTTCCAGAACTAAAAGATGCGCGGTAGTTCCAGAACTAAAAGATGCGCGGTAGTTCCAGAACTAAAAGATGCGCGGAAGTTCCAGAACTAAAAGATGCGCAGTAGTTCCACAACTAAAAACTCCGCGGTAGGTCGAGAACTAAAATATGCGCGATAGTTCGCGAACTAAAAGATGCGCGGTAGTTCCAGAACTAAAAGATGCGCGGTAGTTCCAGAACTAAAAGATGCGCGGAAGTTCCAGAACTAAAAGATGCGCAGTAGTTCCACAACTAAAAACTCCGCGGTAGGTCGAGAACTAAAATATGCGCGATAGTTCGCGAACTAAAAGATGCGCGGTAGTTCCAGAACTAAAAGATGCGCGGTAGTTCCAGAACTAAAAGATGCGCGGAAGTTCCAGAACTAAAAGATGCGCAGTAGTTCCACAACTAAAAACTCCGCGGTAGGTCGAGAACTAAAATATGCCCGATAGTTCGCGAACTAGAAGATGCGCGGTAGTTCCAGAACTAAAAGATGCGCGGAAGTTCCAGAACTAAAAGATGCGCAGTAGTTCCACAACTAAAAACTCCGCGGTAGGTCGAGAACTAAAATATGCCCGATAGTTCGCGAACTAAAAGATGCGCGGTAGTTCCAGAACTAAAAGATGCGCGGTAGTTCCAGAACTAAAAGATGCGCGGTAGTTCCAGAACTAAAAGATGCGCGGAAGTTCCAGAACTAAAAGATGCGCAGTAGTTCCACAACTAAAAACTCCGCGGTAGGTCGAGAACTAAAATATGCGCGATAGTTCGCGAACTAAAAGATGCGCGGTAGTTCCAGAACTAAAAGATGCGCGGTAGTTCCAGAACTAAAAGATGCGCGGAAGTTCCAGAACTAAAAGATGCGCAGTAGTTCCACAACTAAAAACTTCGCGGTAGGTCGAGAACTAAAATATGCGCGATAGGTCGCGAACAGAAAATTTAAATCACGTGTTTGCCTTCTGCTGATGAGAGCCATTTCGAGGTTAGCGTCTGCCTGCTAGATTACATAGTTCAGTGCTACAAAATTTCTGCTTTGAAGTATTCTGCACTCTGCAATATGTGACTACTAAATTCCATAATGCCAAGATATAGAGATAAGCCTAAACTTAAACGCGAGAAATTATCCTCCAACTGTTTCCTTTGGTTTGCGTGATATCGTTAGCGGCTCAAGCAGCAAGCGCATGAAGCAGCTAGGTGGGGGAACTTCTCCCTCCACCTGCACGCGCAGACCACGCCGCTCAGCCACTATACGCACTTACGACATTTGTTGCATTCGGATTATTTTTCTGTTTATTGGCAGGTCATTTAAATATTTCGCCACGAGCGGAGTTGCAGCAGAGGGCGCTCGTGGCTGACGTCGTAAGAACGCCGCGCCGTGCGTGCATGGCGGCGCGCGGCGAAAGTAGGTGGCGCGCACTTTGGACTTGTGCGACACCACAACATTCATTATCGAGGCAATGTTTGTCCCGCAGTCTTCACTGTTGGCGCTCGGCCGTAGCTGCTCCCTCGCACGTCTAGTTTTCGATGCCACTGTAGGGCATTCGCACGGGCCATACAGCAAGGCGACCTCTGCACTGTTATATAGAGATCTGCTTGTTCTGTACGGCGCTGTCTGGGTGCCTTCAAGCCGGGCAGGTCCCGGCCCCACACAGCCCACGTGGTCGTCAGGTGCCCGCTCGCTATTGATCGCCACCGCCAGCTACCAGAGGCCTTGCCGCCCTGCCATTGGCCGCCGCTCACCTGGCTCCACCTGTGGCGGCGCGGGGGGCGTGGCCTGGCTGCCGGCTGTCGCAGGTGTGCTCGCGCCCCATTGGCCGGCGGGCGCAGGTGAGCCGCCGCTGCCATTGGTCGGCTCCCACCTGGGCGCCACCACCTGGTGCCCTTATTGGCCGACGGGCTGCACTGTCTCCTCCAGTAGCTGCCGGGGAACCAGCAAACTTACTCTCCCTGTACTAGAGGAAATGTTCAAACGTTTGTAGGGGATTATGGGACTTAAATTACTCCAATATTCAAGAAAGGCAATAGGAGTGATCCCCAAAATTACAGGCCTATCTCATTGACGTCGATTTGCAGTAGGATTTTTGAACATATACTTTGTTCGAATATTATGTACTACCTCGATGAGAACGACCTATTAACCAATAGTCAGCACGGATTCAGAAAGTATCGCTCTTGCGAAACACAGCTTGCCCTTTATTCACATGAAGTGTTAAGTGCCATCGACAAGGGATCTCAAATCGATTCCATATTTCTGGATTTCCGGAAGGCTTTTGATACTGTACCCCACAAGCGGCTTCTAATGAAATTGCGTGCTTATGGAATATCTCCCCAATTGTGCGATTGGATTCACGATTTCCTATCAGAAAGGACACAGTTCGTTGTAATTGACGGTAAGTCATCGAGTAAAACAGAAGTGATATCTGGCGTTCCACAGGGAAGCCTTATAGGTCCCCTACTCTTCCTCGTGTTTATAAACGATTTAGGAGATAATCTGAATAGCTCCCTTAGACTGTTCGCGGATGATGCTGTCGTTTATCGGTTAGTGAAGTCAACAGAGGATCAAAAGCAACTGCAAAGCGATTTAGACAAAATTTCTACTTGGTGCGAAAATTGGCAATTGACACTAAATAAAGAAAAGTGTGAAGTAATACACATGACCACTAAAAGAAATCCGCTGAACTTCAATTACGCGATAAATCAGTCAAACCTTAAGGTCGTAAATTTTACCAAATACCTAGGAGTTACAATTACGAACAACTTTGACTGGAGAGAACACATAGAAAATATTGTGGGGAAGGCGAACCAAAGGTTACGTTTCATTGGCAGAACGCTTAGACGATGCACCAGCTCCACCAAAGAGACTGCCTACATCACACTTGTGCGTCCTCTCTTGGAGTACTGTTGCCCCTTGTGGGACCCTCACCAGGTGGGACTGACGGAAGATATTGAGAAGGTTCAGAGAAGGGCAGCTCGTTTTGTTTTATCACGTTACGGGGGGGGGGGGGGGGAAGCGTCACGGAAATGTTGCACGAATTGGGGTGGAAATCATTAAAAGAAAGACGTTATTCATTGCGGCGTGATCTGTTTGCGAAGTTTCAATCACCGACTTTTAGTTCTGAATGTGAAAATATTTTGCTAGCACCCACCTACTTAGGGAGACATGACCATCCCAATAAAATAAGAGAAATCAGATCGAAAACGGAACGATTTAGGTGTTCTTTCTTCCCGCGCGCTATTAGAGAATGGAACGGTAGAGAAAAGTTATGAAGGTGGTTAATGAACGCTCTGCCAGGCACTTAAATGTGATTTGCTGAGTATCGATGTAGATGTAGATGTAGAACTACGAGGTCATCAGGCCCTAAACTGTAAGGGAAGAAAATATTTGTTGGTAATTTTGTGTCCCAGCCTCGTCGCCGCTTTTGTGTCTCGTTTCCGTCGTAGGTGTCGGTGGCCGAGTAGAAAGGGACCGACACAGGAATAAAGGATGCACGCTTGTGCAGGTAGGAGGTGACCAGCCAGTAGGACAGCAGAAACTAGAAACACAAGAGTAAATTAGAACGAGATATATATTTCTTAGAGACTTAGTAATACTTAACTTTTACATAGCTCAGTACTGCAGAATGCTGATACATAGTTGAGCTACAGGCCTGCCTAGTGCCTATCCGATAGCCAAGTCTTCACTGGTGCCTATCTGATTCCGAAGTGTTAGCTAGTTCCTATCTCAGTCCCAAGTGAACGATGTCGTTCAGTGGTGGCCACGAGCGGAGTTGTAGCAGAGGGCGCTCGTGGCTGACGTCGTAAGAACGCCGCGCCGTGCGTGCATGGCGGCGCGCGGCTAAAGTGGGTGGCGCGCACTTTAGACTTGTGCGACAACACAGGTAATATATTGGGTGAAAGGTGTTTATTTTATTGAAGCAAAGTTTGAGTGGAGGTAAAAAAAAAAGTTTTACGGGTTATTAACTGTGCTGGCTGTTGTTGTAATATTTGAGGAACATAACAAATCTGCCCTTAATTTCGTGGTTGGTTACGTTAAACTCGTGATTAATGCAAGTGGTGTAGTTAAATTTCGAAAATATTTAGCAAGACACTTAGTGTAATTAACAAATACTATGGCCCTATCTGACAATCTTTTCAATATATCACTCACCTTTCCTTTCCTTACGAAATCTCCTACAGAGACTGTGCACACACAGATAGCAGAAATTAACTTACTCCGTCTGTGCAATGCGTACGACTCAATTAGTACGCTAATGGTAATGATAATTTAGAAAATTATAAATAGTAGGATTTTTAACATCAAGTGATTTGCAAATGGGTGTAGTCCAACGACTATAGTCAGTATCTAATAAAAATTAATTCACTCAAGCAAATAAGAAATTTAAGTAAATCAGTCTTGATGCTATGCATACGACAATTGTACGAGTTTAGTTCTTTACAGGATAGATGTGGCAGTGGCTATTATTGTTGAACTCAGTGCAACACGAAATAGAGAAATTATTCATTAATTAAACTGTCTGTTATCTTCCACCACCAATTTTAGCAAAATTGTCTCTAACAGTTAATGACACTCACTTGTTTGTAAAATTGTGTAGTAATGTTATTCATGCATTATTGAGAATTGCATTGATAATCGTTTGTGGTTAATTAGTTGTTCAAATAAGATAGCAAAAGTACTGTATAATGTTCCTGTATTTAAACAAAATTTAAATATGCATTCACAGTAAATTACAACCAATAGCATTTAACTTATCTTATTTAACAGTCCAGCGACGTGGTACTCTATGAATATATCGATAACTGTTCACAGAGAAATATTTTACATTGACAAATTTAAACATAACAAGTAATCAGTCTTATAGTAAACATACAAAGCACAAAAAAAAAAAAAAAAAAAATATTTACAGAAGTGATATCTGGCGTTCCACAGGGAAGCGTTATTGGTCCCCTACTCTTCCTCGTGTTTATAAACGATTTAGGAGATAATCTGAATAGCTCCCTTTGACTGTTCGCGGATGATGCTGTCGTTTATCGGTTAGTGAAGTCAACAGAGGATCAAAAGCAACTGCAAAGCGATTTAGACAAAATTTCTACTGGGTGCGAAAATTGGCAATTGACACTAAATAAAGAAAAGTGTGAAGTAATACACATGACCACTAAAAGAAATCCGCTGAACTTCAATTACGCGATAAATCAGTCAAACCTTAAGGTCGTAAATTCTACCAAATACCTAGGAGTTACAATTACGAACAACTTTGACTGGAGAGAACACATAGAAAATATTGTGGGGAAGGCGAACCAAAGGTTACGTTTCATTGGCAGAACGCTTAGAAGATGCACCAGCTCCACCAAAGAGACTGCCTACATCACACTTGTGCGTCCTCTCTTGGAGTACTGTTGCCCCTTGTGGGACCCTCACCAGGTGGGACTGACGGAAGATATTGAGAAGGTTCAGAGAAGGGCAGCTCGTTTTGTTTTATCACGTTACGGGGGGGGGGGGGGGGGAGCGTCACGGAAATGTTGCACGAATTGGGGTGGAAGTCATTAAAAGAAAGACGTTATTCATTGCGGCGTGATCTGTTTGCGAAGTTTCAATCACCGACTTTCAGTTCTGAATGTGAAAATATTTTGCTAGCACCCACCTACTTAGGGAGACATGACCATCCCAATAAAATAAGAGAAATCAGATCGAAAACGGAACGATTTAGGTGTTCTTTCTTCCCGCGCGCTATTAGAGAATGGAACGGTAGAGATAAGTTATGAAGGTGGTTAATGAACCCTCTGCCAGGCACTTAAATGTGATTTGCAGAGTATCGATGTAGATGTAGATACATAAACAATTACAATACAGATAGTAAATAAATGACAGAAAATGTTCATAGTTAAGTTACCTACATACATTGTGCATCACGATAATTAATTAAGTCACATAAGAAGTTAATTAGTACGTATTCACTATAAACAGGTTCAAACGAATCATATGTATCAAAATGAAGCTCATTCCTCGTTATAATGTAAGGCTTACCTTAAGTGTTACCTTACAAAACTTACAAACTATCTATGAATTCAGAGGTGATAAATATTGTTCAAAGGAGATAGATTGGCTAGCCAGTACTTACCTTTGTGCTGTACCGCCGATAGTAACACAAATGAAGAAACAGAAAAACAAGGGGACAAAAAGGACAAGCTTTCGGAACACAGTTCCTTCATCAGGTGGGAGAGAAGGGAAGGAGAAAGGATGGGAACGGAAGGGAAAGGTAATTCACGACATGGGTCATGAAGGTGGTGTTTCCGGAGTGTGGACGTCAGAGATACTGCCAAGCTATTTATGAACTACCTTATACCGAAGACGGCACAAACATCTGTGCCTGAAGGAGGATTCGAACCCCCGACCGCAGAGACCGGGCAGGCCGTGACTGGCACGCCGCAGACCGCTCGGCCACCGCGGCCGGCTTGTACTGAAGGTCCTGCACTATAATTAGCGGTTTACTTTGCTAAAAATATGCAACCAGTTGTCTTTATAATTTTTTTTTATTCACTACATTTACATGTAACACATGTTCCGGAAAACGAAACCGATTTTCATAAACCGTTTAGCGCTGAATCGGATTTCCTAGCTCACTTAAAATGGCGGCTGAAAAACAGCTGATACAATCCCCGATTTAGTCAGCTTAATCGCAATTTTTCGCTACTTAAATACACAGATTCGTGATCTCTCTAATATTTATACTTTGATTTCACATTAGAAAATATCACTATGTCCATATGCGCCGAAAATTCTTACAAATATATATATATATATATATATATATATATATATATCTGAAAAGCCAAGAACGCTTCAAAAACGGTTGCGTTTACATGGGCACCAAAATCGATTGTGGAACTGGAAAACCGCTTTAGAGAAGTGGATTTCCAGAATAGATTTTACAGTGTTTACATGACCAACCAAAAGCGGAATTGGGAAATCGGTTTACGAAATCCGGTTTTGGGAGCCCATGTAAACGGGGTGATTGGTGCATAACTAGTTTTCGAGCCACTTCACGCTCATCGTCAGTGGATAACTTACCGGAGCAGTATATAGTTTTGCCGAAACCACCATCAGGGAGTGAACCTACAGTGCTTGCTGGTGCTTGCGCCAATCGGCTCTGAGCAACGGCTACGTCAGCAAGACCACTGGAGTAATTCAAATTAGACTTGCGCATAATACTTCACGATCGGGAGCGCTCACTTCAGTACGCGGCTCTGCCACGACCTAGTTCCTTCTTTTAGTTCGTCCGCTCCCAGTGACGGCTGAGCGGCGTGGTCTGCGCGTGCAGGTGGAGGGAGAAGTTCCCCCACCTAGCTGCTTCATGCGCTTGCTGCTTGAGCCGCTAACGATATCACGCAAACCAAAAGAAACAGTTTGTGGATAATTTCTCGCGTTTATGTTTAGAGTTATCCCTGTAACTTGGCATTATGGAAATTATTAGTCAGATATTACAGAGATCAGAATGCTTCAAAGCAGAAATTTTGTAGCACTGAACTATGTAATCTAGCAGGCAGACGCTAACCTCGAAATGGCTTTCATCAGCAGAAGGCAAACACGTGATGTTTAATTCTATTCGCGACCTATTGCGCATATTTTAGTTCGCGACCTGTCGCGCTTCTTTTAGTTCGCGACCTGTCGCGCATCTTTTAGTTCGCGACCTGTCGCGCATCTTTTAGTTCGCGACCTGTCGCGCTTCTTTTAGTTCGCGACCTGCCGCGCTTCTTTTAGTTCGCGACCTGTCGCGCATCTTTTAGTTCGCGACCTGTCGCGCATCTTTTAGTTCGCGACCTGTCGCGCATCTTTTAGTTTGCGACCTGTCGCGCATCTTTTAGTTTGCGACCTGTCGCGCATCTTTTAGTTCGCGACCTGTCGCGCATCTTTTAGTTCGCGACCTGTCGCGCATCTTTTAGTTCGCGACCTGTCGCGCTTCTTTTAGTTCGCGACCTGTCGCGCTTCTTTTAGTTCGCGACCTGCCGCGCTTCTTTTAGTTCGCGACCTGTCGCGCATCTTTTAGTTCGCGACCTGTCGCGCATCTTTTAGTTCGCGACCTGTCGCGCATCTTTTAGTTCGCGACCTGTCGTGCATCTTTTAGTTCGCGACCTGTCGCGCATCTTTTAGTTCGCGACCTGTCGCGCATCTTTTAGTTCGCGACTTGTCGCGCATATTTTTTATTTCACGACCTGTCCCGCATATTTTTTATTTCGCGACCTGTCCCGCATATTTTTTATTTCGCGACCTGTCGCGCATATTTTTTATTTCGCGACCTGTCGCGCATATTTTTTATTTCCCGACCTATCGCGCAAATTTTAGTTCGCGAACGGTAGCTCTCCTTTTAGTTCGAAGATCGGCCGCGAAATAGGTCGCTCTTTTTAGTTCGTCCGCTCGTTTTGGCTTTTGCTACCGCTACTGAAACTACAGCTGAGCTGCATCTCAGCTCGAAATGACGGCAACTGGCAGAAGGGAATCATGCGATTCTGCGCGCTCTCGCGTCCTCTCGCTGTTACCCGTCAGTCTTCAGAAAAGGAGCGGACGAACTAAAAGACGAGGTATCTGCGAACTAGTTCGCATAGTTCGCCTGTGGGAGCGCTGTTCCGAACTAGTTCGTTCGCAAACTACACAGGACTAATTTAAATGCGAGCGTTGCTCTGCGCATGCGCGGCTCCGTCTGCACTTTGCACCTTTGCCAGTTATGTCAGACAACAAGCGACCATTACGTTCAAATGTTTGTAGAGCTTATGGGACTTAGCTAAGACTAAGGACGGCACAAATATCCATGCTCGAGGGGGCATTCGAACCCCCGACCGTAGTGGCCGTGCAGACCGTGACTGGCGCGCCGCAGACCGCTCGGCCTCCGCGGCCGGCAGCGACCATTAGTTACACTGTTCGGCAGCGAACTAACTACTTGGCATCATGGCTACATTCCGTTTCTGCGAAAGGGGCGGTCTCTCAGTCCAGTAAACGGAGACATAGATGATCGTGTTTCGTCCGATGATACACTTGGTTCCAGATAATATAACGGTCCGGTAAGTTATCCACTGGTGATGGATCTGCAGTTGCTCGAAAACTAGCTACGAACTTCGAATGAAACTTTCAATCTGCAGCGGAGTGTGACAGATTAAAATTGTGTGCCGGAACCGGGACTCGAACATAGGAACCTTTGCCTTTCGAGGACAAGCGCTCTACTGACAGAGCTATCCCGACACGACTCACGATGCCGCCTCACAACTTCACTTCCGCCAGTACCTCGCCTCCTACTTTCCACACATCACAGAAGCTCTCCTGCGAAACTTGCAAGACTAGCACTCCTGGAAGAAAGGATATGGTGGAGACATGGCTAGCCACAGCCTAGGGGATGTTTCCAGAGGAGGCGAGGTACTGGCGGAAGTAAAGTTGTGAGTCGTGTCGGGATAGTACAGTCGGTAGTGCGCTTGCCCGCGAAAGGCAAAGGTCCCAGTTTCGAGCCCCGGTTCCGGCACACAATTTTATTCTGCCAGGAAGTTTCTTATTTATTTCTCATTAATAATCTTGCTACCTTTTAATATAAAGCAGGACGTACATTTATAGTTTTACATGTTATACATTAGTTCATCGATGTTACGTAATTTGCGTATTTGACATAGAGATAAGAAGAAGACATAAGATAAAATCAAAGAGAAAATACATACATACAAGTGCTACGGTTCTTGCTACAGTTACAATATAACAAATTACAATTCGTGCATTTTACAATAATCAGATCTAGTGGAGAACATAGAAACACGATTGGTTACATGGCTGTAAAAGGAACTTCGTTCGAATTTTGCGACTTTCCTTTTTAACTGTCCCCATTTTTTACTGAAACCTTTTCCAAGACCATAAGGAAAAAAGAAAAGAAAAATAAATGAAAGAAAAAAAAAATCCCTCTCACCTCTCCGTCGTGCGATTAGTTAGTTATAGTGCTGTATTCAATCAAAAACACATTGAAAAACGCACTTTCAGTTTTTCTCAAATTTTCCAGTTTTTTTGGTAGATTTTCTAAAAAACGTATTCCCCACAAACCTCGGCCTGTCAAGCCGTACTCAAGTGATGCTCTTACAACCATGTGACAATTGATTTTTATTCGTAGAAAAAAAAATCGCTTTCGGTTTTTCCTAAATTTTCTTACTTCCCGGAAAACTTTTCCAAATTTTAATTTGATGCGAACCTTCCTCTTGCTTTCAACATGAAATGTACAAAATTTTATCGTTATTGGTCGAACGGTATTGATAGCGCACTGGAAAAAGCTGTTTCAGGTTTTCCCGATTTTCCTCTTTTCCGGACAACTTTTCCATATTTTATCATCGTTTAAACCTTCCCTGGACTTCAAGACTAAAATTAGCCGAGTCGGTTCAGCCTTCCTGAGTTTTAGCGAGACTGACGAACAGCAATGAATCTAATATATATAGTCCAGTCAAATTAGGGTTTCACCTCGGAATGAGAGGTAACAAGCTGCATTTTTGCATGAGCCTTTGTTTTGGCATTCTAAATGATGTGTCAAAAGTCTCATAAAATCTCGTGTCCGCGTCTTAAGATATTAAAGGTCAAAGGTCACGAAAATCAGTTTTTCGCAAATATCTCGCTTCATATGCGTTAAATGGTATTTGCATCTCAGACAAAAGTTGTAGAGCATGAAATTCTCTACAATTTTTGTTTTAAACATTTTTTTGTGCAATGCATCGATTTTTAGATAGAGCGCGGAAAGCGCACAGGTCACAGCGCTCAGACAAATAAGACGTAACACGAGGTCAGCTGCGAATCACAGTCAATGGTACGTTGAATAAAACAATTATAACTGTAAATAAAATTTCATTATTTACGAATTAATGCCCAATTTTAATAATACTTACTTATTTCAAGTAATTACAATGTCATGAATTCCATACTTTAAGTATATTTTAATTCTGTTCCAATGTATCGTAACTATATTTATGTATAAAATAATTTTAGTATTTTTTCTCTTAAATGTGTAAACTGTAGAATATTTCTATAATATTAAGTTTATACCTGGAAATATGGACCCTTACAACGCCACCTTTTCTATTTATAAATTGAAACACAACTTCAATTGTTGAAGGCCGGTTTCTATGTCGAGGGCTCACTTGCCAGTAACCAAGCTTGCTAGTATTAAATTGTTTCGTGGAAAGGGCGGACGTACAGAGTTATGGCTGATTTGTGTTTCATATGTGATAAGTCGCTTTCAAAAGGTGGTGTTGTGCATGTTGTGCGCGGCTTACACACTTTAAAAACTGCAGTATTGCAAGAAATGACGGGCATATAGATTATTTAAATACTTTAGCTTCTGTGAATGTGCATACCGTGTGTCGAAAAGTGTATATCAGTGAAAATTCTATAGCAGCATCAGCCAAGAGAAATTTTTATCAAATCGATCTAAGAAAAAAAAAAGCTAATTGACTTGCTTGTTGAAAAATTAAAAACTGTTAATATCACTACAAAACAAGCCAGAGATGATGCTGATGTTTGTATAATCGAAACAGGTATTGAAGAATCAGAGCACCAAAGGACTGCCGTCATCGTAGGAGAAGATATTGATTTGCTTGTCATTTTAATTGGACGTACTCAACCGCATCAACAAGAAATTTTCTTTAAAAAAGTTGGTAAAGGCAATGTTAAAACACAAATATACACCTCCAAAAGTTTTGAACATTATCCCCGATGTAAAAAAAACACATTTTACTTTTGCACGCATTGAGTGGCTGTGACACGATATCTGCGTTGTTTAAAAAAGGCAAAAGAACTTTTGTTAAAATACTGGAGAAACTTCCAGATTTGGATCAACTAGTTCAAGTATTTCAACAAGAAAATTGCCCTGTGTAAACGTTACTTGAAAATGGAGTACGTATTTTGTTGGCAATATATAACGCTCCAAAATCTGATGAAAGTATATATCATCTTCGATATATGCAAATTTTCCTAAATCGACAAAACTTAATAAACCTGTGCAACTATCAAATCTGCCACCAACTAGTGCAGCAGCTCATCAACATATCAATCGTGCTTACTACCAACTACAAACGTGGTTAGGAAACTATATAGAAGCCCAGGAATGGGGTTGGGTGCTGCAGAGTGAACATTTGGAGCCAATACTAACAATATTACCACCTGCACCAGACGAGCTCCTGAATACAATATTTTGGAACTGCACAAATGGTGTGGTTTGCGCTGCGGGTCCAGGAAATCGGGAATGCAATGTACTTCAGCTT
Organism: Locusta migratoria; assembly: GCA_026315105.1. Lineage (NCBI taxonomy): Eukaryota > Metazoa > Arthropoda > Insecta > Orthoptera > Acrididae > Locusta > Locusta migratoria. Next base: position 16,012,900 of record CM048754.1, read on the forward strand.
GTGGCCAGTGTAATGGGCAAGCTTGCCTCAATGCGTCATCACACCAGAACGATCTCGATGAAAAAAGTGCACATGACCCCGAAATCTTGGAAGGTTTAGAGACGACGATCGTCGATTACGAGGATGATGATAATGAAATGGACGTTTTCGAGCGACCGGATGAAGACGACGATGACGATCAAGAAGATGAAAATTGAGACCTATGTATGATTAATAATTAAAGTGAATAAAAATCCTCACGTTTGAACTTCTAATTGTAATAAATAAATCATACATGACTACTAAATAACGATTTATATAAAACGTATTTCCTCGTTTTTTATTTAATATATTTTGCTTCAAACATAATTAAGTGGTAATTATAGTTAATTTTATTCTTTTCTACATGAAACATAATTAAGATATATTAGAATATAATTAAAATATACTTCAAGTATTTGGCTTCATAACTTTATAATTTCATGAAATAAGTAAATATTATTAAACAAATCTTTTTGATTTATGAATAATATTATGAAATATTGAACATAATTCATAATAAATGATGGTTTGTTATTGTAATTGTTTCAATGATTTATTGACTTTAAACAACCTACCATTGACTGGGACTCGCGGTTGACTTGCATTACGTCTTATATGTCTGAGCGCTGTGACCTGTGCGCTCTCCGCGCTCTATCTAAAAAACGATGAACTGCACAGAAAAATGTTTAAAACAAAAATTGTAGAGAATTTCATGCTCTACAACTTTTGTCTGAGATGCAAATACCATTTATCGCATAGGAAGCGAGATATTTGCGAAAAACTTATTTTCGTGACCTTTGACCTTTAATATCTTAAGACGCGGACACGAGATTTTATGAGACTTTTGACACATCATTTAGAATGCCAAAACAAAGGTTTATGCAAATATTTAGCTTGTTACCTTTCATTCCGAGGTTGACGCCTTTTTTCAGCTTATTTGACTGGACTAATAAAGCAGTGTGTCCGTATGTTTCTACGTGTTGCATACAAATCTACAGTTTTATTCCAATCTTTTTGAAATTTTCTTCACGTAAGCTTCAATCCATGAGGACGGTCGCCGTTACTGTAAGAATCACATACGATATATAGTTCACGAGATACGACATCATAAACAATGAGATGCGTGAAAAACTGCTGCATTTTGCGACAATGCTGCTCATTTTCTTCTAAACCATTGGACTAATTTCAACCAAATTTGGTACACACATTGTTTACCATGAGGTAACAATTGCTGCATGGTTAAGAATCACGACACATGGTTCAGAAGATATGACGTCATGAACAATTTGAATCGAAAAAAAAAAAAAAAAAAAAAAAAAAACTGCCGCATAATACGGCGAGACTTTCGAAATACATTGTATGAGAATGACAGTACTTGCCGACTTGCAACAAACCAGTTGAAGGCCACTGTAACGTTGGCCGAAACGTTGGTTATTTAAGTAATAGCCTTACATCATGACGCGGTACCATACCCAGAAAACTTTTATGTCAACTACATGACTGTTTGCAACATTGTTAGCACGGAATATATAATTGTCTTGGAACGGATGGAGAGCCAAAAATCTATTGCAATACGTCCCTGTAAACGACGTTTCGAGACTTCTTGTTCTCCGAGTATACGTAGAGATTTCTAGCTCTCGATACACGGGAGCAGCCTACGTAGAGCTGTCCGTGCGAGAAACATGGGGTGGTCAGATGAATACCTGCCACTTTTAACGTTTGTCCTTTTGTTTATAGTAATGGAGATACTACAATTGAATACACATTATGCGTCCTGAGAAATATTTTCATTAGTGTTATACTGCCTGCCATCTGTTGAGTGCATTTCTACTACTTTCGTTGCAGTTTATGTACGCTATTTATACGTGGCAGTTCGCGCTTTGTACACAAAATAGGGCTTGGTATCTAGATCCCATTCTATACACAACGTCAATTTTTTTCTTGCCATGGTACTTGGAGCATATTTTATTTAAAGTCTTCAATTTATATACACACTTCCTTCATTTGTTACAACAAATGAAAATGAATGCGGCATAAACGCCAACATTCAGATTTCTTGTGTATGTAATTATATATCAGTTAAGCCGTTTTGACAGTATCCAAGAATCTTTTTGTATATTCGAAAGTAAAAAAGATAACAATAACAAAGAAAAAAAATTCACTATAGCAGGACCCGAACCATTGCCCAAAATAACGAAAGTCTATGACATGACGCGTTAACCCTCGCGGCTAAACATGATATACACTACAGTGCACTTCAGCTGTTGTATTAGAAGCTCCTTACCACCGTTACGTATTTCTATGGATATATTTCAAATAAATAACTTGTAATAAACAATTTGAAAAGTAGCCTATGTCCTAATCCAAGACATAAGAAATCTCTATATGAAATTTCATCTAAATCAGTGCTGTAGTTTTAGCGTGATGCGGTAACAAACATACAAACTTTCGCATTTATAATATGTATAGGATGCGTACGTATATCTGTCGATGAAGATATGTTTGAGAAAAATAAAAGCTCTCTTCACTTTTTATCTAGCACTGGGATGTCAAACAGATTCCGCATTTCTAGATTTCCGGAAGGCTTTTGACACTGTACCTCATAAGCGTCTTCTAATCAAATTGCGTGCTTATGGAATATCGCCCCAGTTGTGCGACTGGATTCGTGATTTCCCGTCAGAAAGGACACAGTACGTTGTAAATGACGGCAAGTCATCGAGTAGAACTGAAGTGACATTACATAAAATATCTGCGTGATGGCGAAATTAGCAATTCATCGTAACAATGATAAGTGTGAGGTCATCCATATGACCACTAAAAGAATCCGTTAAACTTCATTTACACGATGAGTCAGTGAAATCGACAGGCTGTCAGGACCAACAATTAGGAACAACTTAAATTGGAGAGAAAGCAGAAAACATTATAGGAAAGTCGCACCAAAGACTACGTTTCGTTGTCAGAACACTCAATAGATGCAACAGTTCAACGAAGGAAACTGCGTACAACACACTTGTGCGTCCTATCTGGGTGGGACTGACGGACGAATAAGAGAAAATTCAGAGAAGGGCAGCTCGTTTTGTATTATCGCGATATAGGGGAGAGAGTGTCACAGAAATGATGCACGAGTTGGGATGGAAATCATTAAAAGAGAGGCATTATTTGTTGCGCCAAGATCTATTTGAGAAATTTCTTTCATCAAATTTCTCTTCAGAATCCGAACACACACTGTTAGACCCACCTAGACAGGGAGACATGATCACCATAATAAAATAAGAGAAATCAGATCGGAAACAGAAAAATGTGTGTTGCTTTTTCCGCGAGCTATTAGAGTATGGAAGTATAGAGAAATATCATAAAACCCGTTCGATGAAAGCTCTGCCATGTACGTGAATGTGACTTGCAGAGTATCGATGTAGATGTTTGTGCAGTCACAAATGTTGTAAATTGTAATGTTACTTTTTTTATTTTATTATCACTGGTGTTGTCAAAAGATCAAGGTTGAAAACCGGAATTGAAATTTAAATAACCGTAAGATCAGCAATGAATATTAATTTTTGAAATGGTTATCAGTTCTCAGTAGCAATGTAAGTTAAAAATTACGACAACACCGGAAAGTGCCATTACATAAGAAAATAGTGGAATAAGTTACCTGGTATGCATTCATTGGTGGAAGCTGTGACACTGCCGTTGAACCTGGATGAATTGATTAATATCTTCGTTCTCGTAAACTGATGCTTGGTTTCATGACTATTAATTATTAAAGTTTTAAGACCGTGTGTAATTCTGATCACTATTGTTATCGAAAGTTAAAGAAATTATCGGACTTCGCTTTTAACAGAATGAAGATTTCCTGCAGGCATTGAATTCACTGTTTAACACAAAATGAGAGTAAATAAATTTTGCATTCTTTTGTCATCATGAGGCAATAGGCAACAATCACCAAGCATCAATTTACTAATATTTCTGAAAATAGGAATCAGTTTAATAAAAGATGGGAAGAAATAGTAATTATTTAAATGAAATAGAAATTCTAAATGAAAGTTCTCAGTACAAAGGTAGAAGAACGAAAGACGAAAAGCGATTCCGTTTTCTCTCCAGATCGTTTGAAATAGTTGAAGGTATAACTTGAAACAAGGATAATCAGAGACTTATTGGCAGAGAGAACGGATGCTAGCGACAAGCGTCGCAGATATAATTTTCAATAATAAAATAAAAAAATATTAATGTATCGCTACAAAATGTCCCTATTACAACACCTCGATTAACTCGCGTGGGAACTTTCCTCACAAATTAGGCTGTAGCTGCGAGAGAAACTCCCCTCCACCACCACCACCACGACCCAAAATTGAGGTCAGTTCCCGGCTTAGCCGCGAAACAAAAGGGGAGAAAAATTGGGGTAGTCGAGTGGAGGCGAGCCGAGGGTTGGAACAGGGGGTGAGAGTCGGCCGCACTTCCGGTGGCCACCCTTTCTGGCCACCCCCGCCTTTTTTTGTGGGTTAGGGGTGGCATTAATTTTAGGGGCGTCCCTTTCGGTTTACGGCTTTCTGCCCGTCCCGGGTTTACCTACGAGCGTGCGTGACCCGGTGACCTACCCCTTATCTGCCTATGCTATCGCCGTCTGTCGTGCCTCTGCGCTAGGGACCGACCGTATCTGAAGCGATCCTCGCCGGCTTTTAGCGTCCGCTTTACGATCGCACTAAACTAAAGTAAACTAAACATGGCAGTGTACCAGGTTTTTTTTTTTTTTTTTTTTTTTTTTTTTTTTTTTTTTTTTTTTTTTTTTTTTTTTTTTTGGCCGTGCGTTTGTTAACCGTCTCACCGGCAGTAAAGTCCCATCGCAGGCAATATGGCGGCTGGAGGGGTGGACAGCGTTGCCGAAAGTGTACACGCTTCCTAGAGTTTTATTTGTGGACGGAGAAGTTAGTACTGCTTCCTCTCACAAGTTCCCTAAAACCTCATCGTCCTTGCGGATGCTGTTGCGTAGCAGTGTGCGTTTGTACCGCCCTACAGTACGCACGAAATGTTCAAATGTTTGTAGATCTATCGGACCAAACTGCGTAGTCATCAGTCCGTAGTTTACAAACTACTTAAACCTAGGTAAACTAACCTAACGTCAACACACACACACACTCATTCCCCAGGGAGGACTCGAACCTCCACGGCGAGCAACCGCGCGCTCCGCAGCGAGACGCTTTAGACCGCTCGGCTACTCCACCGCGGCTTTGGTATTCCATCTAAACCTAGTACAGTGAAGCCGTAACTGATCGCAAATTGCGATTTATTTCACACTTGGGGCGGCTAATAGCTTTTCCTGGGTACAGGCACACCAAAAAGTCTAGCACTGTCAACATAACACGAAACTTGTTCTAACTACATATTAATTCGTTGAGCGTTCCTCCTGAAAACAAAACGGTGTTTTAACAGTGATAATGTTTGGAGAGTTATTAAGACATTCTCTGCTACTACAAGACGATGACTTTCCACAGACATACCTCCTAAAAGCATAGTATTCAGAACACTAAGCATATCAAGACACCTGCGCAAGCAATAAATATATTAGGCATCCTGCACAGACACGTTGATGTAATAGACCGCTATGTAGTTAACCCCACCATCACGCAACTTCCATCTCTTTAAAAATAGCTACTATGCTTTTTAATAGGAGACGCAACCTTAAACCTTCAGTTAAAAAACGTTAATAATAAGTCAATGAGTATTTTACATACTTGAAGCGTTTATTCCTAGACCCCAAAACGATTTCGCTGTATTCAAATTACAAAGACATGTAATTAATGTATGAAATACGGAATGTGTAAGGAAATGTCACACACCGAAAAATGCTAAAGATAAATTCTATTTTCTATGACCATCATATAGAACCATTTTTACTCCGACCTTGGCATAAACCAACAGGGCGAAACAAGTTGCAAGACTTCCAGGAAAAAAGAAGCGAAATTGGCAGCAATTGTTGGTTATAAATTGCATTTCCTGTTAACTGTATAAATATAAATTACGGAATACACGGAACTCCTGTTCAGTACAGTCAAACAGATCTAAGGAAATAGGCAGTGGTTTACAATCAGATATCCTCATCACTCTCCTCCTCAAGAAGTCTGCGTAAAGATTTATATTCAGAACATTCAAGAAAAAGGCTACAGTGGTGTTGAAACTACAAGAAGCAGCTCATTTACTCAGGAAGGGAAAACGTTATGGTGCCCGTAAATTTGAATGGCTGTATCTCTTATAGTAACATTCATTGGACAGGTAGCGGCTGGAGGGAGTGGAATATGGATGGTGTATCCCTACTTGTGGAACACCCTGTCTACTACCTGCAGCGTCCGGGTCTCCACGCAAGTGTCTACACATTCCCTTTCCCCGCAAGTGTCACTCCCCGCAACTGTCACAAACTCCCCTAAAACCTCCACATCCTTGCGGATGCTGTTGCGTAGCAGTGTGCGTTTGTACCGCCCTACAGTACGCACGAGGTGCCGTAGTTGCTGTCCAAGTCTTCATGGAAAGCATAGAGTTCTGACTAACCTGTTGTCTTCTATAGTTGTGTCCCCAGCGCAAAAAACAGCACACAGGTCGTTGGTTCTTCTACAGCGTACAAGTGAGGCTAAAATACGTTCTGTAGGATGGAAGCATAATAAGCGACTCGCGAGATTCTTAACCCAGATAGCGCGGAATTATTTTTTTGGTTTTAATTTTATGTCAATACGTATAATTACTAATTTCTACTCTACTGAGCACGCAGCATATATAAGGTCAAAATATGACATTATCGTAATATAGAAATCCAAACACCTAGGAGTAACAATTACGCACAACTTTGACTGGAGAGAACACACAGATAATATTGTGGGGAAGGCGAACCAAAGGTTACGTTTCATCGGCAGAACGATTCGAAGATGCACCAGCTCCACCGAAGAGACTGCCTACATCACACTTGTGCGTCCTCTCCTGGAGTACTGTTGCCCCTTGTGGGACCCTCACCAGGTGGGACTGACGGAAGAACGGAAGACATTGAGAAGGTTCAGAGAAGGGCAGCTCGTTTTGTTTTATCACGTTACGGGGGGGGGGGGGGAGCGTCACGGAAATGTTGCACGAATTGGGGTTGAAATCATTAAAAGAAAGACGTAATTCATTGCGGCGTGGTCTGTTTGCGAAGTTTCAATCACCGACTTTTAGTTCTGAATGTGAAAATATTTTGCTAGCACCCACCTATTTAGGGAGACATGACCATCCCAATAAAATAAGAAAAATCAGATGGAAAACGGAACGATTTAGGTGTTCTTTCTTCCCGCGCGCTATTAGAGAATGGAACGGTAGAGAAAAGTTATGAAAGTGGTTAATGAACCCTCTGCCAGGCACTTAAATGTGATTTGCAGAGTATCTATGTAGATATGTTGATGTAGATATAGAAATCCAAGTTGCTGCCAACAGTTACCAATTCCACTTGAAAATGGCATAAGCCGAAACAAGCTTGTAGTGGAGTCACTTTGCAAAAGCTTTATAGATATTGTTAGCAGCAAACGTGAATTTCTATATTACGATAAGGTATAATTACCTTCATATGACTGCAAAAAAACGTTATACGGTAAGGTGGTACAATTTCGATCATTTCGGACAAATGTTGTTATAACTGGAAATTAATTGAGAAAAGGAATAATTTTAAGTATGGCGCTTGTTCTTGGATGTTTGATGAATATGTAACACGAATATTATACAGTTACAAATGTTGGTATGAACACACAAAAAGGTTACGGAATTGAGAAAAATCGATCGAAAATGTACCACACTAGGTACAATTATGATCACTTACTCGTACAATTTTGATTGCGGGCATCTTCCACATAAAAAGCACTTTTTATGTCACGCACCAATGCATTCTTCGTGGTACCAAACATTGCATTTTCGGCAGCGAATCCAGTCACCCTGAACTAGATGATTTATAAGAGCGCGTTAGACTAAATATCTTCACTTACCTCTTTAAAGGGAAAAAATTATATCTCCTTACCGCAAAGCGGTGTATTGTTGGAAAAGACAGGAGGAGCTGTTGAAACCTGCTACTCTACAACGCGACACAACGAGACACTACGAGACTGACAAATGGCGCGAAAACTTACGTTGATCGGAATTGTACCTATATCGAAATTGTACCACCTTACCCTAAGTGATTTTTTCACACACACACCGTTAGTTTTGGAATATTGCATATCTTTTTGGAAGGGCGTCAAAATGAGTGTTTTAGAATTGTCATCTGATGTATCGTTATTATTAAAACACCGTTTAAGATGAAATATTTGCTTATAAATGTCCCAAAAATTAAAGAATGTTCAGGAAATACCAACCTAACTACGAGGAAATCTTCAGTATCTTTTACATGAACCTCGAGTTTTCAGCCTTATTCTACCACTTTACAATCAACAATAGAAACTAAAATTGATGTGAAATGGAGATTCGGAGAAATGAAATACGAAACTGTGCGCAAATTTGTAACTAGAAGTATGAAAACTAATCCACCATTGTCGTCCTTCTGGAAGGACGTCAGCACTATATGGGTTAATTGTCAGGGATGCCATTTATTCAGTAAATAAAAAATATGACCAACTATTGTTAATACCGTACGGCCTATACTGCCCGTAGTTCATGTTGAGACCTCGACTGTTATCACAATTACGCAAATCTTTACTCATGACCGGCGCGGTCCGGCGCGTATAGTGGTCAGCTCGAGACTGAAACTGCGGCGCGTTGCGAGACTAGAGGTAGAGGTAGAGGTAGAGGCCGCCTGACGCTCTGTTTAGCGCCAAAACAGGGCCGTCGCGCGCCTTCTGCAAAATCGCTCTTCTCTTGCTACAATAAGAGGAGGCACCTTAAAGTTTTTAAACTGTCAAAACCTAGCCTGTCCTTGAGAGATGTTTATTACAAATTCTGAACTCTGAATAATTGATATTTAGTATATAATAAACAAAACTAATTTCAAAAGAAATCACGTGACGTGAAATGCAGCAGCCAATGCGAGGAGAGCACCAGTAACATAGGCGGGCTTTCCCACGGGAACCAGCACCTACATCGCCATATGCTACTGCTCCCCACCCCACATTTCAACATATGCTGCACTGCTGTCTTTCGTCCGCGTTTAAGACACGTACGATGTTACCAAAGAAACGGCCAGAAATATGGAGTGGCCACAGGACAGGAATATCACAAGTGCCGCAGGATTCACTCCAATGTCACATCCTGTCCCTCGAGCCCGTTTTAGACGATCGACTTTGTGTTGAAAATCGAGTACTCGAAGTGCGTGCGATTTCCGTGCCTGCGTGTAAATCGGCACCCAACCCCATCGCGAATGCGTCTGTGACGTCAGTGATCTACAGATTGTACCCAGTGTGGAGTTCTAAATTTCCGAGTGTGCTGCACAATGCGCATGCTCAGAAGTAACAGTAGTATTGTCTGATCACGTCGGAAGTTAACCTATACTGGTCAAGCGCATTCATATTACATGAATGCTTCCGTACCTTCTTTAACTTTTTGGCCCACTTTAGGTTACGGTAGTAACACTAACAGTGGGTGTGGTGTCGCACAAATCAAAAGTGCGCGCCACCTACTTTCGCCGCGCGCCGCCATGCACGCACGGCGCGGCGTTCTTACGACGACAGCCACGAGCGCCCTCTGCTACAACTCCGCTCGTGGCCACCACCGAACGACATCGTTCACTTGGGACTGAGATAGGAACCAGCTAACACTTCGGAATCAGACAGGCACCAGTGAAGACTTGGCTATCGGACAGGCACTAGGCAGGCTTCTAGCTCAACTATGTATCAGCATTCTGCAGTACTGAGCTATGTAAAAGTTAAGTATTACTAAGTCTCTAAGAAATATATATCTCGTTCTAATTTACTCTAGTGTTTCTAGTTTCTGCTGTCCCACTGGCTGCTCACCTCCTACCTGTACAAGCGTGCATCCTTTATTCCTGTGTCGGACTTTCTACTCGGCCACCGACACCTACGACGGAAACGAGACACAAAAGCGGCGACGAGGCTGGGACACAAAAGTGGGCCTTTGCGATCGTCTTTTTACAGCTCGAAATTTAAATGAAAATAACGGCTTAACGATGCATCTGACACGAATATCGAATAACCGAATTTGTAGAGGAGAAAATTCTCTACAACTTTGCTCTCTTATGTTTTTTTCATATCTCGTATCGTTTCAGAGATAGTTGCAAAAATAACGGCGATTTTGGGATGTCTGTCTGTCTGTCCGTAATGTGTTCCCCGTTTTTAAGACGAACCCCGTTCAACCGATCAGCACCAAATTTTGCACACATAATTGTAGGCTGCCAGAGACCACAACCTACCTTTTTTCAAATTTTTCTGACAAAAAATACGGTAGTAATACCAAAAAAAGCCGTTTGTAATATAATTGTAATTGCAAACGAACCGTCCATCTGACACGAAGTTCATGAGATATGAGCACAAACAAAAGTAACATTCATGGAAAACCTCCCCATCACGCACCAAGTTTTAATCTATTACTTCTGTACGACTAATTTTATTCCCAAGAGATTTTACAGACATACAGCGTTTATACAAATGAATATACAGGGGGTCCCAGCTATCTTGTCCAACCAAAATATCTCTCGAGCAATAGCAGCTATTGGAAAACGACTTTCACCGGTATCAATGTAGCGGCTGGGGCCCATGAATGTACATATTTGGAAATATTCTAAAACGAAAGCAAATGTGTTTTTTAACACAAACTTATGTTGTTTTAAATGGACACCCTATATTTTTTCTTCAGCAATCCATAGCATGACAAATCACATAAACAATGGCGTTGATTGCATCGCAATTTCCCAATAACATCCCGAGATATTGCGACGCGAAGTTGACGCTTGAAATACGCGAACCGCGCGGCTAGCGCACGTCCTGAGACTCAGGCGAGAACCCCATGCTGCTCAGGAAGTGCGCTAGCAGCGTATTTCGGGTTTTTCAAGCGTCAACTTCGCGTCGCTATATCTCGGGATGTTATTGGAAAATTGCGATGCAATCAACGCCATTCTTTATGTCATTTGTCATGCTATGGATGGCTGAAGAAAATTTTTAGGGTGTCCATTTTAAAAAAAAGTTTGTGTTAATAAACACATTTGCTTTCGTTTTAGAATGTTTCCAAATATGTACATTCATGGGCCCCAGCCGTACATTGATACCGGTGAAAGTCGTTTTCCAATAGCTGTTATTGTTCCAGAGATATTTTGAGTGGACAAGATAGCTGGGACACCCTATATAATTTTTTTGGGGGGGTGGGGGATGTACAGATTTCCTCCCGGGGGTCGTGGGTTGGCGACAGGAAAAGCATCCGCTCATCCTGTAAATACTAACACGCCAAATTTGTATTACAAAGCTGACGACAGTGCGGTAACATGGCCTTGCCCTGAGAGTGTGTCGCGACCGCCCCCACCTGTTGCAGTACACGTGTCAGCACACGTGCGCTCGTCAGGACGGTGTCCGGCGAGTGTCCCCGAGGAGGGCCCCGGTGACAGCCGTCAACCGTCAACCGCCGGTTGACACTCGCCTCGCTACACGGAAACCCGACCCTAGCCCATCACTTCCTGCTGGCGCTGTTTGTGTCGGCCAGGAAGTCGACCGGCCTTCTGCGAAAGCTGCTGGCCCGGGAAACAGCCGCGAAGGCAAACGCCATTGTCTGCCCGACACCTCCCAGGGAACAGGCTGTCCGTCCGTCTCTAGTTGAGACCGCGTGAGGCTCCGTAATAACAGCGAAACACCGCACCAAACCGTCACATACGATACGGCCGTCTCCGTCTACATGGGATACTCTGCAAATCACATTCAAGTGCCTGGCAGAGGGTTCATCCAACCACCATTACACTATTTTATCTCCCATTCCATTCTCCAATAGCGCGCGGGAAGAAAGAACACCTGAATCTCTCCGTTCGAGCTCTGACTTCTTGTAATTTATTCTGATGATCATTTCTACCTAAGTAAGTGGGAGTCAACAATATATTTTCGCATTCGGAGGAGAATGTTGGCGATTGGAGTTTCGTAAGTAGCCCACGCCGCAGCGATAAGCACCGTTGTTGTAATGATTCCCATCCCAGACCCTGTATCATTTCCGTAACGCTGTCTCCCCTGTATCGTGACAATACGAAACGAGCTGCTCTTCTTTGGACTCTTTCGATGTCCTCCGTTAAACCGACCTGATAAGGATCCCACACTGGCTAGCAATACTCCAAAAATGATCGGACGAGCATAGTGTATGCAGTTACTTTAGTAGTTCTGTTGCATCCGCGGCCATATCCCATGAACTACGTGTCATACTGAGATACAATTTAGAAGGTACTTTCAAGTATATATGTGTGTACTGTCTGTAAAATTACCTGCGGCTACAATTTGTAGTGTAGAAATTATAAATTGTAACGTCATACCGAATGCCGTAGTTTTAGTCCATTAACAATGGGACATTACTATTTATGTGCTTATATCTCATCAAGTACATGTCGTACTGTGATACAATTTAGAAGGCACATTCAACTATATGTGTGTATACTGTCCGTAAAATTTTCCTTCTGCTACAATTTTTTGGTGTAAAAATTATAAATTGTAACGTCATACCGAATGACGTAGTTTTACTCCATAAACAGCGGAAAAGTAGTAAGCGAGAAACTTTTTTCCTTTCATCATTTTGCTATAGTTGTCAGCGAGAAATTTTTTTAAAAAAACCCCGACCGTAGTGGCCGTGCAGACCGTGACTGGAGCGCCCCAGTCCCCTCGGCCACCGCGGCCGGCTATTTATTTTTGTAGGGGCGGGGGTATATATCCCCTTTTACCCCATACTGCAAATCACATTTAAGTGCCTGGCAGAGGGTTCATCGAACCACCTTTATACTGTTCAAAGACGTTTCGGGCGTGCAGCCGCATAAACTTTTCTTCTGCTAATATTTCGGCTGAGAAACGTTCAGCCATCTTCAGAGACGAGTCGAAGACTGACGCTCCAGCACACGCTTCGTGCTTATAAACGCGCTACTGCGCATGCGTCCACAGATACAACAAGGCGCCAAAGACGTTACTCGGCGGCAAGGAAGTACACGTGTGTGTAAATTATGTCTGTGGCTGCAAGGTCGATTTCTGCGGAAGCTCTAATCACAGTCTAACATATGGGTGTAAGGTGAAACTTAGTAAAATGAAGCTACTGCTGCTGTTATCAAACTATTATGACAACGTAATATCTTAACATATACAACAACTGAGGTGTTTGTGGCCATATTTCACTCTGCAGCCAAAACAACATATCGCAAACGAATAGTATTTGTATGTGGTACTAGGTATCAGTCTCCCATTGTGCACTATAGTCGTAGAGGGTTGCTAACGATAAGGGAGTGGAAAATATGGAGTTGAAAGTTACCGACTTATATAAAATTCTACGTGTGGTTGTCAATATTTTTCTTCTTCAGGAAAAACTACAGAATGGATACGTACGATCTCTCTATTTTGCTGTAGAACAAAGTCTCCCGCCGTACACCGTAGCAGTTCCGTGTCCATAGCTATAACAGGGCGAAAGATATAAAGGTTGAAAGTCGTTAGCTTACATAAAATTCGGACTGAAGACCAGAGATAACTTTTGACACTATAGTACCACAGTCTAACATATACAGTCACGACACTCCTACAGATTTTTGTTGTACGCTGCGATAGCAGCGCTCCAAGCGGCCGGCAAGCTACGTTTCTGAATACGATAGTGGATGAGTGCGAATAGAATCGTTTAGATTGACTTCAGCATACTTTTTACATTAGGGAACGTATGTAGTGCCTTATAAATAGGTAATAATTTAAAAATAGCTCCCCATTTGTCTTTCTTAGGTTTCATAAAATCTCTCATAAGGTACGAAACGGTACATTACAGGACAGTTAATTTACAATCATCCCCTAACATACAGGCTTTAAATGAGTAATTTCATTTTCTATTAAAAATAAAAATGCCTAGGAAACACCAGGAGACATGCCCTTTAGCAGATAGACGGCAATTTCTACGCAGGAACGTTAAGTATTCTTCATTACAATTCCAGTAAAATCGGCGAGTGTGGAACATAGGAAAAGTATATAGAATGCAATAAATACGACATTTAACGTACCAAATCAACCATCACAGCTGCAGCTGAAGGAAAAACGTCACAGACGTGGCAATAAAACGATAAAAGCAACCAAACTGTTTTCCAACAAAAAAGAACCCAATTCCACAATTGCTGCTACATCTGAACCAGAAACAGCAAGAATTATCAAAACATTGGCTTTTTAAAGATAAAGTAATTACACTTAAAAGAATATGCACATATAAGAAAGACGAGTGAAGTGTAAAAATGTGAGAATCATTTAGACTCCGTACCGAATTGATACACGTCAAAAACTGGCTGTCATAGTAAGAACAGACCATAATAGAAATTTATTATACGATTATGTTTATATGCAACTTACTTTCAGCGGAATAAGCTGCAAATATACACATATTCGTAAGTATTTGTTCATGACATGCTAATGAATCATTTAAATGGGCCTGTTTTTATATTAATTTCCGTATTATGTTTGTCTCTGGATATTTTAATAATGCTTCTAACACAAAAATTATGGTAAGTATTTCGTTAATTACGTACAAAAACGATTATAAACAAACTACACTACTTCGGCAGCTTACCCACCGCTAGGAGCGCTAGTGTCGCAGCAACTGTCAGTTGGTAACAACTTTTACAGCAGTGAGTGTCGTGACTGTATATGTTAGACTGTGCTTTAATTTTTCGACCCCCACCAAAGACAGCAGCACTTTTGGGTTCTATCAAAGATGATTTGGAGTTCCGGAAGGCCGGGGTTTACAAGATCCCAAGTGAAGGTGGCCTTTCGTACATAGGACAGACGACACGTACAGTGCAGGAAGTATGCACGGAACATCAGAGATATACTCGTCTCTTACAGCCAAATAAATCGGCAGTGGTAGAGCACTGTATTGATACTGGACACTCCATGACGTACGAATACGTCAAAATTTTAGCCTCCACTAAATCTTTCTGAGACTCAGTACTGAAAGAAGCAATAGAAATTCGCTTGGGGACGAATCTAATTAACAGGGCAGCGGCATCAGTTTAGAGGTTCGTTCGAAGAACTGCATGGATGCAGACCCTGCAGCAGCAATGCAGGCACTACTGCGCATGCGCTGCGAAGATGACATCACGTGCCGTGCACGCTGCCGGGGCTCTTCGAACACTAACCTGCAGCCTGCAGTTTGCGTATCACGTGTGTGCTCACTTGTTCTGTGTAGCATAAGAGAGCGATTTATTGTGCCAGCGTCTAAAAGTAAATTACTTTCTTACGTTTAAGGAATCGAAGTGTTCGTGTAATAGTTTGTGTATTTCCGTGTAATCCAGTTTGAAAATTTCCATATTAAGTCTTCCTTTATTTGTAGACGCGGAATTTTTAAAAGTTCCAACCTCTCGCATCCGCACCTACTTGTACCTGTACAGTTACCTGCACAAGAATAGGAACCACCTACACAGGAATCGGTGTAGAGCACGGACGCCACATTAGCGTTAATTGAATTTTACGAGAATAATAAACAAAGGAAAATTTTCCGAAGACTGCGGAACCACATATTCACTTTTCTGCCTTTTATTTCGGCGCAAAATTTCATCGAAATCGTCATCACTGGACACAAAATGTGAATCGCTCAACATTTGGAACAAATGGAATTGGCAAATGCTCTTGTAACTATATTTGGTTGTGTGGCCATCTTCCGCAGCGGCTATTAAAGTCGAGTATATTACGTAATCCAGCTTATGCTGACTGCAATGAAAGACATTTGTTTTACACTAGACGCGTTTCGATTTTTATGTTAAAAGCATCTTCTGTTCAAATGTTCAAATGTTTGTTAAGCTTATGGGACTTAACTACGGGGTCATCAGTCCCTAAACTTACAAACTACTTATGAACTACTTACGAACTAGGTCGGCACAAATATCCATGCCCGAGGGGGGATTCGAACCCCCGACCGTAGTGGCCGTGCTGACCGTGACTGGAGCGCCTCAGTCCCATCGGCCAGCATCTTCTGTGGTCTGTAAATGATGTAAAGGTTTGTTTATATTCATAGATTGAAGACACTTTTTAAAAAAGTTTATGCACATTAGGCCTATGTGTTTTTAAATTTATATACGGTCTACTCACGGTGTTGTCGCTTATTTGCCGGCCGCGGTGGCCGAGGGGACTGAGGCGCTCCAGTCGCGGTCTGCACGGCCACTACGGTCGGGGGTTCGAATCCCCCCTCGGGCATGGATATTTGTGTCGTCCTAGTTCGTAAGTAGTTCATAAGTAGTTTGTAAGTTTAGGGACTGATGACCCCGTAGTTAAGTCCCATAGACTATACAAACATTTGAACATTTTGTCTCTTATTTACACTTCACTGCTGTTTTTCCGACTTGTTGGCTGGGTTGGTTAGTTCCTGACGTGTGTTTTTCGGTTTGTACGGCACTTTTCGCCTGTTTTTGTGGCGTTTCTTCCGTTTCATTTATTATCACTTCAGTTAAAACAGGCGAAAAGTTCCGTACACTACCGGAAAATGCACGTCAGGAACCAAACAACATGAGACAACAGGACGGAAAACAGTAGTGAGATGTAAAGAAGAGACAACACCTTGAGGAGATCGAATATCAATTTAAAAACGCATAGGACTAACGGACACAAAGTTGTTTTTTAAAACTGTTTTTAATCTATGCATACAAAACAAACTGTACAACCTTTATACCATTTACAGTCCACAGAAGATGCGTTTAAAATTAAAAGCGAAATGCGTCTGATGTAAAACAAATGTCTTTAATTTCAGTCTGCACAAGACGAATTACCTATTGTAGACAATTTTGCTCTTCTAATTTTTAGAGGCGATTTTATACAAACAAATATAATACTTATAAAATAAAATACTAATACATCAATATACACAAACAAATAACGAACTTCCTTTACAAGCAGTAGAAGTAACGCAGAACGACAGAAGTAACATGTAGTACACTTATATACTACAACGCTGTGGACTTCCGAAAACTTCGAACAAAGGCGCTTCTTATACCCCCACTGCAAGCCCGAGAGTTCTGCGCATGCGCAAGTCTGTCTGCATGAGCTGCAGGGAAAATTTCCTCCTGCAGCTCTTCAAACACGACTTTTCGTACTGCGCATGCGCTGCAGCATGTATGCAGCTCTTCAAACGAACCTTAGATAAATCATGGAATCCGGCACTTTCTTTAATAAATTTACAAAGACGCCGTCACAGCACAGATCATAACACATCGATTTCTCCGCAGTAATCGACCGTGCGGCCGCAGACATAATTTACACACACGTGTCCTTCCTTCCGCCGAGTAACGTCTTTGGCGCCTTGTTGTATCTGTGGACGCATGCGCAGTAGCGCGTTTATAAGCACGAAGCGCGTGCTGGAGCGTCAGTCTTCGACTCGTCTCTGAAGATGGCTGAACGTTTCTCAGCCGAAATATTAGAAGAAGTAAACTTTATGCGGCTGCACGCCCCAAACTACTTTGAACAGTCATTGCGCCGCGAAAACATGAAGAGGCACGCCTTTATACTATTTATCTCCCGTTCCATTCTCGAATAGCGCGCGGGCATTTATTTATTTACCCTTCTTGCGGACCAGCTGCCTTTGGGTATATAGCTGGTCTTGATTCCAAAATCTATGTGATACATTTATGCGACTATGATACATTATTTTCTTTATACATTTACAGTAATTAGATAAATAATACAAAGAAAAGCGTAAAAACTTATCATAAGGAAAATAGAAAGGCAACTTAAAAACATCAACTATTTTAAGAAGAGAATAATAGAAGATAGGAAAGATTGGTTTGAGTGACAGTCTGAAGAATAAGAGAGGAAAGTCCAGGGTGGGAAGCCTCGGAATTTACTTCGAGCCCTGCCATCCTGGAATTTTCTCATTTGGAGACTCTTATGATTGGCTATATCTGTAGGATACATTTCGTAAGTATTTATATCGTCCTCTGTGTCGGGGCTGTCATCTGTGGTGTAATTTGCACTGTTTGCGCTTTCAGTGTCAGATTCATCATAAGTGTTTTGTCTTCAGTTGTGGGCGTTTCGTGTTGCATTACGTCTTATGTTCTGTGTGTACTCGTGTTTTTTTTTTCGTAGTGAGACTTCGTCCGTCAGCCTGTTCATTATGTGCCATCCGTTCTTATCTCGTATTAGTTCGTTTAGGTCTTTAGTCGTGTCAAACATAGTGTGAGTGCATCAAAAGAATCCGAGACGGTCCGAGTGCCACTTGGACCGCCCATTAGCGTATGTTGGAGACAAGAGACGGATCGTCTCCCGTGACAACCTGGGTGACTCTATAGACCGCATAGAGTGGAACAATGAGTACTGTGCGGAGGTTTGCCGGACACTGAACAAGGCTTTGTCTGCGCTGACACCGAGGTCGCGGCGCTGTCCAGTGAAGCCATTGTGTGTCCCGGAGACTCCAGGTCTAGTTTCCAGTTTCCAGTTGACCTGGAGAGGCGGTGATGTAGCACACCAGAGAAGAGGCCCGCGAGGTTTTTGTGCCTGTCCTAAGGGAACAAAGGCGGCCCTAAGGAAGAGCGTGTTTGCGGATGCTAATAGGCCCACCCACGTCCCGGGGGACGCCAAGATGGCCGCGCTCTTCCTGGACCCGCCGGGGTACAGTCTGACACCAGCAATACGCAGCGCGTCCCAGGTACAGTGCCGGAGAACCACCCGCTAATAGCAGCAAATGAAGGCGATGGAGGAATACGTGCCGACAAAATGGACTGACGATGGGAAAGGCCCAACATGATGTGATAGTAATCTATATCTATAATTCACTACGTTTACATGGAACACGTCTTCCGGAAGACGAAATCCGATTTTCGTAAACCGTTTTTCGCTGTCGTGTTTACATGGCATAGCCTGAATCGGATTTCGTAGCTCACTTAAAATGGCGGCTGGAAAACAGCTGATTCAGTTCCTGATTTAGTCGGCACAATCGCTATTTTTCTTTATTTAAATACACAGATTTATGTTCACTCTAATGTTTATACTTTTATTTCACATTAGAAAATATCACTCTTTCCATATGTGCCGACAATTCTTAACAAGAAAACACAATCTGACAAGCCAAGAACGCTTCAAAAACGGTTGCGTATACATGGGCACGAAAATCGATTGTGGAACTAGAAAACCGCTTTAGAAAAGCGGATTTCCAGAATCGATTTCGGAGTGTTTACATGACCAACCAAAAGCGGAATTGGGAAATCGGTTTACGAAATCCGGTTTGGGTGCCCATGTAAACGGGGTGATTATGAATAGCAGTGATTTTCCGTCTTTGCAACTACAATAAAAATGCGATTTTTTTTTCACACCAGACGCATTTCGTTTTATTGAATGTAAAACATCTTCAGTGGTCTGAAATAATAGAAATCTACAGTTTGTTTTGTGTTTAGATCGAAAACAGTTCTTAACTGGACCCTGAAAAGTAGGCCTAATGTTTGGTACTTACGGAAAGTTTGAGGACAAAATTTCCGTAAGTACCAAACATTAGGCCTACTTTTCAGGGTCCAGTTAAGAACTGTTTTCGATCTAAACACAAAACAAACTGTAGATTTCTATTATTTCAGACCACTGAAGATGTTTTACATTCAATAAAACGAAACGCGTCTGGTGTGAAAAAAATCGCATTTTTATTGTAGTTGCAAAGACGGAAAATCAGTGCTATTCATAATTATGAAAGAAACTACGGACATTATGGCCACACAAACGAAGAAAATATCTATAAATGCGAATATCTGTTCGGTGTACGTTTACCACGTCTCAACCACAAGACATATAGAGCTAAAAATTTGTACAGTTACTAATGTCTACCCGGGGAAGGCTTTAGGCACAGTTTTATGCCGATCATATATATATATATATATATATATATGTGTGTGTGTGTGTGTGTGTGTGTGTGTGTGAATGTCTTTTCGGTGTACGCTTATCACGTCCGAACGACAAGACACAGAGACTTAAATAGTTTTACAGTTACTAACTTATACCCGAGGAACGTTTAAAGCCGGCCGCGGTGGCCGAGGGGACTGAGGCGCTCCAGTCACGGTCTGCACGGCCACTACGGTCAGGGGTTCGAATCCCCCCTCGGGCATGGATATTTGTACCGTCCTTAATTCAAATCAAATGTTTGTAAAGCTTATGGGACTTAACTACGGGGTCATCAGTCCCTAAACTTACAAACTACTTACGAACTACTTACGAACTATGACGGCACCAACATCCATGCCCGAGGGGGGATTCGAACCCCCGACCGTAGTGGCCGTGCAGACTGTGACTGGAGCGCCTCAGTCCCCTCGGCCACCGCGGCCGGCATGGGAAAGGCCCAAAATGATATGCGTACCTTTCTGTACAAGTGTCAAGGTGGTGTGATGCAAATGTAGATTCGACTTCTGTCTAGTATTCACCGAGTGAAAGCTACTAACTCTTGGGAATAAGTTGATATTATTAACAACAAACGACATCAAAGAAAAAAAAAAAAAAAAAAAAAAAAAAAAAAAACGTACTGTGACGCCAGTGTCAAAATTCCCAGACTACTGAAAACGGGTACACATGAAGTTCGTGAACTTACTCCTCATATTGCTCGAACCTCCCGTTTTTGAGCCAAAAATATCCTTTTTGTATCAGTCGAGTGACCCAAAAAAAGAAGAAAAAGAAAAAAACGCCGTACGTCATAAGTGAGTGAAAGTAAGCATAGTTAACTACTTTTCGCGTTGAAACATCACTAATTTGAGACATTGTTCTAATGGTAAATATAGCAGAATTTAGTTTTGGAACAGTCCTGAACATTGGCTTTCCACGACAGCTTACTGTCTATCTGAACACCTAGAAATTTGAACTGTTCAGTCTCACTTATCACATGCTCATTGTGTGTAATCAATACGTCAGATTTCGTCAAATTATGTGTTAGAAATTGTAAAAACTGAGTTTTACTGTGATTTAACATCAACTTGTTTTCTACAAGCCATGAACTTATCTCTTGAGCTGCATTATTTGATACTGCGTCAATATTACGAACAATATCCTTGACTACCAAGCTGGTATCATCAGCAAACAAAAGTATTTCACAATCACCTGTTATACTCGAAGGTATATCTATATATATATATAAATGTGAATGTTTGTTCGGTGTACGCTTATCACTTCCGAACGACAAGACGCAAAGACTGAAATATTTGTACAGTTACTAATTTATACCTGAGGAAGGTTTTAGGCACGGTTTTATAGCGATCTGATAGATATTTAGTAATTTGAAGACTATAACGCGAAATGCTGAACAATAATTACTCTTCGAAAGTTATATTTGCACTTTGAAAATGGTTTTATTGGTTGCATTGTTGCTTGAGAGTTGAAAATGATAAAAGGATGGAGTATATTGGGATAGAATGTTATCGGTATATATAAAATTCTACGTGTGTGTGTGTGTGTGTGTGTGTGTGTGTGTTTTAATATTCGCTCTGCAGCGTATAAAAGATTCTGGCATCACGAAGCGCATGTACCTTGAAGCCATATTTGGCAGGCTTGTTTGCTGTATACTACATGAATTTGAAACGTCCACGGAATGGTTGTAACATCTCGTCTATCGTTGTCAGTGCTTCGGCACTATAGTCTTGCAAACATCCGCAACTTCGTCAAATTACATGTTCCAAACCATATTTATAATAATTCATAATGCTTTGGTTAAAACAAAGAAATGATTTATTGTATAAACGTGTCTTTGTCTGGCACAAAGAGATAAAAAGGTGCAAGATCTCATTGTTATGAAATATCTAACCGGGCATTACCGTATGACAACAATACACGCTAGCGACCGCGGGTTAAAAACTTCCCAAAATTTCTTTCCAAAGTCTCTTTCATTGCAATTAATATGCATCATAATAGCGACATGATTTTCTTCTGTAAAAATTACATTTTTATTTAACAATAGAAATGGAACATTGGAATATTTTAATATATAATATGCATCATAATAGCGACATGATTTTCTTCTGTAAAAATTACATTTTTATTTAACAATAGAAATGGAACATTGGAATATTTTAATCGGTTATAATTAATAAGGAACTCTAGCCTCTGTATGTTATTGCAACAATTATCATGTTAGTATCAGTAAAGTAAGTTAACTATACATTTCCAATTATACAATAGACTAATTATGTCCATATAGCCCACAACTGGTTCACCTCTTACTTTAATAATAGACAACAGAAGGTAATTCTCCGCAGTGTAGAAAATGGCTATGACGTGCAATCCCAATGGGGCACAATTAAGTGTGGGGTGCCCCAGGGGTCTGTTTTGGGACCATTGCTGTTTCTTATTTATATAAATGATATGCCTTCGAGTATAACAGGTTACTGTAAAATATTTTTGTTTGCTGATGATACCAGCTTGGTAGTGAAGGATGTTGCTCGTAATATTGACAAAATATCGAATAATGCAGTTCAAGAAATAAGTTCATGGCTTGTAGAAAACAAGTTGATGTTAAATCACAGTAAAACTCAGTTTTTACAAGTTCTGACACATAATTTGACGAAAGCTGACATTCTGATTACACGTAATGGGTATGTGATAAGTGAGACTGAACAGTTCAAATTTCCAGGTGTTCATATAGACAGTGAGCTGTCATGGAAAGCCCATGTTCAGGATCTTGTTCCAAAACTAAATTCTGCTATATTTACCATTAGAACAATATCTGAGATAAGTGATTTTTCAACACGAAAAGTAGTCTATTACGCTTACTTTCACTCACTTATTACGTACGGCATTATCTTTTGGGGTAACTCGCCTGATGCAAAAAGGATATTTCTGGCTCAAAAACGGGCGGTTCGAGCAATATCTGGTGTAAGTTCGCGAACGTCATGTCGACCCCTTTTCAGTAGTCTGGGAATTTTGAGTCTGGCGTTACAATACGTTTTTTTTTTTTTTCATTAATATAGTTTGTTGTTAATAATATCAGCTTATTCCCACGAGTTAGTAGCTTTCACTCGGTGAATACTGAAGTCGAACCTACATTTGCATCACACCACCTTGACACTTGTGCAGAAAAGTGTACAGTATTCTGCGGCATCCATTTTCAATAAGATGCTACAAGAACTAAAGAATCTTAGCAGTAACCTACACGCTTTCAAATCTAAACTGAAGAGTTACCTCATGGCTCACTCATTTTATTCTGTCGAGGAACTCATAGAAAAGTTAAACAATTAAGTTAATTCTTTTTTTTTTTCTTTATTGATTCTTTTCACTTTGTCTTAAGATTGTCGTGTGCAAATGACTACTTAAAATTTTTCTAGTACCATTCTTGTGTAACAATTAATGTATTGACTTGTTCCATGACCATGGAGTCTCACTCCTCAATTGGGTCCTATGGAACAGAAAAAAAAACAAATAAACAAATAAATAAATAAAATTGAAAACAAATAAATAGGCATTTCAAAAATCAATGAAGCGAAAGACGGGAAATTTTTCGAATAAAAACATTCTTGGTTGCACAGAAGCTATGTTTCACTTATTAACTCATGACGGTGTTTTCTAATGCTTGCAAGCATTCGTCAGAGTAGAAGAAAAAATTACGAAAGGACGTGGTTATATGCGATTGAGGGGCATTTCTCTACCATCAAGACACTTCTGTCTTGCGGGTTGCAGCAACGTAAGGAACCAAATAAAGCAGAAGACGAAAACGTCTCTTTCTGAATGCTACCACTGGGGAATTGCATAGTGGAAGTTTTTAAGGACTTGTATAAGGATGGGATAAGTGTTTAAATTTACAGGACGATTGTGGAGAGGGTAAAACATTTCTTACACTGCTAAACCCAACACCGATGTCCGTATTTCAGTTTACGACACATTCATTAAATGTTTCCGATATAAAACTAGCATTGGAATTTCACAGAGCGCTGAAAGATTAAAGTCGTAACGAGGCCCTTGAGGTAGATGATATTTCTCTTGAACTGCTGAAATTCTTGGGAGAGCCATCCATGGCAAAACTATTCCACGTAGTGTGCGAGATGTATAAGACAGATGAATACCCCCGAGATTTCAAGAAGAATGTAATAAGCTCAGTTCCGTGGTTCAAATTACAGATCAAGCTGTTTAATAAGTTATGGTTGCAACGTACTTGCACAAATTATTTACAGAAGATCGAAAAATCTGGTAGAAACTGACATCGGAAATTTAGGAAGACGCGAGGCACTACTTACCTTACGATATATCTTAGAATAAAGATTAAGTAAAAGCAAACATAAATTTATAACTTTCCTTAATTTGTAGAAAGCTTATGACAACACTGACTGCAATTTACAGTTTCAGATTCTAAAAGTAGCGGAGAAAAATTACACTCGTGGTCATTAAAATTGCTACACCACGAAGATATTGACGTGCTACAGACACGAAATGTATGACGTAAATTCGAAGGAAGAAACAGTGGTATATGTGCCTAATGTCTGCAAAATATGTTGTGAATGGTGTTAACATTATAGACGTAATAAATCGAAATCTCATGTGTGATGATGCGGTTTTTCATAAACCAAACTGTTTATGACTTCATATCTCATGAACTATATGTCGAACTGTAATATAGTATCGAAGTGGTAGCCTATGTATGTGTAGAGTCTGTGAGTTGTTTCGCGAATACAATTCACAGTGTAGAAGTAATAACTTGTAACGTCGTGCCAAATGTCATAGATACACACCATGAACATCGGAAAAGTAGTAAGCGATAAACTTTTTCGTTTTGTAATTAAGTTGGGGTTGTCAGCGATAAAAATTTTCGAAAGGATTTGAAATTATGTTTAGAGTTTATTGCAAGTCGCTAAGCGCACTGATTATCAAATAGTTGACGAATAAAATTACGCCATCATGCGCCGCAAGATGCGGCGGTTTCAATTGTTTATGACGTAATATCGTAATGACTATGTATCGTAGGTAGTTTTTGGACCTATAACAAATGATTCCTGACCTTAAACAATATTTGTACCAAATTTGGTTGAAATCGGTCCATTAGCTTAGGAGCATACGTAGAATATAATTCCATGATGCGGCCGTTTTTCTCGACTGTCAGTATTTATGACGTCATATTTGCTTACGTATATGTCATAGGTGCTTGTTACCCCTACAACGATTGTTGACTTATTAGTAAGGAACATGTTTACCAAGTTTGGTTGATATCGGTCCGGTAGTTGAGGAGGAATAGTGGAACATACATACACACATAAAGCCTATTTTATAAGTACAGTTATATATTTTGACTACTTTACAGTGTTCTATGAATGAAATAAATCGCAATTTGGGATCATTTATAGCTTCGCTGTACTAGGTTTAGATGAAATACCGAAGTGCGGCGAATGAAAATTTGTGCCCGGCCGGGATTCGAACCCGGGATCTCCTGCTTACTAGGCAGACGCGTTGACCACTCCGCCACCGAGGACAGAGTGACCAGCCCGACTGCAGAGGACTCTTCCCTGCACGTCTCCCGCCACACACAAATCTCCATTCGCCACGCTGTCTCTTTCCTATTACCACAGCCTGTTTGTTCTGTAATGCTCGCAGCCACAATACTGTATTCCCGCATCAGGGAGAACAGACCATGAGGTATCGAGACACAATTAATTGTCGTCAGGAGCCCAGCCTCGGCTTGTATACAATTATGTGGTCAACGCGTCTGCCTAGTAAGCAGGACATCCCGGGTTCGAATCCCGACCGGGCACAAATTATCATTCGCTGCACTTTGATATTCCATGTAAACCTAATACAGTGAAGCCATAACTGATCGCAAATTGCGATTTATTTCATTAAAAATGAACGCCGTAACGTCGTCAAAAATATATACTTGTATACAAGCCGAGGTTGGGCTCCTGACGACAATTAATTGTGTCTCGATACCTCACGGTCTGTTCTCCCTGATGCGGGAATACAGTATTGTGGCTGCGAGCATTACAGAACAAATAGGCCGTGGTAATAGGAAAGAGACAGCGTGGCGAATGGAGATTTGTGTGTGGCGGGAGACGTGCAGGGAAGAGTCCTCTGCAGTCGGGCTGGTCACTGTGTCCTCGGTGGCGGAGTGGTCAACGCGTCTGCCTAGTAAGCAGGAGATCCCGGGTTCGAATCCCGACCGGGCACAAATTTTCATTCGCCGCACTTTGGTATTCCATGTAAACCTAGTACAGTGAAAGCCATAACTGATCGCAGATTGCTATTTATTTCACATTTTATAAGATGTATGCCTATAGATATAGATTGCGGGTTCGTGTCTCGGCCGCGGTACATATTTTCATATGTCCACATTGTATGATTAGAACATGTATCTGGCAGTGCAGACGAAAGAAATTAAAAAAAATTTAAAAAATGAGAATTTTATTCTGATCGTCGTAATATTTAGCTATTACGTATACGAGCGTACGCCGGCCGCGGTGGCCGAGGGGATTGAGGCGCTTCAGTCACGGTCTACACGGCCACTACGGTCGGGGGTTCGAATCCCCCCTCGGGCATGGATATTTGTGCCGGCCTTAGTATAAGGTAGTTGATAAGTAGTTTGTAAGTTTAGGGACTGATGACCCCGTAGTTAAGTCCCATAAGCTTAACAAACATTTGAACATTTATACGAGCGTACGTGAGCACTAAACTGGTGGGAGCTGCAGACAGCGGTGTGTCACAGGGAGAAGCACCCTCGACCACACTCTCGCGCTGTACCAGACCGGTCATTGTACAAGTAGAGTCTAAAACATACAGGCACGACACTCAGTCCTGTAAAAGTTGTCACCAGCTGACAGTTGCTGCGACAATAGCGCTCCTAGCGGTGGGCAAGAGTGATGTTTGTTTATAACTATTTGTGTGCGTAATTAGCGAAATTGTTAGTATAATTTTTGCGTTGCAAGCATTAGTAACATATCAAGAGAGATACATTGCACGGCAATTAATGGAAAAATAGGCGAACTTAACTGATTTAGTGATATAACGAAGAACTTCCTTATGAACCAATTCGTACGAATATGTGTATATTTGCAGCTTATTCCGCTGAAAGTAAGTAGAATATAAACATAAATTTTTATTTTGGTGTGTTCTTACTATGACAAAGAGTTTTTTGACACGCATAGTTGTGGCATGGGGTCTAATGATTCTCATGTTTTTAGGCTTCACTCGTCTTTATTATAAGCGCATATTCTTTTGAGTGTGATTACCTTAGCTTAAGAAGACAACGTCTTGAAGATTTTTGCCATTTGTGGTTGAGCTATAGCAACAACTGTGAAATTGGGTTATTCTGTGTTGAATACAGTTTGATTGCTTTCTCAGTTTTCTTGTCACGTCTGAGATTGTTTTTCCTTCAGCTACATTTGTGGTAGCCGATTTGGTACGTTAAATGCTGTAGTTATTACATTATTCGTTCTTTTGCTACGTTCCACCCCACCGATTTCACTGGAATTGGAATGAAGAAACGTTAACGTTCTTGAGAAGAAAAAAGACGTCCTTCTGCCAAAGGGCGGGTATTCTGGTGTTTTCTAGCCATTTTTCTATTTTTAACAGTAAATTAATCAGTAAAAGCCTGTAGGTTACAAGATAACAGTAAATAGACTGTGCTACAATGTACCGTTTCCTACCTTGTCAGGAATCTTAGGAAACCTAAGAAGTCGAAGGTGGAGATATTTTTAAGTTATTACCTATTTTATGATACTACATATGTTCACTAATGTAAAACAAAAAAGTGTGAAAATCAATGTAAACGATACTATTCGCGCTTATCCGGTATCGTATTCATAAAAGTAGCCGGCCGCGGTGGCCGAGGGGACTGAGGCGCTCCAGTCACGGTCTGCACAGCCACTGCTGTCGGGGGTTCGAATCCCCACTCGGGCATGGATATTTGTGCCGTACTTAGTATTACCTAGTTCATAAGTAGTTTGTAAGTTTAGGGACTGATGACATCGTAGTTAAGTCCCATATACTTTACAAACATTTGAACATTTCATAAAAGTAGCTTTCCGACCGCTTGGAGCGCTGCTGTCGCTGTGTATAACAAACATCTGCGGGAGTGTCTTGACTGTCTTTGTCACTACGTTTACATGCAACGCATCTTCTGGAAGACGAAAACTGATTTTCGTAAACCGTTTTTCGCTGTCGTGTTTACATGTCACAGCCTGAATCGGATTTCCTAATCCGCTAAACATGGCGGCTGAAAAACAGCTGATTCAGTCCCCATTTAGTCAGCACAATCGCTATTTTTCTTCATTTAAATACACAGATTTATGTTCACTCTAATATTTATACTTTTATTTCACTTAACAAAATATCACTCTTTCCATATGTGCAGAAAGTTCTTAACGAGAAAACACAATCTGACACGCCAAGAACGCTTCAAAAGCGGTTGCGTTTACATGGGCACGAAAATCGATTGTGGAACTGGAAAACCGCTTTAGAGAAGTGGATTTCCAAAATCGCTTTTGGAGTGTTTACATGACCTACCAAAAGCGGAATTGGGAAATCGGTATTTTCTAATGTGAAATAAAAGTATAATGTTCAAAAGTTTGTACAACTTCATTAGTCCCTAAGCTTGCAAACTACTTATGAACTACTTACGAACTAGGACGGCACAAATATCCATGACCGAGGGGGGATTCGAACCCCCGACCGTAGTGGCCGTGCTGACCGTGACTGAAGCGCCTCAGTCACCTCGGCCACCGCGGCCGGTTAAAAGTATAAATATTAGAGTGAAAATAATCTGTGTATTTAAATAAAGAAAAATATAGATTGTGCTGACTAAATAAGGAATTGAATCAGCTGTTTTTCAGCTGCCATATTAAGTGGGCTAGGAAATCCGATTCACGTTGTGACATGTAAACACGACAGCGGAAAACGGTTTACGAAAATCGGTTTCCGGCTTCCGGAAGATGTGTTGCATGTAGACGTAGTGAGGGAGAAGCACCCTCGGCTACGAGGCGTTATGCATAGCAGTTTCAACTGGCACCGGGAGACCTGATTGGTTGTTGGTATGAGACATCAGCCAATCAAATGCTGCGTGTTTCTTAACCGGAGATTAGGGCGCTACGCGCCCTCACATACTTAAAGAAAAAAACTTCTTGTTTAACTAATATCTAACCTAACTTCCACTTTACAAAAAGTTATCTGTAGCGTAGCCTTAAGAAGGTTAGATGTTGGTTTAACAAGAAGTTTTTTTCTTTAAGTATATGAGGGCGCGCTGCGGCCGAATCTCCGGTTAAGAAACACACAGCATTTCATTGGCTGATGTCTCATACCGACAACCAATCAGGTCTCCCGGTGCCAGATGATACTGCTATGCATAACCACAGTCTAATACATACAGTCGCGACACTCACTGCTGTGAAAGCTGTTACCGCCGGACACTTGGAGCGACACTAGCGCTCCAAGCGGTCGTAAAGCCGGCTATCCCTTAACGCCGTATACGACACATTAATAATGTCCGCTTGTAATTACATTTGTGTGATTTTGTAAATATTGTATATATTCTTGCATTCCAAGCTTTATTTAAATATCTTGACACATGACTGAGTGTAAAAGAAACAAACCGAGCAAAAACTCGTGATCGGACACACACTGCAATTGTGCAATATGTTACGAAATAATTCCTTAGAAATTGCTTGCAGCTTACCTTGCTGGTAGTGATAGATAAACATAGTATTTTGTGCAGACAAGCCTATAATAGAACTTCTAACGGACAGTTAAATATCAACAAATGTAAATTTAGTAAAAACTCGAGAATAAACTGACGCCAACTGCAACATATTTATGACGAAATTCTTCAGACATTGCACCTTAGTTTGCTGATAAACATAGTATTTCGCACATGAGAGGCATGTAATTGGTCTTCCCGGTGTTAAAAGGTGCAAAACAATGTTTTTCCCCTGCTTTTTAGTTATCAGAACTCCCACAAGGCTATGAAACTTTCATCTAATATAATCTTGCTATGAGATTATTTCAATTATATGTTATTTTAAGATAATATCACGTCGATTACACTACAGTCTAAATGTCATATTCTATGAATGATCCTCAGTCATTATCACAGTCTGTCATCATATGGTTCGAAGATGAGGGAGGAGTGGGAGGGGGCGGGGCGACAACCGTCTGTAAAAAAAGACGCCTCTGTGGTTTCAGATAAATAGGTTTATATGTTAGACTGTGGTTTCCATCAGATAAAACAGAAAACATTTAACCTTTCAAACATTAAAAACGGTAACAATGTACACTTCTTTACCATACATTTCTTATACATTTGCCTCTATAGTGAATTACTTTCGAATGCCCAGACAAAAATGTTTCTAGCTGTGATGTAGCAACAACCACAGTCGTAATACTTGTTTCAGAACACAGTTTAATTTCTTCCGCCTTTATATTATCACGTCTTTGCGGTAATTTCCTTTTCATTCCCAGTTTCGGTGGTTTGTTTGGAACATAGAACAATGTAGGCACAGCATTCCACACCATCTTCTTCCGTTCATCATTCATGAACTGGTTTGCATCGAAGTGTAGCGAGCAGAACTTCACATTATCACGTAAATACGCGGCAACTTTATTCAAAAGATCTTGTCGCCTGCTATTTATAAGCCATTTCTTGATCCTAAAAAGAAATAATCTTCAATGTGTGTGTGTTGCTCACAAGATAATTGTAAATAAGCGTTACCGAAACTTTATGTCGCATATCTCTCAGGCTCTGTAGAAAACCTAAAGAATGATAAATATGACGTATTCTAGTTGTTGTTGCTGCAGTTTATTGCACTACATTCCCTTCGTAAAAACCATTTCGTACACTAAAACACACAACAAACACATGTCTCGTATACGATATAGAGCAACGTGGCTTTACGTCCGCAAGGAGCGCTGCAGTCGCCTAGTATAACAAAAATCAGTGGTAGTGTCGCGACTGTATATGTTAGACTGTGGCATAACGCCTCGTACCCGAGGGTGCTTCTCCCTCACTACGTCTACATGCAACGCATCTTCTGGAAGACGAAAACTGATTTTCGTAAACCGTTTTTCGCTGTCGTGTTTACATGTCACAGCCTGAATCGGATTTCCTAATCCGCTAAACATGGCGGCTGAAAAACAGCTGATTCAGTTCCTGATTTAATCAGCACAATCGCTGTTTTTCTTTATTTAATTACACAGATTTATGCTCACTCTAATGTTCATACTTTTATTTCACATTAGAGAATATCACTCTTTCCATATGTGCCGAAAGGTCTTGACAAGAAAACACAATCTGACAAGCCAAGAACGCTTCAAAAACGGTTGCGTTTACACGGTCACGAAAATCGATGCTTTAGAGAAGTGGATTTCCAAAATCGATTTTGGAGTGTTTACATGAACAACCAAAAGCGGAATTGGGAAATCGGTATTTTCTAATGTGAAATAAAAGTATAATGGTCAAATGTTTGTATAACGTATGGGACTTAACTACGGGGTCATTAGTCCCTAAGCTTGCACACTACTTATGAACTAGCTAAGACGAAGGACGGCACAAATATCCGTGCCCGAGGGGGGATTCGAACCCCCGACCGTAGTGGCCGTGCTGACCGTGACTGAAGCGCCTCAGTTCCCTCGGCCACCGCGGCCGGCGGAATTCACTACAAAACGGCAAACAATTTTGCAACTCACTCAAACAGGGAATAAACTCGCACCAAGTAACAGTGCATGTACGCCGGAAATGACGGGAAAATACAAGGCAATAAACCGTCTCGTTCTAATAATATATATTTCGTGGAAATGTGCTGCACATGTATTTCGACGCCTGCAGGTTGTCTTCCTATATTTTACCCTCTTTCACGTGATACATTTGTACCGTGCTGAATGCGATATTCCTGCGAACACTTGCAGACAGCGGTGTGTCACAGGTCAGGGAGAAGCACCCTCGGCCACGCAACCGCGCCGTGCCAGCCCGGCCAGTGTACTGCAGGTGTAGGCAGACAGGAGCAGGTGGCAGCAGTGTGGCCCGCACGCCATTGGGCGCAGGTGGCGGCCTATCCAGGTGAGGCCACGCCCTCGCCGCCCCACCTGTCGTGACGTCAGCGCGCCGCCAGCCAATGGGAGGGCGCCTCACCTGGCAGGTGGGGCCGACGAGCCCACAAGCCTCCACCACTCGGCTCGCTGGAGCGACGACCACGGAAACAACACGTCCCAACAGGTGGCAGGGTTTCCAACGTAGCGGTTCTCTCCCTAAATTTACGAGAGAAAGTGTGGATGCGAGTTCATTTATGAGCATAAAAAATCTTTGGGGGAATTTTAGGAGCATTGTGCACAGGGACGTCGACTCCATGGGTGCTCCGGGGCTCGTGCACCCCCCAAGAATTTTTTGGGGGTGCTGAGCACACACAAAAAATTGAGGTGGAAAATAACATTGTATAAATTAAAAAAAAAAAAAAATCGGGAAAAATCAAAACCTTCTTTATGACTCAAGAAGCAATGCAAAAGGTGAGCATAACGAGAGACGATATTTCATACGTGAAAGAAATGATCAGTTTTGTACGCGGGTCCTCAAGCAAGTAGTAATGAGTGTCTGTGTTTTACCCTCTATGCTAGCTTTATTCATCCTGAAGCACGTCGGTCCTTTTGACCTTTCAGGTGTACGTATTTATGAACATTCAGTTGTGTTCTTTCAAGAATTTAGCTTGAAGAATCTGGTGCTGATGCTAAAGTTAATCGTTTTTTATGTATCTTTCTCACTTCCCTTGTTATTAAAATTATAGATTCAGTTGAAATTTGTAGTGCTTTTCTCTCAGGCTTAAAAAAACCTTGGACTATATTAATACTGCCAGAGATGTCCTGAAGTTAACTCGAAGTGATGAAAGTTTCGATGGACTATAAAGGTCTTGCTTGGAACTGGCCAAAAAAGTTTGATGTCGGAATTGAAAATCTTAAAATATTTCAAAGATTTCCTTAAACGTTGGTGACGGTGTTCTACCAAACGCTTTTGTCAGAAAGAATAGTGTCGCACAAAAAGTGTTGGATTAGTGTACAGTGAAAAATTATTTCATTGCTCGTGTAGAAGTTTTTTGGGTTGTTACTTATATCGAAATATCCACTTCGGACTATAATTTGCTTTATTGTAATGTCCTAATGCAACGATGCTTTCCTTTTCTTCCTCCTCCTTCTTCCTCCTATCTCTAAAAGGCCAGACAACTGCCTATTTACGTTTATCAAGTACTGCTCATTCAAAAATGATTTTCAGGAGGGTCGGTTTAGAACATTTGTGAACCGCGATACAGAGCAGCCACACTGATATACAAGTACTGCTCATTCAATTTCACGAGGGTCGGTTTGAATATTTCCGCGAAGTAGATATTGATAGACCATCATTGTCCTGTGTTTGAATATGAGGCGGTGTAGTGCCTTGTATTTTGCCGTCGTTTTCGGCTTACATGTGTTAATTCCCTGTTTGAGTCAGTTGGAAAAATTGTTTGTCGTTTTGTGGAGAATTCTGTTTACTAGCTATACTGAGCGGCTAAGGATATATACAACAACCTGAGCAGTAACAGCATAAATTATTTACTTCATGTTCAGCACCAAAAGGTATTCTCGTAGTTCTACAGGATTCAGCTAATATTATTTGAAAACCGAATCCAATAGAAACACGGGAGCACATTTTTTGCGCTAACCATGAAGTAAATAATTAATGCTGTTCCTGCTCTGTTGTTGCGAGGTTCTTGTGTGTAACCTTGTCCGGCAAGTAAATTAGTTATTTTGGTTCTCTTCCTGCACCTGCAAACATAACTGGAAGGGGGAAATCACAACTCTTTAGTTTCCCGCGTAAGTCCCTCGCGCTGTTTCTCGCCACAGGCTACGAAATTTGTCACTTTTGTCCTTAGAAAGCAAATCGAATTCCCTACAAAACGGCAAAAAATTTCCCAACGCAACAAACAGGGAGTTATTTCGCACGAAGTAACATTTCCCATTAGTGCACCAAACGAAACACTATACATCCTTGACACGATACAATACTTATGGAACGCTAAACATCTAAAAATCCTTTTGATTTCCGATGCACAATGAAATTGAAAAATTTGTTAATCTTAAGTGTTTTCAGAATTCCCTTAAGTCTTCCAATGTTTTCTCCGAATCCATTCTTCACTTTTTCGGTTTTGTTTATTTAAGTAAGTTCGAGAATAAGTACGCGCCAAAAGCACTGAGCTCAATGGTAAATTAAAAAAAAATGTTGAAATGTTTGTAAATCTATCGGACCAAACCGCGTGGTCATCAGTCCGTAGCTTACAAACTACTTAAACCTAGGTAAACTAACCTACGGGCAAACACACACACCCATGCCCCAGGGAGGACTTGAACCTCCACGGCGAGCAACCGCGCGCTCCGCAGCGAGGCGCTTTAGACCGCTCGGCTACTCCACCGCGGAGGTAAATAAAAGCTATTTCGGTAGGTCTCTTCCGGTTGTGGTGAGTCACGTGATACGTTACTACCCTGCTCAATCCGATATTCCTGCCACCGAAAAGAGACCCCACCCTGTCACGACATGCTAGGGTCCCCAACGTAGGGGTTTTCCCCTAAAGTTAGGAGAAAAAAATGTAGATGCGAGTATATTTATAAGCATAAAAATCTTGGGGGGATTTTTCGGAACATTATACACTCTGCTATTAAAGTTTTGCAAGTAGGTATTTGATGAATTTAAGGAAGAGACATTTTGTCAATTATTTCGTCAAGTGTTTATTTACTAGGCACAGTATTTCTAATACATCTCTTGATCATCTTCCTTCGCTAAGCATTAAAATGTTTTCTAAAAACATACCATGAACTAGATATGTAGGCTAATGTGTGTTACAGCTGAGGTACATGAAATTTCAATCATAAAAACTGCCTTACTTAATCTTAAATCACAAAGCAATATTACGGAAGTGACTTATCTTTCCTTTCTTGTTTCCAGGTGAGTGCAGCGAAGACGGTGGCGAAAGCGAGCGGCAGACAAAACGTAAGGAGTTTTTACGTTACAATGCTGCTGATTAGTTTTCGTTCCTGTTACGTTGTGGGCTAGATGTGTCCTTTAGCAACAAAATTATCTTTAAATAAAAATAAAATAAAAAAAGAAAACCTGACATCAATACGACTTTAACAACGCGGCAACCAGCATAAATATTCGCACCTTTATCTAACTTGTAGTCCACACTTTTAAGAATGCTTATAAAAATAATTTGTAGTTTCAAAATTATTGTGATAAAATTAGCACTGCCTTTTGTGTTATGCGATGTTTGTGAGTACCGACCCCGGAAATGGGATGGTTGTCAGACGAGGTTCAATGTTAATGTTGTTGTTCATCTGTTTCGACGCCATCACACAACTGTTCTTCACAATTATTACTGTACTTCACGCACCAGTTGTCAATAATAAAATATGTTTCGGGACGACATTATCTCATTATCAAGTTCTGTAAAACAAGGATACGTAGAATAATAAGTGCAGTATATAGAAACGACAGTACCACAAATATTCCAGTGAAACTAACCTTCTACCTACCATAAAACTTACTGCTGCTAGCAAACATTGTTAAACACAATTGCTGTGTATGTTCATTGTCAAAAATAAAACTTTGCGCAGTGCCAGGAAAAGACAGAACTATCAAAAAACCATTACTGGGCACATTGTAGCAACCTCCTCCTTGAGAAACACTGAGGTGTGTGCATGTATTAAATATACAATACTTGCTTTCAAAATCACTAAATAATTGATAGTGTAGTTCCGTTACAAAACCTTTAATTTAGTGACTGATTTTGTGAATACATGTTAGGTATCTTGACTAGAATATCTTTGGCCACCAATGATAACCATTAAACGTATGGACAATCTTTGGAGTTGGATCAGCTCTGCACAATTTGCTGCCATTTGAGAAACATGTGGTACTGCGCAAAGTTTTATTTTTGACAATGTACTTACACAGGTATTGTGTTTAAAGATGCTTCCTAGTAGCAGGTAAGTTTTATGGTAGGTAGGAGGCTAGTTTCATTTGAATATTTGTGGTACAGTCTTTTGTATATAGTGCCCTTACTATTCTTCTTTTACAGAACTTGATAATGGGATAACGTCGTTTCGAAACATGTAGTGTTGACATGTACATTTTATTACTGACAACTGGTGCGTGAAGTGCAGTAACAATGTTGTTGTTGTTGTTGTTGTTGTTGCGGTCATCAACCCTAGATGCAGCTCTCCACCCTACTCTTTCCTGAACAACCCTCTTCATATCCTCATAAGAACGGCAACCCACATCCATCTGAATCTGCTTACTGTATTCGTCTCTTGGTCTTCCTCTGCGATTTTTACTACACAAATTAGCCGCCAACGCTAAATTTATGATTCCTTGGTATCTTCTTTCAGTCAAGGTGTGCCAAAATTTCCTTTTCTCCCCTTCCATTCAGTACCTCCTCATTACTTAAGCGATCTAGCCACCTAATCTTCAGCATTCGTCTGTAGCACCACATTTCACAAGCCTCTATCCTTTCCATATCTCATCTGTTTATCGTGACTTTATTTTTCTAAATATTTTCTGCAGCACTGCTTCGTATTCAGGAATGCCAAAAAGGAGGTAAGTGAAATTGTTTGTCTGTTTCAAATAACGGAAGTGAAGATGGCAGTATAAAACTACCGCTCTTAAGAACAAAATCGTAAAGACTACTTGTGGCAGCAAACAAATGATTACTTTCTGTCTATTTTGTATTGTGGTAGTCGTGTTGAGGCTCTGGCATTTGGTAGTATCCATTTGCCATGTTTGTTGTGAACCTAAAGACTAAAGACTAACTTCCTACAAGAAGGTAAGCAGGACTATCGAATTTGTGTTAATTAAACAGTAGCCGCCCGCGGTGGCCGAGGGGACTGAGGCGCTTCAGTCACGGTCTGCACGGCCACTACGGTCGGGGGTTCGAATCCCCCCTCGGGCATGGATATTTGTGCCGTCCTTAGTGTAAGCTAGTTCTTAAGTAGTTTGTAAGTTTAGGGACTGATGACCCCGTAGATAAATAATCTAAATAAAAAAAATTAATACGAGTGTATGAAACCATTGTAGGAAAAAAAAATTTAGGTAGGGCGGGTTCTGAACCACCGACTTTTAGCGTCATAGTCCAACGCCTTCCCCACTACGCTACGGCTATCAATCAAAAGGTGAGTCCTTTAATCTCATACTATTGATGTCCGTTGTTAACTGATGCTAATGCGGCATTTGTAGACACTAGATTATCATTTATCGTACGGAGAACGACGTGCCGCGCTGGAGTAGCCGAGCGGTCTAAAGCGTCTCGCTGCGGAGCGCGCGGTTGCTCGCCGTGGAGGTTCGAGTCCTCCCTGGGACATAGCTGTGTGTGTTTGTCCTTAGGTTAGTTTACCTAGGTTTAAGTAGTTCCTAAGCTACGGACTGATGACCACGCTGTTTGGTCCGATAGATTTACAAACATTTGAACATTTTTTTTTTTTAAGAACATCGTGGTTTTGTTTATTCTTCAGTGCGCCATTGCTTTGAAATGACGACGTGTAAGTTACAATAAGGAAATCGTCAAATACGCAACGCAAGATGGCGTATGCCTGAGAGAGTTCTGGGCGAGGAATGTCACGTGACATCTCCGAACGGCTGGTTTTCGTTAATTTAATGGAGGGTGTCAAAACGCCGTTATTTTTGCAAATATCTCCTAACCGACACGATATATATATATATAACAAAAAAAAAAAAAAAAAAAAAAAAAGAGAGAGAGAGAGAGAGAGATAAGGAAGCCAAGTTGTAGAGAATTTTCTCCTCTACCAATTAGGTTATTCAATTTTCGTGACAGATGAACGATTTATTTGCAATTAAAATTACAGATGGCTTTTTTAAATTACTAACGTATTCTTGTCCGAAATATTTCATAAAGCGAGGTTCTGGTCTCTGGTAGCCAACATTTATGTCTGTAAAATTTGGTGCCGATCGGTTGAACGGTTCGACCTAAAAAGTAGGAACACGTTACAGCCAGACAGACATCGTCAAATCGCCGTTATTTTTGCAAATATCTCTGCAACGATGCAAGATATGAAAAAAAAAAAAAACATAATAGAGCGAAGTTGTAGAGAATTTTCTCCTCTACAAATATGGTTATTCAATTTTCGTGTGAGATGTATGGTTAAACCGTTATTTTCATTTAAATTTCGAACTGTCAAAAGACGATCGCAAAGGCCCAATTTTATAAGTGTTACTACCGTAACCTAAAGTGGGCCAAAACGTCCTGGTGAATTATAGTTACGTTGTGATGTATTACATGTATACTATTTCAGATTTCCGGTGTCGACCCGTTTAAAATTGAAAAAAAATGAAAATAATAAAAGTCTTTTGGGAGGTGTTAGAAGGGAGTCGGTTTCATCCCCATCAGCCCCTCCCCCTCCCCCCCCTCCCCCCCATTCCCGTGGCTGTGCCACTGGTTGGTACGCCACTGTCCCTCGGGCACGGATGTGTTTGTTGTCTTTAATATTTAAAAAAAAATTTCAAATCTTTGTATAGCTTATGGGACTTAACTACGGGGTCATCAGTCCCTAAACTTACAAACTACTTATGAACTAGCTAACACTAATTTTGTGTCCCAGCCTCGTCGCCGCTTTTGTGTCTCGTTTCCGTCGTAGGTGTCGGTGGCCGAGTGGAATGAGACCGACACAGGAATAAAGATAGCACGCTGGTGCAGGTACGGAGGGGAGCAGCCAGAAACTAGAAACACTAGAGTAAATTAGAACGAGATATATATTGCACAGAATTTATACAATACTTAACTTTTACATAGTACTGCAGAAGGCTGATACATAGTTGAGCTAGAGGCCTGCCTAGTGCCTGTACGATAGCCAAGTCTTCACTGGTGCCTATCTGATACCGAAGTGTTAGCTGGTTCCTATCTCAGTCCCAAGTGAACGATGTCGTCCAGTGGTGGCCACGAGCGGAGTTGCAGCAGAGGGCGCTCGTGGCTGACGTCGTAAGAACGCCGCGCCGTGCGTGCATGGCGGCGCGCGGCGAAAGTAGGTGGCGCGCACTTTGGACTTGTTCGACACCACAACTAAGGACGGCACAAATATCCCTGCCCGAGGGGGGATTCGAACCCCGGACCGTAGTGGCCGTGCAGACCGTGACTGACGCGCCTTAGT
Source organism: Locusta migratoria (assembly GCA_026315105.1). Taxonomy (NCBI): domain Eukaryota; kingdom Metazoa; phylum Arthropoda; class Insecta; order Orthoptera; family Acrididae; genus Locusta; species Locusta migratoria. Next base: position 16,052,139 of record CM048754.1, read on the forward strand.
CCCCTCGGCCACCGCGGCCGGCTCTCTGGGTCGATGTACCTGCGACCGGCGATCTCGGCTCAATCAAGTGTTTTATATAAAATGTTGATCGCTCCCCAGCGGCGTAAAAATGCCGTTTAACTACAAGTCCCTTTAGCTTAACAAACATTTGAAAATTTTTGAAAGACCCAGAGCAACTGTTGGGCGGGTAACTAACTGATTACTGGTGTCCCCGTAGACGCAATGTTATTTACGAGGTTTGTAAGTCCAGGGACTGATGACACTGTCAGTTCGCTCCGACAGGCTTACAAACATTACAACACCCCTGACGACTTAATTTTCGGCGGTTCTCCACACCCCAGACGACAGGTGCGGTCTCCGCGTGGGACGTCGGTTTCCCGGCATGCACCGCGCGGCGCCGTCGCACGTCGATGCGGAAGTAATGAGTCTGCCCTCTCCCCCCCTGGCCTCCTTTCCTCCCCCCCTCCCTCCCTCCCTCCCCCCCCCCCCCCCTCGGGCGTCCACACGCAACCCCTTTTGCCGGCGTCCGGCCGGCCGGCTCGTATTATATATGGCAGAAGTAATTTTCCCGCTCATTTGCATACTTGATGAAAATCGCGCCGTCTCTCTCTCTGCCGGCGTTCCTCTCCTATCTCTCTCTCTCTCTCTCTCTCTCTCTCCCCTCTTTTCCTCCCCCCTCCTCCCCCTACCACGCCCTCGGGCACCTCGGCAGGAGACTACGCAATCCTGCCACTCGCCTAGCTCCGCACCCGCACACGCACGTGCGTAAGTGTAAGAGCGCGTAGCAGAAAATTGCGTGCGTGTTGCCTTCATCACGTCACCTGGGCCAACAAAGCGAGCCAGCCATTGTTCTCCAGGATCGGCCAGAGATTACTGTTTGTTACACCGGCGGGCATAGCGGAAAGAGGTGTTGGTAGCCACACGCAAATGAACTGCGAGGGAGGACGCTACAAAGAAACACCGCGAAAAATATCTCTGTAATCGGGGACGGCGGAAGTGGAAAATATCACCCGGGCATAGAATCCATATGGCGCCCCCCTAAAACCCATTGGTATTACTGACTTTAAATTTGCTCTGCTACCTTACAGACAGCTGATTTTAAGGAATAACTCATTGAGCTATATAACTGTTACTATAAGAATCAATTACCAAACTAAGTAACACTCATAGAATATATGACATCAACTGCGATTGGGCAAAGCTGAAAATGTGTACCCAGCCGGGATTCGAACCCGGGTCTCCTGCTTTCTAGGCAGTTCGAATCCCGGCTGGGTACACATTTTCAGCTTTGCCCAATCGCAGTTGATGTCATATATTCTGTGAATATTAAATAATAACAACTGCGGGATCAGAAGTGACGTCTGTTCTTTCGGAACAGACGCCACATGTATATATAATATATCGTTAGTGGGGAGGGGTGGGCAAAGTTTGAAGCCCTTACTCTTACGGGAATTAGTTCGTAACTACGAGTTTGAGTACTGTGGGCAGGGCGAAGCTGGGAATTTGTATCTGACGGGAGGCGTGCTTAGGTAGTCCTTGCAGGTGCGGTGATCACTGTGTCCCCAGTGGTGTAGGGGTCAGCGCAACTGCCTAGAAAGCAGGAGACCCGGGTTCGAATCCCGGCTGGGTACACATTTTCAGCTTTGCCCAATCGCAGTTGATGTCATATATTCTGTGAATATTAAATAATAACAACTGCGGGATCAGAAGTGACGTCTGTTCTTTCGGAACAGACGCCACATGTATATATAATATATCGTTAGTGGGGAGGGGTGGGCAAAGTTTGAAGCCCTTACTCTTACGGGAATTAGTTCGTAACTACGAGTTTGAGTACTGTGGACAGGGCGAAGCTGGGAATTTGTATCTGACGGGAGGCGTGCTTAGGTAGTCCTTGCAGGTGCGGTGATCACTGTGTCCCCAGTGGTGTAGGGGTCAGCGCAACTGCCTAGAAAGCAGGAGACCCGGGTTCGAATCCCGGCTGGGTACACATTTTCAGCTTTGCCCAATCGCAGTTGGTGTCATATATTCTATGAATATTAAATAATAACAACAACTGCAGGATCAGAAGTGACGTCTGTCCTCTCGGAACAGACGCCACATGTATATACAAACTAAGTAAGATCTTAACTTTTGTCAGTTAAATACACAGAGTAAGTTTCGGTTAATGATATACGAAAGAATTATTTACACATGTTTATTACTTGGTTCAAGAAACCATCCATTCTGTGGACAAGCGACCATACGTTGGCATGCATGAAATTTTTTTTCTTTTTTTTTTCTTTTTTTTGAAAAGTCTTGGTCGCAATTAACTTTATTTCATATGACGCGTTTCGAGAACATCATCATCAGATAAAAAATTAAAAAAAAAACGATGTTGGGCATCTGAGTCTGGTTCAACACTGTCACTAGACGTCCATGATGATGTTTTAAGTTGTAATCAAGCATCTATACTAAGGTGGTTGTATTTCCAATCTTTTTTTTTTTTAATTTTTTATCTGATGATGATGATCTTGAAACGCGTCATATGAAATAAAACTAATTGCGACCAAGACTTTTCAAAATATTTTTTTCATGCATATTTATACACATGAGCATGCAGAATATTCTACGTCACTGATTAGATATTTACAGAACGATTCAAGGAACAAAGATTTATATGAAAGTAAGATCAAAGACGCGATGCAGCATTTATTTACACATATGTACATAAACAACCTTGTTTAGTGCGAAAGAGAATACATATATGAACAAAAGAACATACAAATATATTTTGTGCCGGCCGCGGTGGTCGAGGGGACTAAGGCGCTCCGGTCACGGTCTGCACGGTCACTGCGGTCGGGGGTTCGAATTCCCCCTCGGGCATGGATATTTGTGCCGTCCTTAGTAGTAGCTAGTTCATAAGTAGTTTGTAAGCTTATGGACTGATGACCCCGTAGTTCAGTCCCATAGACTATACAAACATTTGAACATTTTTTTTAACACACACACACACACACACACACACACACACACTGACATGCCCTCTCAGATGAAGCCCGGCGCACACAGCGAAAAAAAGAAATGGCTTTCCTCAAACACGTTAGTATCTTTTATTTTTCCACGTACTATGCAAACGCCCCACGTAAATGTTAAACTTTTGGCCCACTTTAGGTTACGCTAGTAACACTGAAAGTGGGCCTTTGCGATCATCTTTTGACAGCTCGAAATTTAAATGAAAATAACGGCTTAACTATTCATCTTACACGAAAATTGAACAACCGAATTTGTAGAGGAGAATATTCTCTGCAACTTTGCTCTCTTATGTTTTTTTTTTTTTTTTTTTTTTTTTTTTTTTTTTTTTTTTTTTTTTTTTTTTTTTTTTTTTTTTTTTTTTTTCATATCTCGTATCATTTGAGAGATATTTGCAAAAATAACGGAGATTTGACACCCTGCATTGAATTAACGAAAACCAGCCGTTCGCAAATGTCACGTGTCATTCCTCGCGTATTTGATGATTTTCTTATTGTAACTTACACGTTGTCATTTCAAAGCAATGGCGCACTGAAGAATTAACAAAAAAAAAAAAAAAAAAAAAAAAAAAACACGCCGTTCTTCGTACGATAAATGATAATCTAGTGTCTAGAAATGCCATATTAGCATAAGTTAACAACGGCCATCAATAGTATGAGATTAAAGGACTCATGTTTAGATTCATAGCCGTAGTGAGCAAGGCGTTGGACTATGACGCTAAAGGTCGGTGGTTCAGAACCCGCCCTACCTAAATATTGTCTTCCTAACAGGGTTTCAGACACTCTTATTAATTAACTTATTATTATTTTGGTCCAAAATGTTTGAAAATACTTCTAAAACTACAAATCTAAAGTGGGCAATAAAACAGGTTTTTTTTTACTACAGAGGACGTTCAACTTGGGCCGACGGGTCGTATGATGAAACGCGGACACGTCATCTCGGAATGCATCGTGTCGCCGCAAAGTTCGTCCCTCGGATGATGATTCAAGACGAAAACAATCATCGCCTCGCAGTCCGTGAAGAGCTTGTGGACCGCGCATGTGTGATTGAGGTGTTGCTTTAGAGAATCACTTGAAAACCGAGGTTGAAACGACGACACTTTTTAACAACAGACGAGGTGAAAGAAAAATGGCTAACAGCGATAGGGGTGACCAACTTTTTTCTCCTAAAGGGGTTTCTGACACTCTTATAAATCAATTTTTTTATTGAGATTATTATTTTGGTCCAAATGTTTGCAAAAACTTACAAAACTAAAAATCTAAAGTGGGCCGTAAAACACGTCAGTGCGTTTTTTTTTTTTTTTTTTTTTTTTTTTTTTTTTTTTTTTTTTTTTTTTTAGTCCGTATAAGATATGCGTGGTATTACGTCGTCTGTGGGTCGACGGATGGAGATTGATTCGTAGAAAATTGTCAATTATCAGTCGTAAATATATTGTTTATTCACCATATCTGTATTTCAATCACCGTGTGATCATTGTCAACGCTTAAAGCAGAGAGTGGGAACATGTGAAACTTGTGAAACTTTTCGACGCCCATGTTGGAGGTTGGGGTCTTACAGAAAATCGGTCCTGTATTATTCACCATATCTATATTTCAATAACTGTGTGACCATTATCAATGCTTAAAAAAGACAGTCGGAACATATGAAACTTTTCGACGGCCATGTTGGAGGTTGGGTTCATAGCAGGAGATCGGTCCTGTATTGTCGGTCCCTTCCGTGCGGTCGCTTCTGCGGGCAGCCAGCAATAACCTTGAAACGCACACACACATGCACACACACACGCGCACACACATACACACACACACGCCCTCTCAGATGAAGCCCGACCCACACACGGCTGAGGTAGCGTACGGCTACGGCTATACACACGTCAGCGGGCGTTATTAGTAGCCGGCGGGCAGCGTGTGTGATCCGTATGGATTAAAAGTTACCGCCGTGGCCTGCTATATGGTTAATATCGCACAGGAAACTCATTTGGGGGCGAAAGAGTGTGCCCGGGTCAGCCTGAATGGGGTTAGCCGGGGGCCTTTCTGCTCGCTGCCTCGGATAATAACCACCCCTGCCTGCCCCCACACATACACATACACTGGACACCGGCCGGCATGTGTGTGTGTGTGTGTGTGAGTGTGTGTGCAGAAAACTCGACTGCCCGAGGCGGAGGCCACCTTTCATCATGAGGGACCTACGGCCGGACTCCAGGGGGTTGGTGACAGCACCAGGGGGTGGTGGCTCCCAATAAAAAAACAGCTGGGGAGGGGGTGAAATAAATATGTGGGGGTGGGGGTAGGTTCTTTGTGTCGCTGCCGTTCTAATGGCCGGCGGACATGAGGCCGTGTATACTCGGGATTATCCCATTCTGCCGCGGGCCACTTGCTGTGTTCACCCAGTTACGTCAGCGGAGGACGTCTTCTTCGAAGCGCTCTCTGAACAGTGGAGGATCGTCACGAACTCTTGAGCAACCACCTGCTCTCTCCAACTGGGCGAACCCTCTCTACAACTTACACTTAGGGATGACAGGTCATACTGAAGTTAAAAAAAAAGCGAGAGGGTTTAAGCGGGGGACGACAGATCATACCGAAGTTTCAAAAGAAAAAAACCAAGAGGGTTGGAACGAACCGATTCTAAAACTTACACATGGGGATGACAGGTCATACTGAAGTTTCAAAAAAAGAAAAAAATACAAAGGGGGTTGGAGCGAACCGATTCTAAAACTTACACATGGGGATGACAGGTCATACTGAAGGTTCAAAAAAATAAAATAAATAGAGGGTTGGAGCGAACCGATTCTACAACTTACACATGGGGATGACAGGTCATAATGAAGTTTCAAAAGAAAAAGAAATATACCAAGAGGGTTGGAGCGAACCGATTCTAAAACTTACACATGGGGATGACAGGTCATACTGAAGTTTCGAAAAAAAAAAAAAAAAAAAAAAATCTATATGTAGGACACGCAGCATTACTACTGAAGAAACAGATGAATCTCCTTCTACGGTAGTCAGTCCATCCGGTACGGACCTGATCGAAAATTAATATTATAGCCATGGCGGCGCGTCCTATGTGTTGACTAGTTCAGTGAGCCCCCGGAAAAAAAGCTCGCCGTGAAGAAAAAAGTAAATAAATAAATAAAATAAAAGTGTTTTTAAACTATCATTGTTCGTTTCGTTCTTCTATCGGATCAATTTATGTGCACGTTGAAAGTATTTTTCTAGCGCATCGGAAACGTTTTACGACGCGAAGACAGCACGTATAGGAGTCGTAGCGCGGCCGCTTAATACGTTCGCTGCCGTTCACGCTCTGGCGCGTGATCGTATTTTGACAGTATCTTTTCATAGTTTTGAGCCACTGGATGTTTTGTTTTTAGTTTTCAGTTTTTTGATATGGTTTTTTTATTTGCATTTGTTTCTTTTTTTTTTGTGAAAACAACAAATGAACAATATAAACAGTACATACAAGGTATTTCATAAGACATATGCTTATTTCTATATCAAAACTAAGAAGTATTTTTTATAAACTGGTAACTAATCGAAATAAAATTAAAATAATCAAAAGCTTGCTTGCTTGTTTACATAAGAATCTATTAAATCTATCATGACATCATGAGAAGCGTGTGTGGCTCGTAGCCGGTAATGCAAACGCGGAAATCTGGAAGCACGTACGTGTGAATATCACTTATACTCTTCCCTGAGTGCCTACCAGAGTATACAGCTTGCCGGCCGCGGTGGCCGAGGTGACTGAGGCGCTCCGGTCACGGTCTGCACGGCCACTACGGTCGGGGGTTCGAATCCCCCCTCGGGCATGGATATTTGTGCCATCTTTAGTATAAGGTAGCTGATAAGTAGTTTGTAAGTTTAGGGACTGGTGACCCCGTCGTTAAATCCCATAAGCTTAACAAACATTTGAACATTTTTTATTTATTTATTTATTATTTTTATTTATTTATTTATTTATTCATTTTTGAAAAATCGCAGAAGGAGACCAAGAGACGGGTGTAGTAAGCAGATTCCAGTGGATGTGGGTTGTTGTTCTTATGAGGAGATGAAAAGGCTTGCTCAGGATAGAGTAGGGTGGAGAGCTGCATCAAACCAGTCTCCGGACTGAAGACCATAACAACAACAACTACTACTATGTAGATGTAGATGCACGGCTACCTTCTGCTCGCGCGCGTCTTCTGACAAGTGTTCCTCCTGACAAGTGTTTAGCCCCTTTCGCCGGCCGCTCCCCGGGACTAAGAGAGCAGCCTGCCCGGTGAGTCAGCCTCCTTTGTTTACATGCCCAATATTTGCCGCTGCGATATTAATGGCTGGCTACGGCTAGAGGCACGCCACTCATACCCCAACCCGTGCCCCGGTATGTAAATGGCCCAGCCGGCAGCTGCTGCCGGGCTTTTAATTAAGTCTTCTGCAGGCACTGTGCGCGTCTTCCCACCTCAGGGAGGGTCTACCCTCCTCAGTCCTCTGGACCAGACAACACAGCCGCTCTGGGGCAACGCAGGCCTCACCCAACTCTGCAATAAAGGCTTTCACGACCGGATGGCATAGTTGCTGGTAGAACTTCCGGGTTATAAGGCCGTGGTCCATAAAACTTTCCAGTTTCACCTAACGTTTCGTCCACAACTGCGCTGGACATCCTCAGAGGTCTTCTTACTTGAGTTGAGTCTTGCCGACTGACTGACGGCCTTATAACCCGGAAGTTTCCTGTCAGAAAGGACACAGTTCGTTGTAATTGACGGTAAGTCATCGAGTAAAACAGAAGTGATATCTGGCGTTCCACAGGGAAGCGTTATTGGTCCCCTACTCTTCCTCGTGTTTATAAACGATTTAGGAGATAATCTGAATAGCTCCCGTAAACTGTTCGCGGATGATGCTGTCGTTTATCGGTTAGTGAAGTCAACAGAGGATCAAAAGCAACTGCAAAGCGATTTAGACAAAATTTCTACTTGGTGCGAAAATTGGCAATTGACACTAAATAAAGAAAAGTGTGAAGTAATACACATGACCACTAAAAGAAATCCGCTGAACTACAATTACGCGATAAATCAGTCAAACCTTAAGGTCGTAAATTCTACCAAATACCTAGGAGTTACAATTACGAACAACTTTGACTGGAGAGAACACATAGAAAATATTGTGGGGAAGGCGAACCAAAGGTTACGTTTCATTGGCAGAACGCTTAGACGATGCACCAGCTCCACCAAAGAGACTGCCTACATCACACTTGTGCGTCCTCTCTTGGAGTACTGTTGCCCCTTGTGGGACCCTCACCAGGTGGGGCTGACGGAAGATATTGAGAAGGTTCAGAGAAGGGCAGCTCGTTTTGTTTTATCACGTTACGGGGGGGAAAGCGTCACGGAAATGTTGCACGAATTGGGGTGGAAATCATTAAAAGAAAGACGTTATTCATTGCGGCGTGATCTGTTTGCGAAGTTTCAATCACCGACTTTTAGTTCTGAATGTGAAAATATTTTGCTAGCACCCACCTACTTAGGGAGACATGACCATCCCAATAAAATAAGAGAAATCAGATCGAAAACGGAACGATTTAGGTGTTCTTTCTTCCCGCGCGCTATTAGAGAATGGAACGGTAGAGAAAAGTTATGAAGGTGGTTAGTGAACCCTCTGCCAGGCACTTAAATGTGATTTGCAGAGTATCGATGTAGATGTAGATGTAGATGTAGAAGTTCTACCAGCAACTTACCTAACTCTCCTGTCGACTACAGCTCCGCTTCACCAGCTGTGTACCTCTAGCTAACGGTCGTTTAAACGAAGTCCATCCACAAAATCTTATCTTAATATATACGAAAAATTGAGGTGTTTGTGCCTATATTTCACTCTGGAGGCATAACTACAAATCGCAAACGAATATTGCTTGATAAACTTCAATAGGCAAACACTACAAAAACTACAATTAACTTTCAATTATATAAAGTCCTGGGAGCAGACGAGTTGAGATACAATCTCACAGCCGTTAAGACGTGTTTATTTAGACGCAACCAGTTAGAAATTGTTAAGCTTATGGGACTTAACTACAAGGTTATCAGTCCCTAAACATACAAACTACTTATCAACCAGCTTATCCTAAGGACGGCACAAATATCCATGCCCGAGGGCGGATTCGAACCCCCGACCGTAGTGACCGTGCAGACCGTAACTGGAGCGCCTCAGTCCCCTCGGCCACCGCGGCCGGCCTAGTTTAACATATACAGAGTGTTTCATAAATGTGTTTGCCTCTGTAAAATATAAAATAATAGGTGACGGAAAATTTTAATGCGGCAGGTCAACACAAGAAATGTTACACTTTCTGCGGAGCTACGAACACAGTTTATTGTATCATTTTCCAAAGAGTTACAGGACAAAGATACAATTTTCTAACATGAAACAATAGTTTTTCTATCGTGCATTGGATTCGTTGAAACCAGCTGCGTCCAAATCAATTTAAACTACATTCCTGTCGCTGTTAGTTTGGGAGCTACAACCCTTCAAAGTTCCGGGGGCGGAGGCTGCGATAGCGTAGCTGACTGGCCGAGTGGCTATCCCCTGGGGCACGGCCCACTGTCTCATGACCACCAGCCAGTCAGCTACGCTGTCGTAGCCTCCGCCCCCTAATCTTTGAAGGGCTGTAGCTCCCAAACTAACAGTGATGGGCATGTAGTTTAAATTCATTTGGACGCAGCTGGTTTCAACGAATCCAATGCACGATAGAAAAAGTATTCTTCCATTAAAAAATTATATCTTTGTGCTGTAACTCTTAGGAAAATGATACAGTAAACTATGTTCATAGTTCCGCAGAAAGTGTAACATTTATTGTGTTGACCTACCGCATTAACATTTCCCGTCACCTATTATTTTATAAGTTACAGAGGCAAACACACTTTGTTTGTTTGTATAGTCTATGGGACTTAACTACGGGGTCATCAGTCCCTAAACTTACAAACTACTTATGAACTACTTACGAACTAGTACGGCACAAATATCCATGCCCGAGGGGGGATTCGAACCCCCGACCGTAGTGGCCGTGCAGGCCGTGACTCGAGCGCCTCAGTCCCTTCGGCCACCGCGGCCGGCAAGTGTTTATCCTGCAACTTGGAAAACATCTCCTACAGAAGAGATAGTAGAAGGAAACAAACCTTCTCCTTCCTCAAAACCCAACAGACAATATGACCACATAAACAAAGCAGGCCGTGGCTGATCGGCCGAGCGCATTGAGGCGCTATGCTACAATGCGAGGCTGTTCCCCGTAGCGGGTCCGAATCCCCCCCCCCCCCCCCTCGGACATGGATGTTTGTGCCGTTTTTATTATAAGGTAGTTCGTAAGTAGTTTGTAAGTTTAAGGACTGATGACCCCGCAGTCATTTTCAGTCACCAATTTACGGCGACAAAGGTACAATTAGATGCAACTCCCGATCTTCACTGTTGTCGTCACTGCCAAAATTGTCGTCATCAGCAAGACAAATGATTAAAGGCCAATTCACACTGTCCGTCACGTCAACGTCACGTCACGGAACCGTCACGTCAAGTTGTATTCACACTGTCCGTCAGTGTCCGTCACGTCAATTCGTCCATCTCAATACGCGATGTTGAAAGTGAGGTTATGAGTGGCGATCTGTTATGTAGAAAGTCATAGTTTAATATTAGAAAGGGGGAACAACAACGCTAAATGTTATTAACGGCCAAAGAAAACTTTACAGTGTATGTTTTTGGCCAACTTACTGGGAACTGAAACAACATTTCAAAACATCGACATCTATTTTCAAGCGAAAAAATAAACATATTAAGACATCAAACCATACTTGTAAGAGCATAAATAGCGCCTGTATACTTTAACCATTACGATTTGCTTGCTGACATTGTTAATACGTCGTAAACAACTGAATTTTTGTCTTTCATTAGAACTGACATTTTCATTGAAAGTGTTATTTAATGAAAATTGCGTAATCAAATTACAATCTTATTCAAATAAACAGTTTGCTTCAGTAGTTTCTGTTATAATGTTACGTAACATAAACCATTTTTTGGTTTCAGATATCCGACCTCGATTTTAGGGGGACACTCAATTGACAAAAATATTTAAGTCGTCATGAAACATTTGAGATTTACCCCTAAAACGAGGTACAACAACAACACAAAGATGAATAAGACACATTTGCATATAAACAGTACAATCGTCGAGTGCAACATGTAATTCGCGTGACGAAAATAGGTTAACTTCCGATGTTAGCAGACGGCCGTTCCGTCAAAACATTCTTCTCAAGAAAGCTTGACGGTCGTTGACGTGACGTGACGGACCGGTGACGGACAGTGTGAACGCCGCCATTAGAAATACATTGCGGAATGTTCTGACGGACGGTGACGTGACGTGACGTGACGGACAGTGTGAATTGGCCTTAACCGTTCATGATTACTGATGATTCCTTCCATTGTTTACGCTTCACGAATCAGCTTTTCAACGTGCTCGACCCTTTTTACCAAGATGCAGCATCCACATTGGCAACAGCTTCATGCAACAGGTGTTCCACCTCTGTTACTGTGAAAGACTTATTGTTCCTTAAGTAATACTTCACGTCACTCCACACCAATTTTATAGGGTTAAAACGGCAGTGAAATGAGGGCACATGTATTACATTGTGACGCTGCTACTTTGCGATTTCGTCTACTGCATATGTGGATGTAATATGCTTATTTTGTTTCACGAGCGATTACAAAACAAGTTTTGACATTGACATATCTGCAGCAATATTTTTTTGTTGTAACCACTGCACCATAAGAAAACGTAAGGTGATGCGCATGAGTAGAAAAAACAATCCTATAATGTTCGATTACAGCATCAGTAGTGAGCTTCTTGATGCTGTCGCGTCGTTCAAATATCTAGGCGTAACATTGCAGAGCGATATGAAATGGAACGAGCTTGTAAGGGCAGTTGTGAGTAGGGCGGACAGCCGACTTCGGTTTATTGGGAGAATTTTGGGAAGATGTACTTCACCTGTAAAGGAGACCGCGTATAAAACGCTTGTACGACCACGTCTTGAGTATTGCTCAAGTGTTTGGGACCCGCAGCAGATCAGTTTAAAGGAAGACAGCCGGCCGCGGTGGCCGAGGTGACTGAGGCGCTTCAGTCACGGTCTGCACGGCCCCTACGGTCGGGGGTTCGAATCCCCCCTCGGGCATGGATATTTGTGTCGTCCTAGTTCGTAGGTAGTGCATAAGTAGTTTGTAAGTTTAGGGACTGATGACCCCGTAGTTAAGTCCCATAAACTATACAAACATTTGATCATACACTGCACCATAACTTGTTTCCGATCGTTTGAGCTCACAGAATAAAAAATGTTCAAATGTTTGTATAGCTTATGGGACGTGCCTACGGGGTCATCAGTCCCTAAACTTACAAACTAATATGCATGGTTGAGCCGTTATTTACATTTAAGTTTCGAGCTGTCAAAAGACGATGGCAAAGGCCCAGTTTTAGTGTTACTACCGTGACCTAAAGTGGACCAAACTTCTCGCGGACTAGGTTCCAGTATTTTTCGAGCAGACGTGGCACCCCTGCGTGAGATCCGTCAGCGTCCATTATGCCGGTGCAGCCCCTCGGCGCTGGCTGATCTAATTCCGGCGAGCGTGCACTAAACACCTGCTGCTGGGAGCGGGACAGAAGGCGGCGCGACGGGAGCCACTTGTGAGGGGGAGAAGAATGGCTGCCGCTTACGTGGCAGCTACCGGCGGTGACGTCACACAGGGGGTGCGGGAAGCAGGGAAGGGGTTGGCGCCAGGTCTGCCCCCCCAGTACAGTCGCGACACGACACGGGGGCTCAACTGCCCACTGGCTCATCTCCAGGGTCAACACACTCCCCACAGCAGCGGCACAACACCTTTGGTTTCCGTTAAGGCTCCTATGAACCACAGCTGAACTATCCCACATTTCTTCCCCAAGCTGTAGGAGTCGCCACGTTCCGTACGAGCTCACGCGTTACCTCGAGTTTCATTCAACTCGCTCACACTCGCAAACTACTCACTGTACGAACGAGAAACTTCCATAAAAAAAAATAAAAAAAAGTTCAAATGTTTGTAAGGCTTATGAGACTTAACTACGGGGGTCATCAGTCCCTAAACTTATAAACTACTTACGAACTAGCTAAGACTAAAGACGGCACAGCCGGCCGCGGTGGCCGAGGGGACTGAGGCGCTCCAGTCACGGTCTGCACGGCCACTACGATCGGGGGTTCGAATCCCCCCTCGGGCATGGATATTTGTGCCGTCCTAGTTCGTAAGTAGTTTGTAAGTTTAGGGACTGATGATCCCGTAGTTAAGTCCCATAGACTATACAAATATTCGAACATTTGAAAGATGGCACAAATATCCATGCCCGAGGGAGGATTCGAACCCCCGACCGTAGTGGCCGTGCAGACCGTGATTGGAGCGCCTCAGTCCCCTCGGCCACCGCGGCCGGCGAAACTTCCATCAATGTCTTCGTTAACAACTACACTACATTTTCTTTTTAGTTTTATTTATGGCAATAATTTGTAAACAGCATATACTGATACTTTACGACCATGCACTTTCTTACGACGTTACGGAATTTTCGACATGCGAGGAACTTTTTTTCTGTTGAAGTTAGCTGAACACATTAAGCGAATGAAATGTTCAAAATACATCAGATTTTCATCCTCTCCAAACAAACTCTGTGAAAAACGTATTATAACTTGAGATAATGTCAGTTAAATATGACGCACTGGGATCAGCCCGTCCGTCTAGTAGTAACACGTCTTTTCCGTATTGAGGCTTCTAATAATTAGGCACATTGTTACTGCATAACACCCATACTTGAAGATGCTGGTACTCACTTCTCTTAACCCATTAAATGTAATAGTTGCACACTTCAAAAGTGCTGTGTCTCTTAGCAATATTCAATTTCAATTTTTCATTTATATGAAAAGGATATTATAAATATCTCAGTTCAGAGTGCTTTATTATGTGGGGAAATGAGAACAAGTCAGTCATTTAGCTAGTGAACAGATCCTTGCTATCAGTCATTTTCAAGTATTCTCACATAAAAGCCTCATATCTAGTAACTTCCGTTATGTTAGTGATAGGCTTTAAACTGAAGAAAATGTAACTCCTATTAGGTTTTGGAAACTGAGTAGTAGCTCTGAAAAACATTGGACAAGAAGCAAAGAAATAAACATTTGTGAGTGACGAAGGAATATCTGCAAATCGAATAATAAATCAAAATCGAATAATAAATCAATAACTTTACTTTTTTTCATTCTACAACTATATATTTCATTGAATAACGCGACAATTAATGAAGTTTTACGTAGTAACCATGTGACGAAATAGTCCCCTCTTTGCATGTTATCAATTGTCAAAACATTTTGGTACCTCTAACCGTATATGAGATTCACAATGATTCATTCTAGCCTTATCGCCATCGGAAATGAGTGCGCGAAATAAAATAAAGTTTAGCGGTTTGAGTGAAATCTCCTCCTACGTCGAAAATAAAATTCAATCCATTAGGAAAGTTTTATCAGTAGCAACATATGGTGCAACAAGCACCAAACGGAATATCATAGCAGCCTCTCTTTCTTACTGCAAACTTTTCCGAATGTAGCGCAGTCTCTTATTTCGAAGCCAATATCTTATTAACTACGACTGTTAACGAAATGACGAGCATTTCGTCACAATGCTGACATATAAAGGTTTAAGAAGCGCAAAAATCAAGTATTTCTACCAATTAGTTTTTGTGCAATCGTTTGTGAAAGATGGCAGGGCATGCGCCTCTACGCTGTTAGTGCAGCGCGATTCCAACCATGTTGGGGAAAACATGGCGGACGATTCGGCCTGGGTATTTAGGAGCTCTAGGTCAGCTACATATCCTCACTACCGGTAGATTACATCATTTTCAGATGTCAGTTTTTGGATAGATACTTCCTCTCACTATAAATAAATACACAGGAGGAACTGACTTTTGCTGTGCAATAGCCGTAATATTACGTCGCTATCAGTAAATATCGCGATCGGAAAATAATTTACGGCCGCCGTAATATTACGTCACGCCACTTAGCTATTATTTTCTATCTATATACATGATCTGATGGACAGAGTAAGTTGTAATTTGCGGCTGTTTGCTGATGATGCTGTGGTGTATGGGAGGGTGTCGTCTGTAACTGACTGTAATAGCATACAGGATGACTTAGACAAAATTTCTAGTTGGTGCGAAGAATGGCAGCTAGCTCTCAATGTAGAAAAATATAAGGTGATGCGCATGAGTAGGAAAAACAAACCCATAATGTTCGAATACAGCATTAGTAGTGACCTTCTTGATGCTGTCGTGTCGTTCAAATATCTAGGCGTAACACTGCAGAGCGATATGAAATGGAACGAGCATGTAAGGACAGTTGTGAGTAAGGCGGACAGCCGACTTCGGTTTGTTGGGAGAATTTTGGGAAGATGTACTTCATCTGTAAAGGATACCGCGTATAAAACGCTTGTACGGCCACGTCTTGAGTATTGCTCAAGTGTTTGGGACACGCAGCAGATCAGTTTGAAGGAAGACATAGAGGCGGTTCAGAGGCGAGCAGCTAGATTTGTTACCGGTAGGTTCGACCAATGCGCGAGTGTCACGGAAATGCTCCGGCAACTCAATTGGGGATCGCTGGAAGAAAGACGACGTTCTTTTCGTGAATTTCTGTTAAGTAAATTTAGAGGGCCGGAATTTGAAGCTGAGTGTAGTACGATCTTGCTGCCGCCTACTTACATTCCGCGTAGTGATCACAAAGACAAGATAAGAGAAATTAGGGCTCGTACGGAGGCATATAGGCATTATTTTTTTCCTATTTGGGAGTGGAATAGGAAAGGAAATGCCTAGTAGTGGTACAGTGTACCCTCCGCCACGCACCTTACGGTGAATTGCGGAGTATATATGTAGATGTAGATGTAGTGGTGTAACAGAAACTTACATAATGGCTACACTCCAGAAACCTTGACAACATGAAGCACAAGCTACAAACTAGCAGCACCTTCGTTTCCTTGTTGCGCAATGTTGACATCAGCTGAATAGCCTTACTACCGTTGATTGCACCACTTTTGGATGCCATTGTGGGGATACTTAGTTCCTCTCGCTATGAATAAATATAAAAGAAGAACAGACATGATACGCGATAGCCGTAATATTATGTCTCGCTCAGAAAATATACTACAGGTGCCGTAATATTACGTCTCACCATTCACAGGGACCTGCGTAATGGTTACACTCCATAAGAACAAGAATCACACGGTACATAATTGGCAGCACCTGGGGAACACAGAAAAAAAAGTTCAAATGTTTGTAGAGCTCATGGGACTTAACTACGGGGTCATCAGTCCCTAAACTTACAAACTACTTAAGAACTAGCTAATACTAAGGACGGCACAAATATCCATGCCCGAGGGGGGATTCGAATCCCCGACCGTATTCGCCGTGCAGACCGTGACTGGAGCGCCTCAGTCCCCTCGGCCACCGCGGCCGGCTTGCGCTGACTATCGGCAAATAAGCAAACTAACCTGTGGCGGTATATATGGGGAAAAAAAGTATCAAAGGCTTCTCTTCAAAATGACATATGTATAAAACCTGTACAGTGGTTAGTTCTCGTGGATTTAGAGATTGAAAGTGTTCCCGGACTTTATGTACACGCAGTGTCAGCGGCGCCCGGGTCGGTGGCAAAACAAAATGAGGCCCCTCCGTCCACTTGGAAATACATGTATTAGTATAAGAAAGGTAACTGTTGAGATTTGGACGTCCCCGTAAGAGTAAGGGCTTCAAACTTTTCCCACCCCTCCCCACTAACGATAGGATCATTGCCCGTCACCGGCATATTATATATATATATATATATATATATATATATATATATATATATATATACATGTGGCGTCTGTTACGTTAGTTCATAACTACGAGTTTGAGTACTGTGGGCAGGGCGAAGCTGGGAATTTGTATCTGACGGGAGGCGTGCTTAGGTAGTCCTTGCAGGTGCGGTGATCACTGTGTCCCCAGTGGTGTAGGGGTCAGCGCAACTGCCTAGAAAGCAGGAGACCCGGGTTCGAATCTCGGCTGGGTACACATTTTCAGCTTTGCCCAATCGCAGTTGATGTCATATATTCTGTGAATATAGAGGTATTCGTTGGCAGTTTGAAGGTTCTCCGAATCTGAATCTGAGGGCAGAAAAAGGCACACCCAGTACACTCTGCTTGTGGACTTTTGGACCCATCTCTATATACAAAAAATAAGTCAGGCTACTGTTCTGCAACGAGGCGACTGAATCCGTTATTAACAGTGTTACTTCCTAAGCAGGTCATATCAAATAGATTGGTAGGTAAGGTTGCCAGATAGAACTCGAGGCAGTCCCGGAGACCAGACATGGCCCCCTCCCCCTTGGCCAATGACGCACCTTCCCCCCCCCCCCCCCCCCAACTGCGATCAACTGCCCCCCCCAACCAGGATTACACGTGAATTCTATAAAAAAAAAAAACTAAAAAAAACCCTAATCATCTCCTCCCTGCAAGCAAGTAAATGAGATAGTGCATATTCTGCACTTACACATACACTCATCAGTATCGACTTTTTGTAGCTACTCTTTATAATTTTCTTTCTGCAACCATTCTTCAGGGAACGAACTTAGATATCGTCTCTTCATTTCACTGTTATTACTCACTAATCTGAGTTAATTTAAGCTTGTCTGTTCTCACACGATCCGAGTATTCCAAAAATTGCCGGTAAACTGATAATAAACAATGAACGAACGAACAAGAATATTAGACGTCGCCAGTTGACACGTTGCCGCAACTGTGTTTGCTTAATAATGCGCTAGCCGATCACTACCGACGCAACAGCGAAAAGTTTTCAGAGGAAGAACAGAAAAGTAGCGTTTTGTTGCAATAAGAAATTGACATTTGTATAAAGTTATTCATAATTACTAGAGAGGAGCCGGCCGGGAATGGCCGAACGCACTGAGGCGTCTTGCCACGGTGCGCGAGGCTGCTCCCGCCAGAGGTTCGAATCCCCCCCCCCCTTAGGGAATGGACGTTGTGTTCGTCCTTAGTTTAAGTTACGTTAAGTTCGATGTAGATCGTCGCTACATGAGCATAGTACTTAAAAAGTGTCGTAAAAAAAAAGTTATGATGAAGGTTACATTCAAGCACGGAGATGAGAGTGATTGGCCCGTAGACCCGGAGAATTCATTCCAAGCCCGGGCACTCCGGGCGGCGCCCGGAGATCTGGCAACCCTAATTCAAAAGGAGAGCACGCTGACGAGTGGACAGGGGTGCTCGGGGCGACATTGTGAGTGGACCGGCGTGTACCTGCCCCCCCCCCCCCACCTTGCGCGAGGTGACGCACGTGCCTCCCACGTGGGGAGTGGCTGGCAGATATATTGCTGGCGCCATCAGCCGCGCAGTTTTCTAATGACGCTCCCTGGCCGGATTCCTAATGGCCACCCCTCTGCACGACCGAACCACCCTCCGCCACACACCGCCGCGCACTCTTCAATATGGCCGCCTCGTTAACACCGAAACTAATTTCGCCGCGTCTCCAGAGGATCGAACTTATCTCCCGATTATGGTGCTTCAGAGATGTCATCGGAGTAAAAATGTAATAACATCTAGCAGACTCACTAGAGATCCATTTACTGCTATGTAATTAACCACCAGTGCTCTGCACAGAGTCAATGAGAACCTACCGAAATGAATATCGGGGGTTTAAAGCTTGGTAGAATTTATTACGCTGACATCACCATTACAGGTTATACATCGAATGAATGAGCAAGTCAAACAGTTTTTCAGTGTGAGTCCTCTTCGTCGCCACACTGCGCACATCGAGTCAAATCAAATGTTTGTTAAGCTTATGGGACTTAACTACGGGGTCATCAGTTCCTAAACTTACAAACTACTTATCAACTAGCAAAGGCCGGATCCACACATTGGAACCAACGTTGGCGCCAACAGTGTTCGTCCAATGAGTGGATCGGTGAAATAGCGTTGGAACCAACGTTGGCTGCAACGTTGGTATGGCTCCGTTGCTTGTCGGTATTTCGACCAAACATCACAGGACGTTGGGCCAATATGGGTACGTCGTCCACACATTGGCGCCAACGTTTCATTCTGTCTTTGTCGTCTGCTCATCTCGAAACTGTTTTTCTTCCTTCGTTCTTCGACGCCGTTCTAATGTTTCGAAATCTCTTTGTAAATATCAGAACTGTATCAGAAAGTGATTCATTTGTAAAAGAAACCTCAAATCAACGAAATGCCACATCAAAACTTACGCGCGAACTGTGAAATTAAAAAGTTTTTAGACTTTTGATACACTCCATTACTGAATTTAATTTTTAAAATTAACAGTACAGTACTTAATATTTGCTGTCAAGTTTTAAATATTGTTTTGCAAACTTCAAGCACTGCCAGTGACATCAATTACATGGTTATTTTTAAAAGGGAAGTGTAGGCTTCTGAAACTGTCTCCTTTATCAATAAATCGAAGTGTAGTACTAAAAGAATAACATACATCCAAAACATCTTTCTTTTTTATTTTTATTTTTATCATTTAAAGTAGCAGGTCTAAGTTTTAATAATGTGTATCGGTTACTTGTAGCATATTTTAAATATTAATAATTTCGTATCGTAATTAATGTTTGGTAGGAAGTGATACTACACTCCATCATCTTTTACATATGTTTCCCATTTTGGTTTACAATGACAAAATGTAATTATTCACACTCAAAAGTGTTAACGCATTGGCCGCGATTTGTGCATCAGATATGTTTACGTTGGCTGTCGACGAATTCTACTGAATATTGCCTCCAATGTGTGGCCGCTGTTTCAAAAATATTGGCCAATGTTGGCGCCAGCGTTGGTACCAATGTATGGGCGTGGGGTAAGACTAAGGACGGCACAAATATCCATGCCCGAGGGGGGATTCGAACCCCCCGACCGTAGTGGCCGTGCTGACCGTGACTGGAGCGCCTAAGTCCCCTCGGCCACCGCGGCCTGCACATCGAGTCGATAACCAAGTTCGTTCCACAGTTTTCTCAGCTGCTAACTGATGGTAGTTTCAGCTTCAGTCCTATGTGGTGGGTCTTTCTGTTGTGTCCCAGCCTCGTCGCCGCTTTTGTGTCTCGTTTCCGCCGGTTGTAGGTGTCGGTGGCCGAGTAGAAAGACCGACACAGGAATAAAGGATGCACGCTTGTGCAGGTACGAAGGTGAGCAGCCAGTGGGACAGCAGAAAATAGAAACACTAGAGTAAATTAGAACAAGGTACGTATTTCATAGAGACTTAGTAATACTTAACTTTTACGTAGTTCTTGACTGCAGAATGTTGATACATAAAACTTCCTGGCAGATTAAAATTGTGTGCCGGAACCGGGACTCGAACCTGGGACCTTTGCCTTTCGCGGGCATGCGCACTACCGACTGTGCTATGCCGACACGACTCACGATGCCGCCTCACAACTTTACTTCCGCCAGTACCTCGCCTCCTACTTTCCTACTGGCGGAAGTGAAGTTTCTGTGAAGTTTGGAAAGTAGGAGGCGAGGTACTGGCGGAAGTAAAGTTGTGAGGCGGCATCGTGAGTCGTGTCGGCATAGCACAGTCGGTAGTGCGCATGCCCGCGAAAGGCAAAGGTCCCAGGTTCGAGTCCCGGTTCCGGCACACAATTTTAATCTGCCAGGAAGTTTCGTATCAGCGCACACTCCGCTGCAGAGTGAAAGTTTCATTCTGGAAACTGGTTGTAGTGCGGCGTATGTAAGTACGTGCTCAACTGTCACTGTCAATGAAGTGGATTTCAGTAAAGGGACCACCTTCAAAGACAACGTAATTACTGGAGACATTCTCGTTTTGGCCACAAAACTTGCCCCCGCCGTGGCTTTAACCATTGCCTTCTCTAAGCATAGGTAACTCAAATTCTTTACTCTAACCTCCTCGGGAAAGGCGCACTGAGGCAATCACTTTCCTCCCTGCTCGATTCGCAAATACAATATTATTAATGCAAATCACACACCAGTTGTCAATAATAAAATTTATATGTCAGAACGAAATGTTTCGTGACGACATTATCCCATTGTCAAGTTCTGTACACCAAGGAAACATAAAATAAAATAGGGTGCTATATGTCGACGACTCAAGTACAAATATTCAAAGTAACATACTAACCTATCATAAAACTTACCTGCCGTTAGGTAATATCGTAAATATATATCGTCGAGCTGGACTGCATGTTCATCGAATGGCACAAAGTTGTGCACTAACACATAGAAGTTGTCAACGTCAAAGATTATCCATGTGCATAACAGGTGTCATTGGTGACCAAAGATATTATTGTCCAGACATCTGACATAAATTCATAATGTTATGCAATAAAAGTGAAGGTGTTGTAATGACACTACGCCATAAGTTGCTCAGCAATGTTAAAAGAAAGACGTCGATATTTAAACAGGAGAACATGTCGGTCCTTCTCAAAGAGGAGATTGCTAAAATTTCCCCAGTAACGGCTTTTAGATAGTTCCGTCTTCTCATTGAGCACGTTGCTGAAATCTCCCCTCAGTACACAAAAGACGTCAATTTCTTCCAAATTGGATAACAACTAACCTTTGACCTCATAGTATACGACCTTCAAACTAACATTTATGGAGCCCAACGAATTCTCTCTGTTACGTACTGTTCTCTTTAAAACTAACTTAAAAATTCCTTACCGTTTGTCTTACAAACTTCATATCACAATCTTGAAACTTTATTTGATGGCGAAAGCGGGAATATATCAAATAAAGGGTCAAGATATGAAGTATGCACGACACACGGAAAGGAATTTTAAAGTTCGTTTTAAAGAGCACAGTACGTAATAGAATGTCTCATCAGCAGTAGCGAAGCACCTGAAAATCGAACAACATTCGTTGGGCTCCATAAATAATAGTTTGAAAGTTGTATACTATGAGGACAAATGTTGGTTGTTAGCCAATTTGGAAGACATTGAGATCTTTTGTGCATTGAGGGAAGATTCCAGCAATGTGCTCAATGAGAAGACGGAACTATCTAAAAGCCATTTCTGCACACATTTCAGCAATCTCCTCCTTGAGAAGCACTGATATGTTCCTGTTTTAAATGTCGACGTCTAGCTTTTAACATTGCTGAGCAACTTAGGGCGTATTGTCGTTACAACACCTTCAGTTTTAGTGCATGACTTTACGAATAAATGTTAGTTGGCTGGAAAATAATATCTTTGTCACCAAAGACAGCTTTTATGCATGTGGATAATCTTTGAAGTTGACTACTGCTATCAGTGCAGAACTTTGTGCCATCCGATGAACATGCGGTCCACTTCGACGATTTTATTTTATTTTGTTCTATTTTTTTTATGATGTTGTCTAGCGGCAGATAACTTTTATGGTAGGTTCGTATGTTAGTTTAATTTGATTATTTGTAGTTGAGTCTTCAATATATAGTGCATATTTTATTTTATGTTTCCTTCGTTTACAGAACTTAATGATGAGGTAATGTCGTCCCAAAACATGTCGTTCTGACATTTTGTCTTATATATTAAAAGAATCTATGAAAACTATTGTCAGTCGGCCAGACCTATCAGGCCTATTTCTTTCAAAACTATTCAAATATTTGTAAATCTATCGGACCAAACTGCGTGGTCATCATTCCGTAGCTTACAAACTACTTAAAATAAGGTAAACTAACCTATGGTCAACACACACACACACACACCCATGGGCCAGGGAGGACTCGAACCTCCGACGGCGACCAACCGCGCGCGCAGCACCGAGACGCCTTAGACCGCTCGGCTACGCCACCGCGGCCTATTTCCTTCATTTTTATTTTAAACGAAAGGTATTCATTCGCAGATATGTAATCAAGTATCAGATTTAACCTTTATTTTTATTCAAACGCGGTATCCTTCTGTCCTTGCACTTAATATTTTCATCGGGTTGTTTTACGATATCTTCACTTCTAATTAAGGTACGCAGTTCTTTTTGACCTAACAACACTGAGCGAATCAAGCTCTTCCATCTGCGCCATTAAACACTTGCATCGATTGACTCTGAAGAAAGCAATGTCTGAACATTCAACTTTACTTCCATTTTTTCCCCAACTTTTTTCTCATTCCACTGACGGGGCGAAGTATTCGCACGGGTCCTCTAGTATAATTTTATTATTGACAACTGTTGCGCGATTTGTGTTAGTAATTAGTGAAACAGTTGTACGATGGCGTCAAAACAGATGATGCAAATGCAGTACAATTCAAAATCCATAACAAGCCGTACTGTTTCCTAGCACGGCGACCGACCAGCGCGTTATATTGTACAACTAGCTGAAAACCCAGCGTTCCCCGGGTATTTATTTATTTATTTCTGCCATTTTCAGGTATATATTCATTTGTATAAGGCTGTATGTCTGTAAAATCTTTTGGGAATGCAATTAGTAGTAAAGAAGTAATAGATCAAAACTTTCCATGCACATTACTGCTTATGTGCTCATATCTCATGAACTACATGTCGTACTGTGATACAATGTCGAACGAACTTTCAGCTTTAAGTTTGTATTCTGTCTGCAAAATTTCCTGCGAGTACAATTAGTAGTGTACAAATTATAAATTCTGACGTCAAACCGAATGCTGTAAGTTTTACTCCCTGAACAGCGGTGAATTAGTAAGTGAGAAACTTTTTTCCTTTCGTAATTTTGCTGTGGTTGTCAGTGAGAAAAAGTTTAATAAAGGTTTGAAATTATGTTTAAAGTTTGTTGCAAGTCATTCTCAAACAGTGTATTTCGAAAGTTTCGCCGCATTATATGGCAGTTTTTTATGCGATTCCTATTGTTTATGACGTCATATCTTTTGAACCATGTGCCGTATGTGATTCTTAACCATGTAGCAATTAACACCTCACGATAAGGAATGTATGTACCAAATTTGGTTGAAATCGGTCCAATGGTTTAGGAGAAATAGAGCAGCATTGTCGCAAAATGCAGCAGTTTATCGCGCATCTCACTGTTTATGACGTCATATCTCGTGAACTATGTGTTGTACGTGATTCTTACACTTACGGCGACCTTTCTGATGGATTAAAGCTTACGTGTACGAAATTTGAAAAAGATTGGATCAAAACTGTAGATTTGTATGCATCACGTACAAACATACGGACACTCTGCTTTAAATATTAGACTACGAGTAGACACCCTGGTGTAGAGACAGCTGGTCCCCTATTGGCCGATCAGGGCCCGCCCACCTGGGTGCGTCACGCACGCACGCGTGAAGAACGCACGGAGACCACGCCCCCACGCAGTGGGGTGACCTGTGACGTCACCGTTAATCCTCGCTGCCCCCAGCGCATTATGCGCGGGGCATTCTTGGCGCACCCCTGTCGCGTGCCTCAGCGTCGTTGGGCTGCAATTTATGCACGGGGCAGCCTTACGATTGCTGCATAGTCGGTAGTCGGTCCCACACTGCTAAAAAACAGGACACTTCTACGATACAGATTCGATGTATCTGAATCTAGTGGTGCTACAGAGGAATGATGAAAATAAGATGGGTAGATCACGTAACTAATGAGGAGGTGCTTAACCGAATTGGGGAGAAAAGGAGTTTCTGGCATATCCTGACTAAGAGAAGGGATAAATTGGTTGCACACATTCTTAGACATCAAGGAATTGTCAACTTACACGTTGTCATTTCAAAGAAATGGCGCACTGAATAATCAACAAAAACACATCGTTCTTCGTACGATAAATGATCATGTATTGTCTACAAATGCCATATTAGCATCAGTTAAGAACGGCCATCAATAGTATGAGATTAAAGGACTCGTCTTTTGTTTGATAGCTGTAGCGTAGTGGGAAAGGCGTTGGACTATGATACTAAACGTCCGTGATTCGGAACCCGCCGTTACCTAATTTCTTTTTGCCCTAAAAGGGTTTCAGATATTCTTATTAATTAATTTTTTATTAGTTTGGTCCAAAATGTTTGCAAAAACTTATAAAACTACAAATCTAAAGTGGGATGTAAAACATGTTAGTGCGATTTTTTCCCAATGAATAGCCCTTTATCATCTGCATTTCTTCTTGGTGTAGCAATTTTAATGACCAATAGTGTATGTATGGACGTTCTGCTGCGTGTATGAGTCCGAATTTCCATTACTGAACTATCTAATTTAAAATTGAAGGGTTATGTAACATATTACTGTGTGTGAGTGCAAAGAGAGAGTCGTAGTTTAATTCCTTTCAAAATTCAAAGAACCTAGCAACCAACCATCGTCCTGTCGCGGTCGCCACATTAGAAATTGCTACACATTTGCGATAACTGACTAATTTAAACTCAAGACACTGTACCCCACAAGCGGCTTCTAATGAAATTCCGTGCTTACGGAATATCTCCCCAATTGTGCGATTGGATTCACGATTTCCTATCAGAAAGGACACAGTTCGTTGTAATTGACGGTAAGTCATCGAGTAAAACAGAACTGATATCTGGCGTTCCACAGGGAACCGTTATAGGTCCCCTACTCTTCCTCGTGTTTATAAAGAATTAGGAGATAATCTGAATAGCTCCCTTAGACTGTTCTGCGGATGATGCTGTCGTTTATCGGTTCGTGAAGTCAACAGAGGATCAAAAGCAACTGCAAAGCGATTTAGACAAAATTTCTGCACAGTGCGAAAATTGGCAATTGACACTAAATAAAGAAAAGTGTGAAGTGATACACATGACCACTAAAAGAAATCCGCTGAACTTCAATTACGCGATAAATCAGTCAAACCTAAAGGTCGTAGATTCTACCAAATACCTAGGAGTTACAATTACGAACAACTTTGACTGGAGAGAACACATAGAAAATATTGTGGGGAAGGCGAATCAAAGGTTACGTTTCATTGGCAGATCGCTTCGAAGATGCACCAGCTCCACCAAAGAGACTGGCTACATCACACTTGTGCGTCCTCTCCTGGAGTACTGTTGCCCCTTGTGGGACCCTCACCAGGTGGGACTGACGGAAGACATTGAGAAGGTTGAGAGAAGGGCAGCTCGTTTTGTTTTATCACGTTACGGGGGGGAAAGCGTCACGGAAATGTTGCACGAATTGGGGTGGAAATCATTAAAAGAAAGACGTTATTCATTGCGACTTTCATTCCGACTTTTAGTTCTGAATGTGAAAATATTTTGCTAGCACTCACCTACTTAGGGAGACATGACCATCCCAATAAAATAAGAGAAATCAGAATCGAAAACGGAACGATTTAGGTGTTCTTTCTTCCCGCGCGCTATTAGAGAATGGAACGGTAGAGAAATGTTATGAAAGTGGTTAATGAACCCTCTGCCAGGCACTTACATGTGATTTACAGAGTATCTATGTAGATGTAGATATAGAAGTACGGTCGCTGACTTTTCAGTAATGACATCTGTGAAGCAAAGTGGAAGGGTCGCGAGGAAGAACGAGCAGATGTTGTCAGGAGCACGGTGACGTATGGAGGAGTGTGTGTTAGGAGGAGCCTCTACTGCTGCTGTGTGGAGGGGCACGGGCCATCGCTCTCGCGTCCGTCGCAGCCGCCGGCGCCGTCTACGTCGGCGTCGTCGCCGCCCTCGTCACGTGGGCGCCCCCATGCCCTCTCGGCATGCCGAATGACCTCCCGGAAACGAATGGCGTCCGGCCCGAAATAAATAAACAGTGTCCGGAGCAGACGCTCGCGGACCAATGGCATTCTGGCTGCGACAGACAAATCGGCATTCCTGCGACGACGCCGGCCCTTCTGGCCCTTAAGCCCTTCCAAGGGATGCCGGAGGGCTGCGCGCGATTGGATTTTTTCTGCCCGTGCCGAATCACGTCGCAGGTCTGCTTCTGGTGTACATGCGAGTCTCCAATGTACACTGGGTGGCAAACCACTGTAAAAGTACCGTTCACTCAGTACGCATATACTTGTTCACGATAAGTTGACGATTTCAGCTGTGTGTGCTCGGATGGTAGCAGGCCTCGCTCGTGCTAGCATTACGGCTCTCGAGGAGAGAGAAATTGGTGAGGAAAGCCATTGTAGGCCGTTTGTACAGTGTTGCCACTATTGAACTCAAACAGTGCCGAAACCGAAGTAGGAGGCGGCACTGTTAGAAATACTGCCCACTTAATTGACAATTTCTACATCTATATGGGACAATTGAACTATTGAACGCAAACTGTGAAACACCTCTGCCTTGCGTTTCCCAGGAAAGTGTTTTAGGTCCCCTACTCTTCCTTGTGTTTACAAACGATTTAGGAGACAAGCTGAATAGCTCACTTAGACTGTTTGCGGATGATTCTGTCGTTTATCGGTTAGTGAAGTCAACAGGGGATCAAAAGCAACTGCAAAGCTATTTAGACAAAATTTCTACTTGGTGCGAAAATTGGCAATTGACACTAAATAATGAAAAGTGTGCAGTAATACACATGACCACTAAAAGAAATCCACTGAACTTCAATTACGCGATAAATCAGTCACACCTTAAGGTCGTAAATTCTACAAAATACCTAGGAGTTACAATTACGAACAACTTTGACTGGAGAAAACACATAGAAAATGTTGTGGGGAAGGCGAACCAAAGGTTACGTTTCATCGGCAGAACGCTTCGAAGATGCACCAGCTCCACCAAAGAGACTGCCAACATCACACTTGTGCGTCCTCTCATGGAGTACTGTTGCCCCTCACCAGGTGGGACTGATGGAAGACAGTGATAAGGTTCAGAGAAGGGCAGCTAGTTTTGTTTTATCACGTTACAGAGGGGAAAGCGTCACGGAAATGTTGCACGAAGTATATTCCATTACCCTTATTTTTCTGCTGTTAATGTTCATCTTATTCCTTCGTTTCAATACACTATCCATTTCGTGTAATTGCTCTTTCAGGTCCATTGCTGTCTCTGACAGAATTAGTATGTCGTCGAGAAACCGCTATGTTTTTATTCCCTCTCCGGGGACTTTAATTCCCTCTCCAAATTTCTCTTTCCATTCCTCCACTGTCTGCTCAATGTACAGATCCAACAACAATGCGGAAAGGCCACAACCCTGTCTTCCTCCCTCCCCAACCATTGCGATCGTTTCATGCCCTTCGACTTTAATAATTGCTGTCTGGTTTTTGTACAAGTTGAGTACCCCTGCTACCTTCAAAATCGGTAAGAGAAGTATTCAAAATGTTCAATTGTTTGTTAAGCTTAAGGGACTTAACTGCGGGGTCATCAATCCCTTAACTTACAAACTACCTATGAATTACGTTAGACTAAAGATGACACAAATATCTATGCCAGAGGGGGGATTCGAACCCCCGACCGTAGCGGCCGTGCAGACTGTGACTGACGCGCCGCAGTCCCCTCGGCCACCGCAGCCGGCAAAGAGTGTATTCCATTCGACATTGACAAATGTTTTCTCCAGATCCACAAATCGCAATTGGAATATGATAACGAGGAGCCGGCCGCGGTGGCCGAGGGGACTAAGGCGCTCCAGTCACGGTCTACACGGCCACTACGGTCGGGGGTTCGAATCCCCTCTCGGGCATGGACATTGGTGCCGTCCTCAGTCTTAGCTAGTTCATAAGTAGTTTGTAAGTTTAGGGACTGATGACCCCGTAGTTAAGTCCCATAAGATTAACAAACATTTGAACATTTTTGAACTCCTTTTCTCCCCAATTCTCTTGAGCACCTCCCTCATTGGCCGCGTGATCTACCCATCCAATCTTCATGATTCGTCTGTAGCACCACATTTCGAAAGCTTCTATCATCTTTTTGTGTCAACTCCAGATTGTGTACGTTTCACTCCCATACAATGCTACACTGCAGACAAATGCTTTCAGAAAGGACTTACTACCATTTAAACTAATATTGGATGTCAAGAAATATCGATTCTTCAGAAACGCTTTCCTTCCCATAGCCATTCTGCATTTTATATCTTCTTTACTTCGGCCATGAGAAGTTATCTTGCTACCCAAATAACAAAACTCATCTACTACTTTTATTATCTCATTACCTAACCTAACCTCATCATCGACTGATTTTGTGAAATTACATTCCATTACCCTCATTTTTCTGCTGTTAATGTTCATCTTATACCTTCGTTTCAAGACACTATCCATTCCGTGTAATTGCTCTTTCAGGTCCATTGCTGTCTGACAGAATTACTATGTCGTCAACAGACCGCAAAGTTTTTATTTCTTTTCCCTGAACCTTAATTTGCTCTCCAAATTTCTCCTTGGATTCCTTGACAGCTTGCACAGATTGAACAACAGTGGGGAAAGGCAACAACCCTGTTTTACTGCCTTCCCAACCACTGCAACCCTTTAATCCCTTCTACTCTAATAATTGGTGTCTGGTTTTTGACAAGTTGAATATAGGTCTTCGCTCCCTGTATTTCACACCTGCTACCTTCAGAATCGGAAATAGTGTATTTTAGTCGACACTGTCAAATACTTTCTCCAGATCCGCAAAACGCGATCGGAATATGATAACGAGGAAGTGACGTTGCTACACAAAACATCTCCGTCACACACTAAGTACGGATGAAGGTGGACGTGCATTTGGAATCACTGTTCTGCCGATGGTCTGAGGTCACTACGTCGTTTGTTTCCCAACTTGGGCGGCAGTGATGAAATTTCCATTCCTCCCGGGCCTATTACGAGACTGTCAAAGGTCGACGTGAGCCGAGACAAATGCAGGCGATTCGGCAAACAAATGAGCTTCTAGGGCACGACCTGTTCCCCTCGCTCGGCGATATGAAGCCGCAATTCGCGACCGCCGCCAATGCCACCACACTTACGTGTTTCGGACGAAACTCCCTGGCAGTCGGACGGGGGTAGGGGCGGGGCAGAGATTGTTTTCGTGAATTAAGCGCCACCAGACATCCATCTGCATGTCCTGGCAGGCGCCGTGGTCAGTCCCGAGCTGGTCGCCATTTATCAGCAGGGTCTCCGTCTGATAGTCCCCCATAAGCTGAGACCCCTGTATTTCTCACATCGCGAGGGGGAAGCGCAAGGAGTTGCGTAGTCGGAGCTTGTTTACGAAAACATTCGAGCGCCGTTAATCAATGAACGCTGATGCCTTGCACGGCTGTGTGGTACATCTATGCCGCAGTGGAGTAGCCGAGCGGTCTAAAGCGTCTCGCTGCAGAGCGCGCGGTTGCTCGCCGTGGAGCTTCCAGTCCTCCCTGGGGCATGGGTGTGTGTGTGTGTGTGTGTGTGTGTGTGTGTGTGTGTGTGTGTGTGTGTGTTTGTCCTACGGTTAGTTTACCTAGGTTTAAATGGTTTGTAAGCTACGGACTGATGACCACGCAGTTTGGCCCGATAGATCTACAAGCATTTAGGAACATCTACGAGGCGCGTCCAGAAAGTAGGTTCCGTTTGGTAATAAAATGAAACTGTACACAGTTACAGAAGAAATTCTACAACTCTCAAACTAATTTTTCACATAACTGCCGAAATTTTGCAGGCATTTGTCATAGCGTGGCACCAGGTTTTGTATACCTCCTTCATAGAAATCTGCCGCCCGTCTCTTCAACCAGTTGTAAACAGTTTCTTTCAGCTTTCTTTCCATAGCGAGAGCACTAATTGTAAACCTACGGTTTTCCTGGATCTTGTCATCAATCGCGTGAACCAGTTCTTCTGTAACCAAAGGTGGACGCCCACTTCGTTCTTCATCGTGCACATCACTACGCCCGCTATTGAACTGTCGGGCCCATCTCCTCACCATCGAATCACTCATCGCATTTGGTCCATAAACATCGCAAGTTTGCCGATAAATTTCACTCGGTTTCACTTTCCCCGCATTCAGAAACCGAATCACCGACCTGATTTCACAGGCGGCGGGATTTTCAATCGACGCCGACATTTCAAACGAGCACAACAAAGCGTACGTAACTGACAGCGATCTCCAAATGGCGCACGTTCTTCTCCTTGATACACATCGTCTACAGCGCATGTGCGGAACTGCAATCGCAGCGCTGCAGCGGAGATAAATTTAAACGGAACTTACTTTCTGGACGCGCCTCGTACATCTACATAGATACTCTGCAAACCACATTTAAGTGCCTGGCAGAGGGTCCATTAACCACTTTCACAACCTTACTCTACCGTTCCATTCTCTAATTTTATTGGGATGGTCATGTCTCCCTAAGTAGGTGGGTGGTAGCAAAATATTTTCACATAAAGAACTAAAAGTCGGTGATTGAAACTTCGCA
This sequence comes from Locusta migratoria, assembly GCA_026315105.1. NCBI lineage: Eukaryota > Metazoa > Arthropoda > Insecta > Orthoptera > Acrididae > Locusta > Locusta migratoria. The sequence continues at coordinate 16,083,338 of CM048754.1, forward strand.
AACAGATCACGCCGCAATGAATAACGTCTTTCTTTTAATGATTTCCACCCCAATTCGTACAACATTTCCGTGACGCTTCCCCCCCCCCCTAACGTGATAGAACAAAACGAGCTGCCCTTCTCTGAACCTTCTCAATGTCTTCCGTCAGTCCCACCTGGTGAGGGTCCCACAAGGGGCAACAGTACTCCAGGAGAGGACGCACAAGTGTGATGTAGGCAGTCTCTTTGGTGGAGCTGGTGCATCTTCGAAGCGTTCTGCCTATGAAACGTAACCTTTGGTTCGCCTTCCCCGCAATATATTCTGTGTGTTCTTTCAAGTCAAAGTTGTTCGTAATTGTAACTCCTAGGTATTTGGTAGAATCTACGACCTTAAGGTTTGACTGATTTATCGCGTAATTGAAGTTTAGCGGATTTCTTTTAGAGGTCATGTGTATTACTTCACACTTTTCTTTATTTAGTGTCAATTGCCAATTTTCGCACCAAGTAGAAATTTTGTCTAAATCGCTTTGCAGTTGCTTTTGATCCTCTGTTGACTTCACTAACCGATAAACGACAGCATCATCCGCGAACACTCTAAGGGGGCTATTCAGGTTGTCTCCTAAATCGTTTATAAACACGATGAAGAGTAATGGACCTTTAACGCTTCCCTGTGGAACGCCAGATATCACTTCTGTTTTACTCGATGACTTACCGTCAATTACAACGAACTGTGTTCTTTCTGATAGGAAATCGTGAATCCAATCGCACAATTGGGGAGATAATCCGTAAGCACGCATTATCATTAGAAGCCGCTTGTGGGGTACAGTGTCAAAAGCTTTCAGGAAATCCAGAAATACGGAATCGATTTGCGAACCTTTGTCGATAGCACCCATCACTTCGTGTGAATATAGAGCTAGTTGTGTTTCGCATGAACGATATTTTCTAAATCCGTGTTGACCTTGGGTCAATAGATCGTTCTGTTCGAGATAATTCATAATATTTGAATACAGGATATGTTCCAAAACCCTGCTGGAAATTGACGTCAATGAAATAGGCCTGTAGTTTAGTGGGTTACTCCTACTGCCTTTGCTGAATATCGGTGTGACCTGTGCAACTTTCCAATCTTTTGGTACAGATCCTTCTATGAGAGAGCGGTTGTATATGACTGTTAAGTAAGGAGCTATCGCTTCAGCATAATCAGATAGAAATCTAATGGGTATACAATCCGGACCAGAAGACTTGTTCTTATTAAGTGATTTTAGTTGCTGCACTACTCCGATGATATCTACTTCTATGTTACTCATTACGGCATCTGTTCGTAATTCGAAATCTGGAATATTGGTTTCGTCTTCTTTGGTGAATGAGAGGAATCTAGTTGGTATACAATCTGGCCCAGATGATTTGTTTTTGTTTAGTGACTTAAGTTGTTTTAGTACTCCAGGAACATCTACTTCTAAGTTTCGCATGCTGGTAGCTGTTCTCGGATTGAATACTGGAGTGTTCACTTCGTCTTCTTTGGTGAACGAATTTCGGAAAGCTGTGTTTAGTATAATTCTGCCTTAGCAGCTCTGTCATCGGTAGTATTACCATTACCGGCCGTGGTGGCCGAGGGGACTGAGGCGCTCCAGTCACGTTCTGCACGGTCGGGGGTTCGAATCCCCCCTCGGGGATGGATATTTGTGCCGTCCTTAGGTTTAGCTAGTTCATAAGTAGTTTGTAAGTTTAGGGACTGATGACCCCGTAGTTAAGTCCCATAGACTCTACAAACATTTTTTTAGTATTACCATTGCTATCGCGTAGTGAAGGTATTTTTTGTGTTTTGCCGGTAGTGTACTTGACATATGACCAGAATTTCTTTGGATTTTCTGCAAGATTACGAGACAGGATTTCGTTGTGGTAACTACTATAGGCTTATCGAAAAATGTTCAAATGTTTGTTAAGCTTATGGGACTTAACTACGGGGTCATCAGTCCCTAAACTTACAAACTACTTTTGAACTACTTACGAACTAGGACGGCACAAATATCCATGCCCGAGGGGGGATTCGAACCCCCGACCGTTGTGGCCGTGCAGACGTGACTGGAGCGCCTCAGTCCCCTCGGCCACCGCGGCCGGCGCTATCTTTGGTAATTCCAACCTTATTATTAGAAGAAGATCGATTATTAACGTACTTGTGCAACATTGAATTCCAAATCTTGTCTAATTTAACACCTTCCTCCTTTCTATTGAAATTATTACGACGTTTTAGATTTCAGTGGCTTCTCTTGTATGTGCGAGCGTAATAGTGAGAAGTTTATGATAAAACACTGGTCTCGTTAAATTTAATTTGATGCTTTCCCTCTCGGTAAACATGCTCCGCTACGGCCGATTTCTGTATATGTCTCAGGCGGCAGTTTCTATTGTGTTCACTTAGACGAGTGTTGACACTTCTTTTCGTAGTTCCGATACACACTTGTCCAAAGCTGCGAGGAATTTTATACACACGCGGTGAATCCAAAGGCTGTCGTGCATCTTTTACAGATGTTAAATGTTCTTTAATTTTTCTGGTAGGTCTGAAAATAGTTTCAACGCCATGTTTGTCCAGCAATTTTCCAGTGCAATCTGTGACATGACTAATAAAGGGAAGGAACACTTTTCCTTTGGATGGTTGAAGTTCCTTATTGTTTTTAATCTTCGTCGTGGGGCGAAGAAGTCGGTCTATTTTTCTGGTGGAATAACCATCGCCGGCCGCGGTGGCCGAGGAGACTGAGGCGCTTCAGTCACGGTCTGCACGGCCACTACGGTCGGGGGTTCGAATCCCCCCTCGGGCATGGATATTTGTGCCGTCCTAGTTCGTAAGTAGTTCGTAAGTTTAGGGACTGATGACCCCGTAGTTAAGTCCCATAATATCTACAACCATTTGAACATTTAGTCTCCGTGCCCTTGTCAACAGTGACGTACATGTCTCTGGTGTCATTGCCGGCCGCGGTGGCCGAGGGTACTAAGGCGCTACAGTCACGGTCTGCACGGTCACTACGGTCGGGGGTTCGAATCCCCCCTCGAGCATGGATATTTGTGCCGTCCTTAGTAGTAATTACTTCATAAGTAGTTTGTAAGTTTAGGGACTGATGACCCCGTAGTTAAGTTCCATAAGCTATACAAACATTTGGATTTTTGGTGTCATCGCAATACGCGATAGTACAGTGACTCTCAACATGCCAGTTATCAATAAACAGCAACATCACCAAACACCAGTAAGAGACACGTATACGAGTAGAGGGAGTGGAATCGCGCGGTATGCGCAGTTGTATTAAATGCCGCTCAATAGCGACACAGACGGAATGGATATCGACAGCTTTCCTGCTGCAGCAGGCAGCTGAAAACCGTTTTTAATTACCGTGCCGCTTGGTACCAGTGGCAGGTCACGGGACTACGCCACGCGTGGGAACGCCGCATGGCGGGCGATTTTTCGCTCGACGCGGAGCGGCCGTGCAGACACGTCGCGGCTCGCCTCGTTAGCCGTAATAACAACCCTCCCCCACACACCGCGCGCCGTCACAATCAGAGCGGCCGTGTCGCCGTATGCGAAAACCCCGGCCCGCGCTGATTGGTCCAATAACGCCCGCCCACCTACACAGCGGGACCCGTTTTAACGCTGCTGTCCGCGGGCGCCGAATCACAGCGTTTGTTCACACAGCACTGCGCGTGCGGTTGGCTGCACTGCCCGGACACGAGTGTCCGTGTGTACACACACACGCACACACACACACACACACACACACCTCATAACACAGCTGATGCTGCTTCCAGTAATACCTATGTACACAGGTCTGCACACATTTCTATTTCTTCTAACATAGCCTCAGCAGTGTTCTCTTTGTGTATTAAACTCTGCTGCCGTCCTTTCATACCTGCCAAATATCATCACAACTAATTATTTTCTGGATAGAAATTGGACACTATATGAATACTTATTTTCGTCTCTTTTTCCAGTGTAATAACTACTAGTCTTGTGTAGTTCTCGAACGAACTAGTGCCGCCGTGGAGTAGCCGAGCGGTCTAAAGCGTCTCGCTGCAGAGCGCGCGGTTGCTCGCCGTAGAGGTTCGAGTCCTCCCTGGGGCATGCGTGAGTTTGTTTGTTCTTAGGTTAGTTTACCTAGTTTTACGTAGTTTGTAAGCTACGGACTGATGACCACGCAGTGTCGTCCGATGGATTTACAAACATTTGAACATTTGAATTTGAACGAACTAGTTCGGAAGAGCGCTGCCGCAGGCGAAATACGCGAACTAGTTCGCAGATCCCTCGCCTTTTAGTTCGTCCGCTCCTTTTCCGAAGACAGACGGGGAACAGCGAGAGGACGCGAGAGCGCGCAGAATCGCGTGATTCCCTTCTGCCAGTTGCCGTCATTTCGAGCTGAGATGCAGCTCAGCTGTAGTTTTAGTAGCGGTAGCAAAAGCCAAAACGAGCGGACGAACTAAAAATAGCGACGTAATTCGCGGTCGAACTGCGGACTAAAAGGAGAGCTACCGGTCTCGAACTAAAATATGCGCGATAGGTCCCGAACTAAAATATGCGCGATAGGTCGCAAACTGCCGGCCGCGGTGGCCGAGGGGACTGAGGCGCTCCAGTTACGGTCTGCACGGCCACTACGGTCGGGGGTTCGAATCCACCCTCGGGCATGGATATTTGTGCCGTCCTTAGTCTTAGTTACTTCATAAGTAGTTTCTAAGTTTAGGGACTGACGACCCCGTAGTTAAGTCCCGTAAAAAAATAAAAAAGTCTCAAACTAAAATATGAACCAAAAGATGCGCGATAGGTCGCGAACTAAAAGATGCGCGATAGGTCGCGAACTAAAAGATGCGCGATAGCTCGCGAACTAAAAGATGCGCGATAGGACGCGAACTAAAATATGTGCGTTAGGTCGCGAACTAAGAGACGCGCGTTAGGTCGCGAACTAAGATACGCGCGATAGGTCGCGAACTAAGAGACGCGCGATAGGTCGCGAACTAAGAGACGCGCGATAGGTCGCGAACTAAGAGACGCGCGATAGGTCGCGAACTAAGAGACGCGCGATAGGTCCCGATCTAAAAGATGCGCGATAGGTACCGATGTAAAAGGATCTAAAAGATGCGCGATAGGTCGCGAACTAAAAGATGGGCGGGAGGTCGCGAACTAAAAGATGGGCGGGAGGTCGCGAACTAAAATATGAACTAAAATATGCACGATAGGTCGCGGACTAAAATATGCGCAATAGGTCGCGAACTACAAGATGCGCGATATACGGAATAAGTTAAATTGTTACTAACATAGTATATCACTATAAGATACGATTGCTTTATATAGTGCTTAACAACAAAATACCCACCATTTTTACGCGCGAGCCGAGATTGCTAGCAGTTAAACGGCGCACCGTCAACTCAGGTATAGCGTTACTGTTGACTGAATACGTCCCGAACTTCATCAGTTAAGTTCAAGGAAGCTAATTTCAGCCAAGCCGAAGATTAGGCTGATTTCTCTCCGAAACCGAATTTGCTGCCGAAAACAAATATTTTGGCCGAAAGTGGCCGTAGGCGAAACGGAATATTCGGTCGGTTGCTGCTTCCTTCTATAGTATCGACTTCCGCGTCTCGCGGTTTCCCTTGCTCCGCGCCGCTTTACAGAGAGGTGCTTGGACGCTTCTGATCAGATGGAGCGGTGTCGGTAGCTCCGCTAGTGTCTGCCTGCTACCGAGGCGAGGGTCGACTGAAGAACGGCGGCAGACAAGACAGTTTGTCCGCGCGGCACCAGACAATTTTCTGCCGCATTTCACTTGTCCGTCAGGCTTAAGGGTGGGCCAGAGATAGCAGGGCAGCAGGTAGCGCGCGGCGGAGGGTGCTTCTTCCTGCTGTCCTATGCGGCCGAGCCGGAAACACTATAAGCGGTTTTCAGTCTGACAACATGACAAGGCAACCGGAAATTACATCATTATATAAATACTCTGCAAGTCACACTGTAGTGCATGACAGAGGGTTCATCGAACCGCTTTTATGACGTTTCTCTACAGATCCATCCTCTGATAACTCCTGGAAACGGCATATATTCGCTGTACCAATACGGGACGGACAGTTAATTTACTGTGGGTGCCTTCTCACGCTGGTTGTTGTTATGGTCCTCAGTCCGGAGACTGGTTTGATGCAGCTCTCCACCTTACTCTATCCTGAGCAAGCCTTTTTATCTCCTCATAAGAACGACAACCCACATCCACTTGGATCTGCTTACTATACGCGTCTCTTGGTCTCCCTCTGCGATTTTTACCCCACACACTTCCCTCCAATGCTAAATTTACGATTCCCCGATGTCTAAGAATGTGTCCTACAAAGCGATCCCTCCTTTTAGTCAGGGTATGCCAGAAATTTCTTTTCTCGCCAATTCTGTTCAGTACCTCTTCATTAGTTATGCGATCTACCCACCTAATCTTCAGCATTCTTCTGTAGCACCACATTTCAAAAGCCTCTATCCTCTTCCTGTCAGCACAGCTTACTGTCCATGTTTCACTCCCGTTCAAGGCAACACTCCACACAAATGTCTTCAGAAAAGACTTTCTTACACTCAAATTAATCTGCCGTAATGAGGAAGTTGATGCATTGGCTAAACAAACGGCATCCTTAGGCACTGTCTTGGACCTACAACTACCATACACAGACTTCTTATCTGCCGTCAAGGACTACGCAAAACAACAGTGGCAACAGATGTGGAACGTTTCCCAAGAAACGAAAGGCGCTTCTTACGCTGTGCTGCAACCTCAGATTTCTACACAGCCGTGGTTTATGAGGACTCATCTGGACCTATCCGCGATTGCTGCCATTATTCGTCTTCGCTTCAATCACGCCTCTTATCCAAAAACATCTACATCGGATCGACGTCTACGATTCGGCGGCATGTGAGTGTGTGATCCTGAAACGGAAGCTGATGTCAACCACATCCTGTTCAGGTGCCCCAAATTTGACCGAGAACGTTTGAACTTCCTGCAGACATTGATGAAGATGGGATATCCCCTTCCCCTGTCAGCTTCATCCCTTTTGTATACAAAAGACTTTCGTGTATATAAAATCATAATTAAGCTTATTAAGATCACTGTACACAATCTATAAGCATCAAGTGTGTTGGCAATATAAGGTTTTGCTTGTGAATATGTGAAAATGTTCCAACAGTATTTAAATTGTAATGTAATGCAGTTTTCGCTTTGTTTCCACTTTCCTATTTTGACAAAATGCACTTCTGTTTTGTCTGTTTATTTAAATATATGTACATTTGCACCGTGTGTTGCAGATGACCACATTGAGTTAACACTCAGAAGGCCAAATAATTAAAAAAAAAAAAACCTCCTGGAAAAAAATGAACATCTAAATTTTTCCGTTTTGAATATATTTTATTTTATTGTATTTTCATGATCCTGTCTTCCTATGTAGGTGGCTGCTAACAAAATATGTTCGCATTCGGAAAAAATAGGTGAAAGAAATTTCGCAAACAGATCTCGTCGCAACAAATAACGCCTTTCTTTTTAATGATTTCCACCCCAACTCGTGCATCATTTCTATGACACTCTCTACCCTATCTCGCGACACTACAAATCGAGTTGTCCTTCTCTGAACTGTCTCTAAATCGTCTGTTATTGAGCAACAATACTCCAAAATAGGACGCACAAGTGTAGAGCAAGCAGTTTCTCTAGTAGAACTGTTGCATCTTTCAAGTGTTCTGCCAACGAAACGCAGTCTTTGGTTCGCTTTCCCTACAATATTTTCTGTGTGTTCCTTCCAATTTACGTTGATCGTAATAATTACGATTATTTTTACTATTAGGTATTTAGTTGAATTTGTGCTCTCTGGATTTGACTGATTTATCGAGTGTAACTGATGTTTAACGGGTTTCTTTTACTTGTCATGTGGATGACTTCACACTTACTATTACTATTGAGGGTCAACTGACTATTTTTCCACCATGAAGATACCTCATCTAAATCATTTTCAGTTGCTTTTGATAATTTGGTCTTTTGCTAATATGGCATTTTTAGACACTAGATTAACATTTATCGTACGAAGAACGACGGGTTTTTGTTAATACTTCAGTGCACCATTGCTTTGAAATGACAACGTGTAAGTTACAATGAGAAAGTCATCAAATACGCAACGCAAGATGGCGTATGCCAGAGAGAGTTCTGGGCGAGGAATGTCACGTGACATCTGCGAACGGCTGGTTTCCGTTAATTCAATGGAGGGTGTCAAAACTCGGCTATTTTTGCAAATATCTCTCAAACGATACGAGATATGAAAAAAAAAAAAAACATAAGGGAACGAAGCTGTCGAGAATTTCTCCTCTACAAATTCGTTTATTCGATTTCCGTTTTAGATGAACGGTTTATTTGCAATTAAAATTGCATTAAAAACGATCTTTTTTTGGATTACTAATGTATTTCTTGTGCGAAATATTTGAAAAAGCGTGGTTCTGGTCTCTGGTAGGTAACTGTTATGTCTGTAAGATTTGGTGCCGATCGGTTGAACGGTTAGACCTAAAAAGTGGAAACACGTTACAGGCAGACCTACATCCTCAAATCGCCGTTATTTTTGCAGATATTTCTGCAACAATGCAAGGTATGAAAAAAACATAATATAGTGAAATTGTAGAGAATTTTCCCCTCTACCAATTAGGTTATTCAATTTTCGTGTCAGATCTACGGTACTTTTGCAATTACAATTACGTTACAAACGTCTTTTTTTTTTTTTTTTTTTTTTTTTTTTTGCCGTATTTCTTGTACGAAAAATTTGAAAAGGGAGGTTGAACGGTTGTCTTAAAAACAGGGAACACGTTACGGACAGACATCCCAAAATCGCCGTAATTTTTGCAAATATCTCTGAAACGATACGAGATATGAAAAAAACATAAGAGAGAAAAGTTGTAGCGAATTTTCTCCTCTACAAATTGGTTATTACATTTTCGTGGCAGATTAATAGTTAAGCCGTTATTTTCATTTAAATTTCGAGCGGCCGGCCGCGGTGGCCGAGGGGAATGAGGCGCTCTAGTCACGGTCTGCACGGCCACTACGGTCGGGGGTTCGAATCGCCCCCTCGGGCATGGATACTTGTGTCGTCCTTAGTATTAGCTAGTTGATAAGTAGTTTGAAAGTTTAGGGACTGATGACCCCGTAGTTAAGTCCCATAAGCTTAACAAATGTTTCAACATTTCTCCTTTAGCGGCACTCGAATGACTGTTTTTGGTATTTGGCCACTTTTATCTCGGGGCATTTTAAAGCATGCAGCGCGATCACGAAACTTCAGATCAAAAACACACAGACGAACGACAACAAATCACTGAAGACACATTAGACAAAGCTTTTGACTTTGGAAAACAGGGTGTGATAGCCATCGAATGAAAACATTCGATGCACCTTTCGCCTCTTCCCTGTCCTCCCCAAGCCCGCGGTAACACAACAGTGCACTGCTTGGCTTCGTCTGATGTACCGATAGCAGGCGAAAAGTGTTTGGCGTCGTACTCTCATTGTCTGTTTCAGCGCGCCATGAACCAATACTGTACGTACTGTACTTTCGAGAAGTTCCAATAGATGGCAATCTCATGATATCATGCAATACGAACAAGAAACACGCTAAATCTTCAATCAACACACGTAAGAATTGACGGTACTCAAGACTTTTGACACGCAAGAGTGCACTGATTCTTTCACGCTGTCCGTAGTTTGGAAGTTTTGGTTGTTGTTTGGGGACATATTACGGTCTCCGTGTCCGTTCTACATCTACATGGGATACTCTGCAAATCACATTTAAGTGTCTGGCAGAGGGTTCATCGAACCACCGTTATACTATTTTATCTCCCATTCCATTCTCGAATAGCCCACGGGAAGAAAGAACACCTGAATCTCTCCGTTCGATCTGTGATTTCTCGTATTTTATTCTGATGATTATTTCTACCTATGTAAGTGGGAGTCAACAACGTATTTTCGCATTCGGAGGAGAATGTTGGCGATTGGAATTTCGTTAGTAGCCCACGCCGCAGCGATAAGCACCGTTGTTGTAATGATTCCCATCCCACATCCTGTATCATTTTCGTAACGCTGTCTCCCCTGTATCGTGACAATACGAAACGAGCTGCCCTTCTTTGGACTCTTTCGATGTCCTCCGTCAAACCCACCTGATAAGGATCCCACACTGGGCAGCAATACTCCAAATGGACGGATAAGCGTAGTGTATACAGTCTCTTTTGTAGTTCTGTTGCATTTTTTAAGGGTTCTGGCAATAAAACGCCGTCTGTAGTTCGCCTTTCCCACGATATTATCTACGTGTTCTTTCCAATTTAAGTCTGAAGTACTGGTAATTCCTAGGTATTTTGTGGAGTTTACGTTATTGAGAATATCCGCTATTCGGAATAATTTTAGCATAAGGGCTAGTGTTGTTTTGCAGGGGAATTTTAAAGTGTCCGCTATTCAGAGGAGTTCGTTATTGGGAAGTGTCCGTCCAGAGCCGTTTTACTGTAATAACCTAAAGTGAACGATAGTAGGGGAAATATTATAGCAGTAAAGACCCGCGATGATATTAATAATATACGAGTGCCGGGTGTCGGACGGTGGTCGGCTGCCACGCACATGCGGGAGCTGTTGCGGCCAGTGACCGCACTATCGGCCGGGCGCTGCGGTCGCGGCGCTGCAGGAACAGAAGGGAACAGCACGCGCGCCGCAGACCGCAGCCGATCGGCGAGTGGCGGAGGGTTTTCCCGGCGATGCGGGCGCCGCCACTTCAAACCCACCGCCGGCACCGCTTTTAGGGCGCGCCATGCGGGTCCGGCCGCAGGGTTCGAACCCAGGTGCCGCCGCTGCGGGCGACCGCGCCGGGGCGGGCGGAACGCTACCCGATTCCACAACTCGGTAGCGTCCACGTGTATTCACTGCGGGAAAAGGACATCAGTACAGCGTCTTAAATCCGCCCACACACGGAGTATACATTGCCGGCCGCGGTGGCCGAGGGGACTGAGGCGCTCCAGTCACGATCTGCACGACCGCTACAGTCGGGGGTTCGAATCCCCCCTCGGGCATGGATATTTGTGTCGTGCTTAGTATAAGGTAGTTGATAAGTAGTTTGTAAGGTTAGGGACTGATGACCCCGTAGTTAAGTCCCATAAGCTTAACAAACATTTGAACATTTGGAGCATACATTTGGACATGCCGTGGTGGAGTAGCCGAGCGGTCTAAAGCGCCTCGCTGCGGAGAGCGTGGTTGCTCGCCGTGGAGGTTCGAGTCCTCCCTGGGGCATGGGTGTGTGTGTGTTTGTCCGTAGGTCAGTTTACCTAGGTTTAAGTAGTTTGTAAGCTACGGACTGATGAGCACGCAGTTTGGTCCGATAGATTTACAAACATACACGAATGGGTGATACAGTGGTATTCAACTACTTTCCATACAGAGTACTCGTAGTACTTTATTTTTTAAATGGATTTCTTGTGGCCGGCCGCGGTGGCGGACGAATATAGTAAGCAGATTCAAAAGGATGTGGGTTGCCGAACGTATTCTCAGATGAAGAGCCTCGCACAGGACAGGGTAGCGTGGAGAGCTGTATCAAACCAGTCTGCGGACTGAAGACCACAACAACAACAACAACGATGACATCATGAGTCAATGCATACTGGTGGAATCGCGTGGTCAAATAATGCCGGAAAGTTGCATATTAAGTCCAACAGCTCATGGACTTATAAAAGTGTAATGGCCAAACAATGCTATATAAAACTAGAATAGTTATATATGTGGTGTCCGTTATTTCGGACATGCATATAACTTACATAAATAACCAGTGACGGACAATGAGAGTTTCTTCTTCAGTAAGAAGGCAGTCCTACATCCGTACTCTCAGGGGAATAGATTGCAATAACCACGAGTTTCAATATTAGGGGGTAGGCAAAAGTTGAGAACTGTCGTGTATGATGAGAGGCAACCTCGAGTACTCCGTGCAGTGTCCGTAATATAATAGCTGTGCCAAATACTTCACGAGTAGCCAATATAGGCCTTCACATCACACAAACATCATTACAACAGTCTCGGTTTTTTCTGCAAAACTTAAACGTAATATTTCCTCCATCATTGTTTAGAACGCCTAAAATACAAGACGTGAAAGAATGAAGTGCATGCTTTACACCAAGTAATGTGCAAACTGTCCTGCTGAGAAAACCAAACAAACAAACTCACTCCTCAGATGATGCATGCGTATAACATCGGGTGACCTAGTTTTTCTCGGGATTTTGGCCCACTTTAGACTAAGGTAATAACACTAAACGTGAGCCTTTGCGATCGTCTTTCGACAGCTCGAAATTTAAATGAAAATATCGGCTTAACCGTTCATCTGATACGAAAATTAAATAACAGATTTTGTAGAGGAGAAAATTCTCTACAACTTCGCTTGTTTTATGTTTTTTTTTTTCATATCTCGTATCGTTTGAGAGATATTTACAAAAATAACGGATTTTTGACACAGTCTATTGATTATACGAAAACCAGCCGTTCGCAGATGTCACGTGACATTCCTCGCCCAGAACTCTCTCTGGCATACGCCATCTTGCGTTGCGTATTTTATGATTTTCTTATTGTAACTTACACGTTGTCATTTCAAAGCAACGGCGCACTGAAGACTTAACAAAAACACGGCGTTCTTCGTACGATAAATGATAATCTAGTGTCTAAAACTGCCACATTAGCATCAGTTAACATCCGCCATCAATAGTACGAAAATAAAGGAGATCACTTTCGTAACTGTCCGCTGTAGTATAGTGGGCAGCGCGTTATATTGTAAGGCATGTGGTCAGTGGTTCGGAACCCGTCACTCCCAAGAATTTTTTCTCCTTTTTTACTAAAAGTGGTACGTGTTGGGTGCATAGATATGTCTTAATCATAACACTATAATTTTTTATTATTTACATTATTGTTGTTGTCCGAAATGTTTACATAAAATTATAAAACAAAAAATCTAAAGTGGGCCGTAAAACACGTCAGTGCGATTTTTTTTTCTGTTATGGTATTGTCATATAAACTTCTGCAACACTGCCTACGCAGGAATTACAACCGTTAAACGAAAATAACCATAAATGTACCTAGTTCACTGTCATAGTATATATTTTTGACCAAAATTTGCTAGATATTTCGAAGTGCATAGACTGGCTACAAATGCAGAAACTGAAACTTCCTGGCAGATTAAAATTGTGTGCGGTACCGGGACTCGAACGTGGGACCTTTGCCTTTCGCGGGCAAGCGCACTACCGACTGTGCTATCCCGACACGACTCACGATGCCACCTCACAACTTTACTTCCGCCAGGACCTCGCCTCCTACTTTCCAATCTTCACAGAAGCTCTCCTGCAAACACGCAAGACTAGCACTCCTGGAAGAAACGATATGGTGGAGACATGGCTTAGCCACAAGTTTGGAAAGCAGGGGGCGAGGTACTGTCGGAAGTAAAGTTGTGAAGCGGCATCGTGAGTCGTGTCGGGATAGCACAGTCAGTAGTGCGCTTGCCCGCGAAAGGCAAAGGTCCCATGTTCGAGTCCCGGTTCCGGCACACAATTTTAATCTGCCAGGAAGTTTCATATCAGCGGACACTCCGCTGCAGAGTGAAGTTTCATTCTGAATGCAGAAACTGTTAGTTAATTTAGCCGAAGAAAAAAGGATCGCGCTAAACCTCATTTAAAAAACAAATCATTCAAAGCTCAACGCCCTAAATTTAACTAAGAACCTAGAAATTAGCATTACGATGGACATGAAGTACAAAGAACACGCAGAAAATATGGTGGGGAAGGCGACCAAAACGTATTTATGGGCAGAACAGGAAATGCAAGAGAACTACTAGAGAGAAGTGCTTTCCCTACGGTTCTCTCTTCTCCTTTGGAATAGTGTTCTGCAGTGTGGGATTCTTAGGAGTTGTAACACACGGACAACATTGAAAGACTGCAAAGAAGGGCAACTCGTTTTGTGTTATTGTGATACAGGCGAGATCGTGTCGTGGAAATGACGTGGCAATCATTGTGGTGAGACCTCGTTACCAAATTTCGATCGCTGACTTTCTCCTTCTAATGCGAAAATATTTCGTCGATTCCCACCTGCATAATGACAAACCACCGGTATAATAAAATAGGAAAAATCAGAAATCGAACGGAGAGATTTACATGTTTTTTTTTTTTTTTTTTTTTTTTTTTTCGCATGCTATTCGAGAGAGGAATGGTGGATAATTCGTATGAAGGTTATTGGATAAACCCTCTGCGATTCTAAGTAAGAGCGTGTAGAACATGCTGTTGTTGAAACACCGGTTTCTGTTCGATCATCGAAGTTAAACATTGTTGGGCTCGGCTAGCACTTGGATGGGTCACCGCCAGGGTCTACCGAGCACTATTGTGTTTAAACACGTTTTCTGGTTTCCAATCTCTCACGACATGACCATTATTGAGTATATATGGCAGGCAACAACATTTCAGAAGAGAATTCCACCTGTTACAGGTATACGGATAGCCCTGCAGGATGCATGTCGTCTGTTTCCTCTCCTACCATCTCTCCTCACCTCCCCTCTTCCCCCCTCTTTTCTTCTCCTCTCCTCTTTTTTCTTATCCTCTCCTCTTTTCACGTTTCTTATTATCTCCTCTCTTCTTCTCTCCTCACCTCTCCTCTTTTCTTCTCCCCTTTTCTCTTTCCTTCTCCTCTCCTCTCTTCCTCTCTCTTCTCTTCCTCTCTCTACTGTCCTCTCCTCTTCTCTCTTTCCTCTCCTCTCCTTTTCTGTCTTTCCTCTCCTCTCCTCTCCTCTTCTGTCTCTCTTCTCCTCTTCTCTCTTTCCTCTCCTCTCCTCTTCTCTCTTTCCTCTCCTCTCCTCTCTTTCCTCTCCTCTCCTCTTCTCTCTTTCCTCTCCTCTCCTCTTCTCTCTTTCCTCTCCTCTTCTCTTCTCTCTTTCCTCTGCTCTCCTCTTCTGTCTTTCCTCTCCTCTCCTTTTCTGTCTTTCCTCTCCTCTCCTCTCCTCTCCTCTTCTGTCTCTCTTCTCCTCTTCTCTCTTTCCTCTCCTCTCCTCTTCTCTCTTTCCTCTCCTCTCCTCTCTTTCCTCTCCTCTCCTCTTCTCCTCTTCTCTCTTTCCTCTCCTCTCCTCTCCTCTCTTTCCTCTCCTCTCCTCTTCTCCTCTTCTGTCTTTCCTCTCCTCTCCTTTTCTGTCTTTCCTCTCCTCTCCTCTCCTCTTCTGTCTCTCCTCTCCTCTTCTCTCTTTCCTCTCCTCTCCTCTTCTCTCTTTCCTCTCCTCTTCTCTTCTCTCTTTCCTCTCCTCTCCTCTTCTGTCTTTCCTCTCCTCTCCTCTTCTCTCTCTCCTCTCCTCTCCTCTTCTCTCTTAACTCTTCTCTCCTCTTCTGTCTTTCCTCTTCTCTCTTTCCTGTCCTCTCCTCTCCCATACTCTCGACTCCTCCAACACTGCTCCAGACATCTGGACTGGCCACGACACGGCGTGTGGCAGTACTACTGCATGTTCATAGCTGCCCTACACCATATTAGTCAGGTGTAAGAATTTGTATGGCTCTGCAGTGTAGACGAAGGAGAAGAGGAGTCCTTCAAAGGCGAACACGAATGCTTTTCTGGATCGCGCCTCAGCGACCCGGGCACCATCTGTGCTACTACCTCGCGACGCGCCGAGAGGTGGGGCAGCCAGGCCGAGGGTAAGGTTTCTGATGTGACGAATTGCAGCGACGCGACGTGAGCAACGCATCAGCATCAGGGAGGAGTCCGACGCACTAATGTGATTTACATATGGTAATTCTGGCCGCGTGCGAGCGGGCGGCGGGCGACCCACCGGCGCGGACTAATCCCCCAACAAAAGGTCAGCCGGGGGTGCGACGGCCGTCTTGCAATCTCCGCCCCCGGTGCAGCGCGAGAAATTAAAATAACAGCCCGCCGCCGCGCTAGGGGTGTCTGCGCGCGCGTGCCGCCCGCCCTTATCGAATGGCGGTGGCTGCAGGTTTAATCACGGCACGGGGGCGGCGGGGGCGGCGGGGGCGGCGCCGTCAGCTGGCCGCGGGGGTGAGTCACGGGGGGAGGGGCGGCTACCCCCGTGACACACACAACCTGCTCACACCGCGGCCTCAACGGTAAACCCGACAGATCTCTGCGTCACTAGGAACTTGGCACTGGCGCCGCGAGATCGGGAATGCTGCTTCGTCACTAAGGGGTAGACACGCCGGCAACGTGTGGGGTTGCGCTGCTCGATTTATCAAATACATTGGAACGAACTATTGATCTGGGGTCTGTTCTCTTAGGAAAAGTCCGAAATTAACATACATCATATCAGTAAACTATAAAATATGTTCCCACAACAGGCACCTAACAGTTTCAATACGGACGAATTAACAGGTTCGATCCTTTGCAGGAACTAGTAGAGGAAAGTCGGGTAAGATAGCGACATTAAGGTATATTATATATTTCTGTGGCCCTTACGTTGAAATCAGATAATTTATAAAAAAAACTATTAATGTATCTCCTTTGTAGTAAGGGTCTTAAATGTTTCCTATGACTATAGATATTTTAGCTAGACATGGTTTTGTTAGTGACAATACCATTCGTCAACTTATCCTACAGGTAAGGTAACATGGTGAAACGAACATTTTATTTAGTAAACAAAGACTTTTATTGATGATTATCTACTTGTGAAAAGAGACACAAACGTAATATTTCTCCTTTGCATCGCTATAATTTAAGCCCGTACACTCAGCAGACCCTCCTTGATCAACATGTTTACATAACATCATAAGTAGTTTGTAAGTCTAGGGACTGATGACCCCATAGTTAAGTCCCATAAACCTTATAAACATCTTCTTTTTTTTTTATTATTACACATTGACCTAAAGTGGCTTCAGGAAAGTTGAACTTCCTAGAGTCGCCTTTAACAAGCGTTGCCTCTTCCAATGATTCCTTGCTCCATTTCTGCCACCCTGTCTTCCTTATGAACTGCATAATTCGTCATCTTAACCGCAGTCGATATTTTATATTCAGAGCTATACATGCACTCAATCTTACGTATTAAATTCATTAAACCGTTATTAAAACATCACTAAATCCACAATATTTAAGAGAAATCACCTCATATTCATTAATGCAGAAGTCTTACTTACACAGAACTAATTTAAACAGCAGGAAAAATTGTTAGAAAAAAACTTCTGAGCCTCTGTCGTCAACAAAACATAATGACGAAGCACTTCTTTCTGAACACACAAGCCCGCAGAGCGCGCTAAGGAAGCAATCTGCAGAGTTGCACAATCTGTAGAGTTATCGGAAAAATTCAAAATTCGTCATCTTAGACTTCTCGCCAACTTACCTGATCTTCCCCTTACAGGCTGCAAGCAATACGAACTAATGGGCAGGGGTATTACCATCATAGTTTTCTGTAAGCTGAGAATTTGGGTTAGAAAGGGAGCGTGCCTGGATAGCGTTAAGATGACCGCCGGAAATACGGGTTCGAATCCCGCTCCAGCGCCAATTTTCAACTTCGCCATTCAATTTATTTCAATGCCCTCAAACGGTCCAAATGTTTAGATATTCCGAATTCGTAATGGGTGAAATCATTTCAAACAAAGTAGTAGGGTATACGGGTTACGCTTGTGACAACTTTCATTTCTTTTCCTCGTATTCTTAGAACAAAGATATTTTTTATAATACAGGGTACGTTTACCTAAGATAAATATTAAATTGTTTCCATAAGTCCAGTTGTTGAACAAAACGACAAAAATCTCAGAACCCACCATACCTCAACAATGGCGAAAAGAAATCGAATAAAGACACTTGCATTTGAGTTTTAAAAAAGTAATGTAGGTCTCTGTTAGCGTTATTGTCGCGTCGGCGCAGAGGAGTGGCCGAACGCATTGAGGCGATATGCTCCCATGAGCGAGACCGATCTCCGTCGGAAGTTTGAATCCCCCCTCGGGCATGGATCTTTGTGTTGTCTTTACTATAGGTTAGTTCATAAGTAGTTTGTAAGTTTAGGGACTGATGACCTCCCAGTTAAGTCCCATAAACCTTATAAACATTTTTTTTTCCTGAACGGTGTGACCCGAATAGTGGGAAATTGTTACCAATAGACGCACAGTCAGTGTCAAAAGATAATTTTGAGAATATTTTTGAAAGTGTAATATATATATATATATATATATATATATATATATATATATATATATATATATATATATATATCAGGCAGAGTTGTAGAACATTTTCTCGCCTACACATCCGTTTATTCAGCTTTCGCGTGTGGTGAACAGTTAAGGCGTTACTCACAATTAAAATTCGACCTGTCAAAACACCACCGCGTTGCTAATCGTTCGAAACTAGCGGGCACTACATGGGGTGTAGAGCCTTGTGCTATTCAGCTGCGGAGATACCACTTAACGAATCCTGCCGCATCATCACAGGTTGCTTAAAGCCAACACCGACGGACAAACCACACTGCCTAGCTGGTATTGCACCCCCTAGTATTAGACGCAAAGTGGCTGCCACCAAAGAGAAGCTAAAATCACTTAACAGCGCACCCACTTGTCGGAGACCAACCCGACCGTCGTGGACTTATATCGAGGACGAGTTTCCTCCACACGAGAGAACGCATTTCCGATATACCACAGAACAGCGACGAAATAAAAATGCCCATCTCCATGGCTGATTCGTACCAAAGAAAGAATTTCCCCCAGGAGAAGGTGAGAAGAGGAACGTCTCGATATCCTCGAATAGGCTGCGTGTTATGCCCAAGCACTTGCGCAGTCGAGGAGCTCATGAGGGCTACTCAAAATGCGCTGGACGTGGCCAGTTCTTGGTCAAAAATCTTCTAGAATTACAGTTACCTACTATATATGACGCTTATCCTAAATTTTAGTTCATCAATTTTATCACTCTCTGGAGTGGTTAGCGTTTAGCCGAAAAAGCCGTAGTTCTACAAAATACACGTTACATGTAATATTTATGAACAGCAAAACAACGGAATCTATCCGATGTCTGCTGGTGTTGTATATGTAAAATTCGATGCTTCTGACACGACTGAAATGAAAACATTGCTAACCTAAAGTGGGCCAAGAGGAGTGTACATCGTGTAGGGGAAAGTGCCACGGTGGATTCGCCGAGCGCACTAAGGCTCTTCCGAAATTCCTTCACGAAAGAAGACGAAGCAAATATTCCAGAATTCGTATCAAGAGCAGATGCCAGCATGCGTAATTTAAAAGTAGATACCCCTACTTCATTAAACCAACTGAAATCAAGTGATGGAATAGCCCAATACCTAGTTATCATATACAACCGCTCATTCAACAAACGTTCTGTACCCGAAGACTGGAAAGTTGTACAGATTACGCCAATATTGAAGAAAGGCAATAGGACTGATCCGCAAAATTACTGGCCTAAATGACTGACGTCGTTTTGCAGCAGGATTTTAGAACATATTCTTTCCTCAAATATTATGAACTCCCTAGAAGAGAATGACTTATTGTCCATAGCCAACACTGATTCAGAAACTATCGTTCTAGTGAAACACAACTAACTCTTTACTCACATAATGTGATGAGTGATATCGAGAAATGATGTGAAATTGTCCGAATTTCTAGATCTCCGGAAGGCTTCTGAACAACAGATTCGGTGACCGATGGATTGGTAGAGGCGGACCAATTCCATGGCCTCCACGCTCTCCTGACCTCAACCCTCTTGATTTTCATTTATGGGGGCATTTGAAAGCTCTTGTCTACGCAACCCCGGTACCAAATGTAAAGACTCTTCGTGCTCGTATTGTGGACGGCTGTGATACAATACGCCATTCTCCAGGACTGCATCAGCGCATCAGGGATTCCGTGCGACGGAGGGTGGATGCGTGTATCCTCGCTAACGGAGGACATTTTGAACATTTCCTGTAACAAAGTGTTTGAAGTCACGCTGGTACGTTCTGTTGCTGTGTGTTTCCATTCCATGATTAATGTGATTTGAAGAGAAGTAATAAAATGAGCTCCAACATGGAAAGTAAGCGTTTCCGGACACATGTCCGCATAACATATTTTCTTACTTCGTGTGTGAGGAATGTTTCCTGAAAGTTTGGCCGTACCTTTTTGTAGCACCCTGTATATGGACACTAAACAAGCCCGTTAAACTTCATTTCCACGATAAATAATTCCAACGTACAGGGCGTAAATTCAACTAAATGGTTAGGATTAACATGTAGAAACAACTGAAATTGGAAAGAAAACATAGAAAATATTTCAGGGAAAGCTTTCGTCGGCAGAACAGTTAGAAGACCTAAGTTCTACTAAATAAACTGCCTACGCTACACTTGTGCGTCCAATTTTGGAGTATTGCTGTGCATTGTGGGATCCACACTAGGTGGGACTGACGGACGATTTTAGGAAAGTTCAGAGAAGGACAGCTCGTTTTGTATTATCGCGACATATGGGGAGGGAGTGTCACACGAATGACCCACAAGTTGGGGTGGAATGATTAAAAGAAAGGCGTTACTCGTTGGGACGAAATGTATTTGCCAAATTTCTTTCACCAACTTTCTATTCCGAATGCGAAACTATTTCGTTAGCACCCACGTACATAGGAAGACATGATTGTCAAAATAAAGGAAATCAGATAGAAAACGAAAAGATTTAGGTGTTCCTTGTTGCCGCGAGGTCAAAATCAAATATTCAAATGTTTGTATAGTTTATGGGACTTAACTACGGGACTATCAGTCCCTAAACTTACAAAGTACTTTTGAACTAGCTAATACTAAGGACGGCACAAATATCCATGCCCGAGCGGGGATTCGAACCCCCGACCGTAGTGGCCGTGCAGACCGTGACTGGCGCGCCGCAGTTCCCTCGGCCACCGCGGCCGGCTGCCGCGAGCTGTTAGTGAATGGAACTCAAAAGAAACACCAATGAAGCGGTTCGATGAACCCCGTGCCATGCACTTCAATGTGACTTACAGAATATTTATGTAAACGTAGAAGGTGCCTTGGAGCCCAGCGCGCGGTTGTGTTCCGTCGGATGTTCTAGTCCATCCCTCTACATTTTGTGTGTGTGTTGGCCGCGGTGGCCGAGGGGACTGCGGCGCGCCACTCACGGTTTGCACGGCGACTACGGTCGGGGGTTAGAATTCCCCCCCCCCCTCCCTCGGGCATGGATATTTGTGCCGTCCTTAGTATTAGCTAGTTCATAAGTAGTTTGTAAGCTTAGGGACTGATGACCCCGTAGTTAAGTCCCATAAGTTCTACAAACATTTGAACATTTTTTTGAAAGATTGGAAATTTCGTCTCAAAAATACATGCGCCATCGTTTCATTTTATATTGTCATTATTTTTGTATACATAAAATGTTTTACTGTTGTGTTCGTTAATTGTAAATTACCATATTCAATTGTTATGAACAATGGATAATGTAACATCATTATTGTCGATGTTATATATTTGCCTCACCGCCTTGCGTGGGGGAGTTCGAGTTTTGTCTTTTGTTAAGTACTTTGGAATCCTTGTCAGTCAGCATTTTAAATGGAATAACTGTCAGCGAAGCTCTGATGCTTTGTTTATGTTTTAAAGTTGTAATCATTGAATGTTTTTGTGGAGAAGAAGTTTTGATTCATATTAAAGAAGAAGTGAAAAATTGTATCTACGAGTATTTATTTCTACCACGACGCCCCAGGAGAATAATGTTGCAGCGAGCAAAACCCCCGTACAATGTAATGTTGAAAAGATGAGTATTATGAGTTTTTCATATCAGGGTTGTACACCTCAGATACTTGAAATGTACGAAACGCAATCACGTTCCTGGAATTGAAACTCTCCAGTCCTCCAACTCCTTTTACAGTATCACCATTGTAGCGAACAATAGCTACAGTGATCCAGCCATTTCCATGACCCAGAGTATCATTCTTCGTAATAGTAAAATTCAGTACACAACCACAAAACACAGAGGGACCAGCAAGAATAACTTGTACTCCAGTCCCATTGGACGTTGTTATTTCAACATCATCTATTGCTATAAACACCGTCAGGTGGGATCGCCGAAATCTTCTCCTATAACGAGGCCTCGTTATTCTTGCTGGTCCCTCTGTGTTTTGTGGTTGTGTACTGAATTTTACTATTACGAAGAATGATACTCTGGGTCATGGAAATGGCTGGATCACTGTAGCTATTGTTCTCTACAATGGTGATACTGTAAAAGGAGTTGGAGGACTGGAGAGTTTCAATTCCAGGAACGTGATTGCGTTTCGTACATTTCAAGTATCTGAGGTGTACAACCGTGATATGAAAAACTCGGAAAATTAATGAGCAAGAAGGTTGTTGTGTGTGGGTGAAAGGACACGGGAATTGTTATAACGTAAAGTTTGTTGGAGATTGTGTATATTATTATAGGAATTAAATGAAGTTTATCCCCACCTTTTCCTTTTCTTTATATATATATATATATATATATATATATATATATATATATATATATATATATATATATATATATAAACAACACACATTGATCTTGCCAAAAGCCGAGAAGCGATTCTTCTTGGTGTTATAGCTCTCAGGGGCACTCTGGGATGCACTCTTAAATAACATATAAATGTTATAACATGCAGATGTAGAAAGGCCTTGCTGCGTAGCTAGTTCTAGTCCATCCCTCTACAGTGTGTGTGTGTGTGTGTGTGTGTGTGTGTGTGTGTGTGTGTGTGCGCGCGCGTTGTCCTTACGTTAGTTTAAGTTACTTTGTAAGCCTAGATGATCGATAACCACAGTACTTAATCCCATAGATTGACAAACATTTGAACATTCGACGGATCACTTTTCGGCTCGTCAGTAGACAGTGGCTGATATCCGAGATACGACACCGGCTTGGGCAGTGTCCACGTGTACGAGCCGTTCCCATGTGGGCGCGTGTCCGTCACAGCACGAGATAAACTGCGCGCCGCTCCCCTGCCTTTTAAGAAGCAAATAGCGCACCCCCCAACCCTCCGTGCTGGGACACAAAAAAAAAAACTACCCCCCGTGCGCGGCTTTCATGCGCACCCCTAAACGAAACAGTGGCGGAAGCGCGTCGCCGTAACAATGGTCGATTTGCACAGGTCTCAGACGGGATAACGGTTAGTCGGTGGCGCCTTTGATCGCGGGCACGCGACGCCGCAGGGGTGGCCACCCCTTTCGCCTCGTTTTTTTTTCTCCTCGGCGGCCAGGTAATTAGCGAATCGCAGGGGGGCACAATCGGGCAGTGATTGAAGGCCGGGCTGTTTCCCACAACGCCGGCCACTTTGCCCCGCCTCGCCCCTCACCCCTCGGCGCTTGACGCAAAAGCCACCCCTGCCGCGCCTAGTCGAGCGGAACAACCCCAGCCAACGGCAGTTGGTCACTGGTACTGGGAAGGAGAACAGGTAGCTACAGTCGAGCCGCCGAAAGAACGACTCTGACAGCTAGCGGCTATGTTGCCAATGCTGCTACGCGGGTTGTTTGTTGTTACGGCGTGCCAGTCCCCGGCATACGAATATCACGTCCGAATATTTTGGAACCGTTGCTATGTACTACCAAAGTGTTATCCGCCTCCTTAGTCCAGTGGACAGCGTGGTTGGTTGCCACGCAGGGGGCCCGGGTTCGATTCCCGGTCGGGTAGGAGATTTTCTCCACTCGGGGACTGGGTGTTGTGTCGTCCTCATCATCATCCCATCATCATTGACACGCAAGTCGCCGAAGTGGCGTCAGATAAAGAGACTTGCACCAGGCAGGCTGAACACGACCCCAGTTGGGTCTAACGGTCATATATGCCACACGATCATCATCATCACCAAAGTGTTAACGAACGATAACAACCACGAAGTGATGAAAAACACTCTTTTTGCAGTTAAAAAGAAAGGTTTAAAAATATATGCCGAGTTGAAGTAAAGCTTTATATGTTCCAGCCGGCCGTGGTGGCCGAGGTGACTGATGCGCTCCAGTCACGGTCTGCACGGCCACTACGGTCGGAGGTTCGAATCCCCCCCCCCCCCGGGCATGGATATTTGTGCCGTCCTTAGGATTAGGTAGTTGATAAGTAGTTTGTAAGTTTAGGGACTGATGGCCCCGTAGTTAAGTCCCATAAGCTTTACAAACATTTGAACATTTTTTTCATATGTTCCAATATTCCATTAAATATAATGTATAATTTAGTCTTCAGCCAAAGGTCGCTAGTTGCAGCATTTTGTTTATATATTTCATCTTCTATAACCATTTCCACAAACTCGGTGTTATTACTCGGACACTGTATTGTGGCAGTCTGCCGAGAGGGTAAACAAAGGAGGACTACCACTTTACAAGTAGTAAAATCGCCTCTTCCAGTGATATTATTTGTCTTCTTACATAAAAAGAAGAGCTTTTTTTGCCTCATTTGTTTACGGTCGCTGTCGACTGTCATAGTATAGAGACCGAGTAATATCATCAGATCAGTTTCGACAGCCAGTCTATTGGTCACAGAAGTGACTTTCTTACGGTTAGAGGAAGAAGCCATCTCACGCACGTCTGAAATTAACGACACGTAACACGGCACGAACAAAACCGGTAACGATGAACACGCGACAGATGCTTCGCAGCGACTGAAGCATGCCACCCCGCGCGACCTTGAGTGGCAGGGTGGCAAAGCGGCACCGTTACCCTGGCAACGTTTACCAATTCCAGAGCTCAGGTTGGTGGTTGAGTGTCCCCCCCACCCTCTGCGGCCCACGTGCGCGAACTGTCAGGGTCGTTCTTTCGGCGGCACGACTATAGCGTCCCGTATGTTACGGGATAGTCTCTTATTAGCCCAAGTGTCCCGTTGTCACGACAAGACACATACGGCACGTACAGTATTTGCCGGCATATAAGCCGCACCCCACCTTTAATACACCTTTTAAGGAAAAAATTAAAAAAATATATATCATACCTAATATGTCAATTGCATCATAATTATAATACATATCTTAAGGTACATCAAATACGAGGCGCGTCCAGAAAGTAAGTACCGTTTGGTAATAAAGTGAAATTGCAACACAGAAGAAAATTTTATTGCACAAAATTCTACAACTCAAACTACTTTTCCACATAACTGCCGAAATTTTGCAGGCATTGGTCATAGTGTGGCACCAGGTTTTGTTTACCTTCTTCAGAGAAATCTGCCGCCTGTGTCTTCAACCAGTTGGAAACAATTTCTTTCAGCTCGTGGTCATTGCGGGAAGTCCATAGCGAGAGCACTAATTGTAAACCTACGGTTTTCCTGGATCTTGTCATCAATAGCGTGAACCAGTTCTTCTGTAACCAAAGGTGGACGCCCACTTCGTTCTTCATCGTGCACATCACTACGCCCGCCATTGAACTGTCGGACCCACCTTCTCACCATCGAATCACTCATCGTATTTGGTCTGTAAACATCGCAAATTTGCCGATAAATTTCACTTGGTTTCACTTCCTTCGCATTCAGAAACAGTCGGCGGGATTTTCAATCAACGCCAACATTTCAAACAGCACAACAAAGCGTACGTAACTGACAGCGATCTCCAAATGGTGCACGTTCTTCTCCTTGATACACATCGTCTACAGCGCATGTGCGGAACTGCAATCGCAGCGCTGCAGCGGAGATAAATTGAAACGTAACTTACTTTCTGGACGCGCCTCGTATCTAGGGCAGTGCCTTCAATTAGTGCTCATAAACTTTACCAGTCGAGAATGAAACTTTCACTCTGCAGCAGATTGTGCGTTCATATGAAACTTCCTGGGAAATAAAATTGTGTGCCGGAACCGGAACTCGAAACTGGGACCTGTGCCATCCGACACGACTCACGATGCCGCCTCACAACTTTACTTCCGCCAGTACCTCCCCTCCTACTTTCCAAACTTCACAGAAGCTCTCCTGCGAACCAAGCAAGACTAGCACTCCTGCAAGAAAGGATATGGTGGAGACATGGCTTAGTAGTGTCGGGATAGCACAGTCGGTAGTGCGCTTGCCCGCGAAAGGCAAAGGTCCTAGGTTCGAATCCCGGTTCCGGCACACAATTTTAATATGCCAGGAAGTTTGATATCAGCGCACACCCCGCACATCCCTTAGGGTGTGGCTAAGCCATGTCTCCACCATATCCTTTCTTCGAGGGGTGCTAGTCTTGCAAGGTTTGCAGGAGAACTTCTGTGCAGTTTGGAAAGTACGAGACGAGATACTGGCGGAAGTAAAGTTGAGCACATGATGAGATTATTTTGTCAGGGACAGGATACGAAATCGGCTGCGACCTTTGAAAGAAACCATCCAGGCATCTGCGTGGAGACATTTACGGATGTCTAGGAAATCGTAAATCAGGAAGGTCAGAGGCTGGTGGGAGCCTCCATCCTACGTAGTGCGAGTGCGGTGTGTTACTATAGTCGGCGTCACGTACGAAGGCGCTCCAGTTTTCAATCGTTCTGTGCACCCCTCTCCATTACCAAATTGGCAGCCAATAATATTAATTCCATGGTCCACGGGCGTCGCCTCGGATCGTATTGTCGAAACTGCACAATATTTCCGCGAGGCAGCTGCTCGTCAACCTCAGGTACCAACTAAATTTCTGATTGCTGTCGTCTCGCCTATATACTGTGACTGGCTAGAAAAGCGCAGGCGTGAAGACGGAGGGCAGGCCGCGGTGGCCGAGGGGTCTGAGGCGCTCCAGTCACGGTCTGCACGGCCACTGCGGTCGGGGGTTCGAATCCGCCCTTGGGCATGGATATTTGTGCCGTCCTTAGTCTTAGTTGGTTCATAAGTAGTTTGTAAGTCTAGGGACTGATGACGCTGTAGTTACGTCCCATAAGTTCTACAAACATTTGAACATTTTTTTAAGACGGTGGTTGGGTGCTATGACGTCATTGTAAGAGAATCATAGATAAAACGATATAGATACCTCTGGTGGTCTCCGCTTACACTACGCGGGAATGCGCACCCGCAAGCATGCACTCTTCTAGCCAGCCACAGTATGTACGCGAGACGACAGTAATCAGCAGATGAGTTAGCACCTGAAGATGACGAGCAGCTTCAAATGTTCAAATGTTTGTTAAGCTTAAAGGACTTAACTACAGGGTCATCAGTCCCTAATTTTACAAACTACTTACGAACTAGCTACAACTAAGGACGGCACAAATATCCATGCCTGAGGGGGGGATTCGAACCACCGACCGTAGTGGCCGTGCAGACCGTGACTGGAGCGCCTTAGTCCCCTTGGCCACCGCGGCCGACCGAGCAGCTTCCTCGTGGAAATATTGTGCAGTTTTGACAGTACGATCCGACGCGATTCCTGTGAACTGTGGAAGGAACCAATACGTCGCTAAAGCCTAAAACAGTACAATAGTATTCATTCTCTAGGTGCGTGGCTGGCCACAAGTTACGCAATATTACTCCCACAGGATACACTGTTGTCGCTCGGCCGTAGCTCCTCCCCTTCCCCCCTCCACGCTGCCCCTATCGCTCCGCCTCTATGCGCGGAAGCGCCTTCTCACGTGACGCCGACTATAGCAACACTATCTTCAGTATCCTTCAAACAAGCATTCTGAATGCCCTGAATGTAACTGCAACGGCACGGCATTTTATGTGAATTTTACGAGTGCCGTTGCAGTTACATTCAGGGCATTCAGAATGCTTGTTTGAAGGACACTGAAGATGATCACTTTGTGATTCAATTCGATATGTTGTTTTATTTAAAACATTAACGGCCAATGCTACTCAATACATCTGGCGTGTTCATCAATGTGTGGTCGTTGAGCACCATCCTGGAAATGGAATCAAACCTCAAAGAAATACATACAGCTGCTGCTCAAATGGCCACTT
This sequence comes from Locusta migratoria, assembly GCA_026315105.1. Taxonomy (NCBI): domain Eukaryota; kingdom Metazoa; phylum Arthropoda; class Insecta; order Orthoptera; family Acrididae; genus Locusta; species Locusta migratoria. The sequence goes on from CM048754.1 coordinate 16,111,106, forward strand.
CAAGCAACGTATAATAACATTCATTTTCTACGTGCGTGGCTGGCCACGAGTTACACAATGTTACCCCCCACAGGATACACTGTTGTCGCTCGGCCGTAGCTCCTCCCCTTCCCCCTCCACGCTTCCCCTGTCGCTCCGCCTCAATGCGCGGAAGCGCCTTCTCACGTGACGCCGACTATAGTGCCGTAGCCTCGTGGCCCGGTGAGGCTAAAGCTCTGTATAGGGAAAGTATGTGCAGCCTGCCAGCGGCAGCCATGTTGGGCCTATTCTATTCTATTCCGCCGCTGCTTACACACCGACCGCTACAACGTTCCCAGCGCTTAACAATACTTATCAGCCGATTTTGAGAAAACTGTGCAATGACAAAATTTAATTTTTTCACGTGTTATAGTGTGATATATTAGCTCGATAATTATCGGATTTTGTATTCATTATTACGTATAGTTTCCGTGCTACATCAAATTAAGTAAACTTCTGCGCAAAAGTTTGAAGAGTTTGCAGAGGAAAAATCGCATTGCGTAGACTTTGCGTATGGTTGATTTTAGCACATACAATGCTGCGGACGAAATGTAGGAAAGATATCGAAATTTTATTTAAGGTTGAGAGCAGCACGATAACTCTTTTCATTCTCGAGATACGGGGTATTATATCTGACGGACAGATGCGGGAACTTCGCGTAGTACTGTCCATGCGGACCTGGCGGCTCTACGAAATACTTATCGTCCGGTTTTAAGAAAACAGCTTGGTTTTTGGCTCCAGATCTAAAGAGCTCACCTATAAACTCAGACTGACATGTACCGTAGCCACCTATTCGAATAGACCGCGAACATATCATCGGAGCATAGCGTAAATGAAGAAAACTATTTAGATTAGGGATACCGGTAAGTCTTTGATGTTTATTTTCTTGCTTATTATGTACTTATATCGTACATGAACTACGAAAAATGCAAGGGGATACCCACTTCAAGACTTTTACCAAACAGAGAAATTAGAAGTGCCTTTACAACTCCAAGTACATTTGAATGTCTTAATATTTGTCTTGTTTCAATTCTTTGTTTCCTGTGACGATACACTTATCACATGAAACAAAATGAGAAAAGCTTGCTGTAGGAATTATATATTAATTTCATATCTAAACGAGAATCTAGTTTACTCGCTAATATGTTCAAAATTTGTGTATTCGGAAACTACCTGCAGATAAAACCAACGATGCGTGAATAATTTAACCTCGCGACATTATGCAGGAATTCACTTCACAAATTTATTAAAGTTAAAATTATATAGATATCTGCTGCCTGATTCATTCGTCAGTGAATCTTTAATCTATTAATTTATATTATGAATTAGTAGAAGAAGCGAAGGTCACTTCTGGGCTCCTAGTTTTCTCTGACGACTCTTATCAGTCAGACTGTTCATCTTCCTGCATTTCTGATACCTAATGGAAGTACTATAATGTTTACCTCCCTTCTTCGCTTCTTAAGAACACCCAAAAGTACAACACTGAGGCATTATTGAAACCCAAACATACGAAATTCACAAGACTTCTCAAGGCAGCCAAGCAACATATAGGACCAAGATGGCGGGAAGAATCACGTGACTCGATTTCAGCCAATCACGAGCCGCAGGCGGCGGCAAGCGGCGCGGAAAAGGATGGCCATACTTTCCCTATACAGAGCTTTAGGTGACGCGACCTGACCTGGGCTGGGGTTTTTGTGTCCGGCGCCTGGCGGCTTCGATGCCGAGACACACGGCGCGGGGGCGGCTCCTTTGTGGACCGCCCCCGCCGCCCCCACCGCTCCCGCAGCCGCTGATTCAGCCGGAGGCTGCACGGTCGAGCAGCCACCCCCGCGGTGCGACCTGCCGCTGAATCACGGGGGCGGATCGTGGAAGCGGCGTCGCCCGCGGGGGCGGAAGTGAACCGACGTCCGCCGCCTGCCGCCCCCGCTAGACGGGGCAGGTCTAATTGGCCGACATTGTCGGCGGCGGCGAATGCGACCGTGGGTGACTCAGCCGAGGAGTGCTGATGGTTCACTGTGATTTTAATCGCAACCTCTCCGTGTGCGCAGAGACTGCAAATCCGGACGTAATTCTCGCGAGGTCACCGATTTCATCTACATGAACATGGGATGGATTTGATTTGATTTGATTTTTCCAGGGAAGCCAAAACAGTCTTGGTCGAACCCGCCACTGCCCGCACCGAAACAAAGTTTATTGTGCGGTATCGCTCCCTGTATATCTAGTAAAGCCAACCATTGCCCTTGAACAGTGCAAGGAGTCCCTTTACCAGTTCTTTATGAGACACAATTTATTCGGGTCTGGTTGTCCCAAATGTTCTGTGCCTTTTACTCTCCAATGCAATACATTCGAAGATCAGATGTGATGCAGTTTCATCATCATCATCACAGATCCTGCATTTAGGGTCCTCTTCTGTTATTCCCATTGTATATAGTTTTTTTTTTTGAAATTCCCATGGCCTGTCAGCAATCCAACCACGAGTTTAATCTCTCTCCTGTTCAGGCCCAGGATTGCAGAGCTTCTTTTAAAACATGGCTTTGGCATCATTACCTTGCCATGTTTTTGTTGATGGACTTTGGTCCAATATTCTACGTGCTGTCTTCTGAGTCAGTTACGTAGCTCCAATTTGATCATTGCCTCGGTGATTGTCAGGACAGGTCCCGGTCCAATAAATGGAGTCTCTGCCCCCATCCTGGCTAATCTGTCGGCATGTTCGTTGCCACTGATCCCCGAGTGGCCAGGGACCCACAATAGGTTTTACTCTATTGCTTTCCCCTAGCTCCACCAGAACCCTGTGACATTCTGCAACAATTTTAGACCTTGTTGCAGGAGCTGCCAATGATCTCAGGGCTGCCTGGCTGTCTGAATATGAATATGGGATACTCTGCACATTACATTTAAGTGCTTGGCACAAGGTTCATCGAACCACCTTTATACTTATTGAACCATCATTCCATTCTCGAACAGCGCGCGGGAAGAAAGGACATCTGAATCTCTCATTTCGAACTCTGATTTCTCGTGTTTTATCCTGTTGATCGTTTCTACCTATATCAACAAATAGCATAATTCCTTGAGACAACATTGTCTCGCTATACCAAAGGTATTAAACGTAAGGAGAGGCATTGAATTAAAATGTATGCTGTGGCCAGGATTCGAACCCGGGACCTCATACTTACTAGGTAGGTGCTTCACACCACTCAGCTAACACAGCATTGTAGCCAAAGCAACTACACGGGATGTCTTAAAGCACGTTTCCCTCCATGCCACATACTTTAATTCTACCTAATTCTAATTCAATTAAAGTATGTGGCATGGAGGGAGACGTGGTTTTAAGACATCCCGTGTAGTTGCTTTGGCTACAATGCTGTGTTAGCTGAGTGGTCTAAACCACCTACCTAGCAAGTTAGAGGTCCCGGGTTCGAATTCTGGCCACAGCATAAATTTTAATTCAATGCCTCTCCTTATGTTTAATAATTTCTATCTATGTAATGTTGGCGATTGGAGTTTCGTAAGTAGCCCACGACGCAGCGATAAGCGCCGTTGTTGTAATGATTCCCATCCCAGGTCCTGTATCATTTCCGTGACGCTGTCTCCCCTGTATCGTGACAATACGAAACGAGCTGCCCTTCTTTGGGCTCTTTCGATGTCCTCCGTCAAACCCACCTGATAAGGATCCCACACTAGGTAGCAATACTCCAAATAAGAACGGACAACCGAGGTGTATGCAGTCTCTTCAGCAGTTCTATTGTATCTTTTATGTGTACTACCAATAAAAGGGTAGCAGGGATAAAATTTAGGAATCGAAGAGTTTTATTCAACCTATACGAAAACCAGACAACGGTTATTAGAGTCGAAGGGCAAGAAAGAGACGCAGAGGTTGGGAAGGGAGTAAGACTGGGTTGTAGCCTTTCCCCAATGTTGTTCAATCTGTACATTGAGCAGGCAGAGAAGGAATGGAAGGAGAAATTTCAAGAGAGGGCATTAAAGTGCAGGGAGAAGAAATAAAAACATAGCGGTTTGCCGGTGACATAGTAATTCTGTCAGAGACCGCAAAAGATATGGAAGAGCAATTGAATAGAATGGACAGTGTCTTGAAAGGAAGATTTAAGATGAAAATTAACAAGAGTACAACGAAGGTAATGGAATGCAATGTTAGAAAATCAGGCGGGAATTAGATTAGGTAATGAGACAATAAAAGTAGTAGATGGATTTTGTTATTTGGGTAGGCCGAAGTAAAGAAGATATAAAATGCAGAATGGCTGTGGGAAGAAAAGCATTTCTAAAGAAGCGAAACTTGTTAACATCCAATATTAATTTAAATGTTACGAAGTCCTTTCTGAAAGCATTTGTATGGAGTGTAGCATTGTATGGCAGTGAAACGTGGACGGTAAGGAGTTCGGATAAAAAGATTATAGAAGCTTTTGAAATGTGGTGCTACAGACGAATGATGAAAAGTAGATGGGTAGATCACGTAACTAATGAGGAGGTTCTTAACCGAATTGGGGAGAAAAGGAGTTTCTGGCATATCCTGACTAAGAGAAGGGATAGATTGGAAGGACACATTGCGAGACATCAAGGAATTGTCAACTTGGCATTAGAAGGAAGCGTGTGGGGTAAAAATAGTAGAGGGAGACCGAGGGACGAATATAGTAAGCAGATTCAAAAAGGGTGTAGGTTGCCGAACGTATTCTCAGATGAAGAGACTTGCACAGGACAGGGTAGCGTGGAGAGCTGCATGAAACCAGTTTACGGACTGAAGACCACAACAACAACAACAACAACAACAGTATTGCCTGTGGTCGAAGATCGATCAATTGTGTTTACAATGGTCACTGGGGGTAAAATTTTACGTATCATGTTGACGGCCACGCGTGATTATGTTGGCAACATCAACAAGACGATACAAAATCTATGCCCATTTGTTCGAACCACATAGAATGACTCGATTAGTGTATCGTACAGACCATGAAGTAAACAAATAATGCTGTTCCTGCTTTATGGTTGACAGGTTCTTGTGTTCGTCCGCTCAGTAAAAATAAAAGCGGACATTCCGTGAGAAAACATCAGCGTTGTCAAGCAATTGGCTAAAATGAAGACTCACAGGATTCTCACTATTCAGCATCTGTTGCCAACATTATTATAGGAGGCCGCTGGGATATTTGGTAAAATTTAACCGGCACTGGGAGATATGAAACGGTATCTTTTACGTGTTAAGGTAAACGCCTGACACAATAACAACAAATAAAAACGGAAGTATATACTTCTCATGCCATTTTCGAATTATATAACTTTCATTACCCTAATATTTGAAATGGAGCTACAATTTCAGTGTTCGTATATTTATAGAACGCCAAGAAATAATGTTATTTCGATACTGAGATATTCAGAATTCCAGAGCTGACAACATGTCGACTTCGTAGTTTCACCCAAGCACCACTAGATGCCTCTCCAGGCGCATCATACTTTACATCGGCATTCGTATGAAAACATCCATCACTGCGAAAACGAAGCATTTGAACGGCACAAGAAAGTGAGTTGGGAGCACTCCATGTTTCGATATTGACATGTTTTAATACTGTAGATGCGCGTCTTTGGTCGAGGCGAATTGCCAATCAGTGACCTGATTGTTGGAGAATGTAGAACTTGCTCCAAGCTGTAGATAGGAAAATTTGTACTTCCTTTTACCACTTTTAATGGCTAAATGCACACATAATATTCATATTCGTGAAAGCTACGACAAACAATCTTTGGAATTATGTAACTTTCATTGGCCTTCTTGTACGAATAAATTAGAAATCTGTACCACAATTTTCGTGTTAGCGTATTTATATAATGATGATCATTTCAGTCTATGTAATGTTGGCGATTGTAGTTTCGTAAGTAGGCCACGCCGCAGCGATAAGCGCCGTTGTTGTAATGATTCCCATCCCAGATCCTGTGTGATTTCCGTAACGCTGTCTCCCCTGTATCGTGACAATACGAAACGAGCTGCCCTTCTCTGGACTCTTTCGATGTCCTCCGTCAAACCCACCTGATAAGAATCCCACACTGGGCTGCAATACTCCAAAAAGATAAGAATCCCACACTGGGCTGCAATACTCCAAAAATGGACGGACAAGCGCAGTGTATGCAGTTTCTTTAGTAGTTCTGATGCATTTTTTAAGGGTTCTGCCAATAAAACACAGTCTTTGGTTCGCCTTTCCCTCGACATTATCTACGTCTTCTTTGCAGTTTAATTCTGAAATAGTTGTGGAGTTTATGGTCATCACATTTGATTGATTTATCTTGGCCGCGGTGGAGTAGCCGAGCGGTCTATAGCACCTCGCTGCAGAGCGCGCGGTTGCTCGCCGTTGGAGGTTCGAATCCTCCCTGGGGCATGGGTGTGTGTGTGTTTGTCCGTAGGTTAGTTTACCTAGGTTTAAATTGTTTGGAAGTTACGGACTGATGATCACGCAATTTGGTCCGATAGGTTCACAAACATTTGAACATTTTGATTTATCTTGTAAACAAAGCTCAACGTATTTCTTTTCGTACTTATGTGGACGACTTCACACTTCTCGTTATTTAGAGTCAATTGCCAATTTTTGCACCAAACTTGTATCTTATTCAGATCGTTCTGCAGTTGGTTTTGATCTTCAGATGATTTTACTGGACGGTAAATGACATCTTCCTAGGGATCTTGTATTCGAACCGTCTCCTCTACTTCATAAAACAGTAATACTGCCCACGCTCGCCTGTTGCCTAGATCTCTCTCCCCATCGGCCCATGTACCACCTCGCGTTTGCCGCGAAGCCAGTTCATAGCCATATTCGTGCCGTTTCCAGCGTATCTACATCGAGACAACGCCGTCCACCATCTCGGCTGTCTTCTCCCCTAACAGAAGGGAGAAGGCGCAGACACACGCAGGGGACCGTCACACATGTACATGCGGGAGAACAGCCACCACACACACACTCGCTCTCACGTGTACGTACGGGAGGGCAGAACCGCTGCAATCCGTCATGCGGCCCTGTTAGCAGATTAGGATCTGCGCGCGTCCAAGGACCATTTGCCGCTGCAGGGAAACGAGAAACGGACGCGTATAATAAAAAAGAAAAAAAGAAAAAAAAAAGGAAAGAAACAAAAGTGTAGTAGCTTCCTGCTGCTAGCCGGTCCCTGGGCTAGTGCCTGGGGGCGTTTATACCTTGCGACGACGTTAAGCGGAAGAACAGAGGAGAGGCGAGGATAAATAAAAGGCAGGAGAAAGCGTCGGGCGCTATCGCCGCCGGCATCTCCGCGTCGGGGGCGGCGTCGGGGGCGGCGTCGCGTCTCCTCCCCCAACACCGCCCGTGTTATCGGCTCGTTCGTCGTGACGTGTGGACCCTGCCCTGTTATAACATGCAAAGCGTATCTGTTCGGGATACGCGGCGGATGCGACTTTAGCGCTTCTCCGTGATAACCCCCTGTTCCGCTGTCCTACATCATCAACGTCTCTGGGATTTTTTTTTTTTTTTTTACTTCGAAGGCGGAGGTCGGCTTCTCTGCTATTGCTTTGCTGCTCTCGGTTTCTGGACACTAATTTTCGTTCCGCTGACAGTCGTTGTGTGTCTGACCATAAATTGGCTAACAAAGAGACAACATGGGTATCGGATTTTAAATTTTTTAAATATTTATGGTGATGATGATGAGCGTATGGCTTTCTTGGCTGGGAGATCCCTTGCGGGATTGTTCGGCCGCCTTAGTGTAAGTCTTTCTATTTGACGCCGCGTGGGCGACTTAAGTGCCAATGATGATGAGATGATGATTAGGACAACACACAACAACCAGTGCTCTGCCGGGAATCGTACCCGGGCCTCCTGCGTGGTGCCGGCCGCGGAGGCCGCGGGGACTAAGGCGCTCCAGTAACGGTCTGCACGGCCACTACGGTCGGGGGTTCGAATCCCCCCCCTCGGGCATGGATATTTGTGCCGTCCTAGTTCGTAAGTAGTTCATAAGTAGTTTGTAAGTTTAGGGACTGATGACCCCGTAGTTAAGTCCCATAGACTTTACAAACATTTGAACATTTGAACATCCTGCCTGGTAGACAGCGACGCTACCCCTGAGCTACGGAGGCGGACAATATTTATGGTAAGTGAATTTCAGGAGTTAACAACAATATCAGCCAATCGACTCAATTCTCAAAAATTCTCGAGAAAATCGACTTTCAGATTTTACAAGTACCGAGTGATGAAAAAGTCAGTATAAATTTGAAAACTTAATAAATCACGGAATAATGTAGATAGAGAGGTAAAAGTTGACACACATGCTTGGAATGCATACTGTAAACCATCAGCTGTTTATTTTTTGTCAAAGTTCTACCGGTTTCGGTTATAAACCATCTTCACGGAAGAAAACTAGACAGACTGATTAAACAGGTGCATTATATGCCTCCTTATGCATACTGGAATGCATGTCACACAATAAAAATAAATAAGATGTCACTAGGCATCAAGTCTTGGTTAAACACACAACAGCAATGCCAGGCTGTGTGATGGTGAACCAAGGTGTATTACAAGAGAACCTAACACAACTATTAAATACATCGGTCAAATTAGATCGCATTTGACTGAAAACCCTTGCACCACCACTTGACTGTGTGCTCTTTTACACACAGTGAAGTGGTTATGCAAGGGTTTTCGTCAAGACCGAAAATACGATATCCAACTGAAAACCTCACAAACATCCCCATGAAGACACACATGGAATAACCCAGAAAACCGACACTGATGATGCTTCATAAATAAAGAAGCGAAACGCGTAAGGCGCACAAAAAAAGCCTTTCATTTAGTTGCTAAAGACGGTAATACACGTCCACCAATAACATACTTTCTTTCTTTGTGTCTGAGGAATGTTTCCTGAAAGTTTGGCCGTAGCTTTTTGTAACACCCTGTAGAATTCATAAAAAGTCTAGAACTTCTGGAAATAATTTGGCCACTAAAGGTTTTTAAAAAAATGTCGGAGGTGCTACGACTGGACGTGGTATTATCTCGGCTCAGCTCAGTTACAGCCAGCACCCTGTAGAATTCATAGATAAGGTAAAGCAGTCAACAATCCGAAGATTGGTTTGAACACCACAGTGCTTTACTAGGCATGGTCCTGTTTGGAGGTGGTATGCCGTGGCCTTCCTCCGACCTTCGAACTGACTTACCCAGCCAGTTATAGGGGGACCTACAGTTTAACGTGGGTTCCGAACCACGGTGCTACTCGGTATTTTTCACATCAGAAACACTGCCAGAGGTGAAAGAAGAGGAAAGTGACAGATAAAAATCCTAGGAACATGCGACTTTTGGATTTGAAGTCTGGCACTCTACCACTGCGCAACTGAGGCGGACATATATATTTTAAACTATCAAGTCCAGTTACAGCAAATTTCAGTGGGAACAATAGTTTATGTTTGTATAGCTTATGGGACTTAACTACGGGGTCATCAGTCCCTAAACTTACAAACTAGCTTATCCTAAGGACGGCACAAATATCCATGCCCGAGGGGGGATTCGAACTTTCGACCGTAGTGGCCGTGCAGACCGTGACTGGCACGCCGCAGACCACTCGGCCACCGCGGCCGGCGAACAATAGTTTCCACAATTTTTTTTTTTTTTTACGTTCATAGCCTAAACTCAGTTTCAAGATTTAAACTATGATATGTATGGGCTGTTAGCCCAATATAGAATTCATCAAAAGTCTAAAACTTCTAGAAATAATTTGGTCACTAAAGGGTTTAAAAAAATGTCGGAGGTGCTACGACTGGACGTGGTATTATCTCGGCTCGGCTCAGTTCCAGCCAGCAGCGGACCACTGTGCTTCGCCAGTGCACCTATGGCGCGTCCAGAAGAGTTGTCGGGCCTTCTTATTAGAGGCGGCGGCAGTGGCAGCAACAATGCCGGCCATTGTCTCGGCGGCCATTGTCCGCGCCGGAACCGCCCCCACCTCGGCGCCGCCCCCGCCGCCCCCGCCTCTGCCGCCCCCGGCGTCAACATCCGGCCAAGAAGGCCCCCGTCCGTCCGTCCAGCTCGGCCTAACGATTTCCTGACGCTCCGGCCGGTGCGGCCGCGAGAATAGCCGTCCACTGGACGCGTCCATCTCTTTTCCTCCCCCCTCCCTCCCCACTCCCTCCCTCCCTCCCGGCACGCACAATGCTGCGTGCCCCGCGGCAGATCCGACCGACTTTATTCGGCGTTCTGTTCCGCCGGGCCGAGTTCTCCTCTCTTTCTCTGGCTCTGGGTTTTTTTCTGTTCGCTTCCCGCCGGACTGGCCCCGAGGTGTGCCGCTTCGGCCAGTTCCGGGACATTGTCGGCGTTTCGGACGCGGGCGTAATGACTTCCGAAGGCGTCGAGGCCGGCCGAAACCTGGTGGCAAACTTGCCGAGCTCGTTAATCAGCCGCGACGGAGCGCTCTGTTGCGTGCGGGACTCACTGACAGGTCCACAGCGGACTGGAGGACGTGCCAGTGGACGGTAGGGTGTCGTTATCCTGGGGCACCAAAAGCACGGGCCTGCGTTATCTTGGTGGAATATCACACCTTGTAGATGGAAAAATGGATATGATGATAAGGGATTTTGGGCTGGGAGGCCCTTACGACAGCATGGGCTTGTCTCTTCTTGTTGGAAAATCACATCTTGCAGATCGGAAAATGGGAATGATAATGTGGGATTTGGGCCGGGAGATAAATCAACAGCATGAGCTTCTGTTACTTGTTGGAAAATCAAAATTTGCAGATAAAAAATGGACGTCATTGTGTGACTTTTTGGCTGATCGGATGCGATTTTGGGCTGGGAGATCCATCAACAGCATGGGCTTGTGTTATCTCGTTGGAAAATCACATCTTGCAGATCAAAAAATGGAAATGATCATATGGGATTTGGGCCGGGAGATCCACCAACAGCTTGGGCTTTTTTTATCTTGTAGGAAAACACATCTTGCAGATGGAAAAATGGAAATGATCGTGTGGGATTTTGAGCTGGGATATCCATCAACAGCATGGGCTTGTGTTATCTTGTTGGAAAATCACGTCTTGCAGATGAAAAAATGGAAATGATCCGATGGGATTTTGGGCCAAGAGATCCATCAACAGCATGGTCTTGTGTCATCTTGTTGCAAAATCACATCTTGCAGGTAGAAAAATGGGTATGATCATGTGGGAGTTTGGGCTGGGAGATCCACCAAGAGCATGGGCTTCTGTTATATTGTTGGAAAATCACGTCTTGCAGATGGAAAAATGGGAATGATCGTATGCGATTTGGGCCAGGAGATCCATCAATAGCAGGGGCTTGTGTTATCTTGTTGGAAAAGCACATCTTGCAGATGAAAAAAAAATGTTGGAGATTGTGTGACATTTTTGGCTGGGAGATCCACCAACAGCATGGTCTTATCGTATCTTGGAAAATCACATCTTGCAGATGTAAAAATGGAAATGATCGGGTGGATTTTGGGCCAGGAGATCCACCAACAGCATGGACGTGTCTTATCTTCTTGTAAAATCTCGGCTTGCAGATGGAAATGATCGTATGGCATTTTGGGCTGGGAGATCCATCAACAGCATGGGCTTCTGTTATCTTGTTGGAAAATCGCATCTAGCAGATGGAAAAATGGAAATGATCGTATGACATTTTGGGCCAGGAGATCCATCAACAGCATGGGCTTGTGTTATCTTGTTCGAAAATCACATCTAGCAGATGGAAAAATGGATATGATTGTGTGGGAGTTTGGGCCAGGAGATCCATCAACAGCATGGTCTTGTCTTATCTTGTTGGCAAATCACATCTTGCAGGTGGAAAAATGGAAATGATCGTATGGGATTTGTGCCGGGAGATCCATCAACAGCTCGGGCTTGTGTTATCTTGTCGGAAAAACACATCTTGTAGATGGAAAAAAGGTGTTGATTCTGTGACATGTTTGGTTGGGAATACACCAACAGTATGGACTTGTCTTATCTTGTTGGAAAATCACGTCTTGCAGGTGGAAAAATGGAAATGATTGTATGACATTTTCGGCTGGGAAATCCATCAACAGCATGGACTTTTCTTATCTTGTTGGAAAATCTCGACTTGCAGATGGAAATGATCGTATCACATTTTAGGCCAAGAGATCTGGGGATTCTATTACCTTGTTGAAAAATCACATCTTGCAGATGAAAAAAATTAAAATGATTGTATGGCATTTTAATCGGCAGCAAGGACGACAGTAAGGAGCTTAAATGAGTCACCACTTAACAACAGCCGAAGATAACTCGGCCTAAAACTCAAATGTTGTATACCAACTAACACGGCTAGAAACTTCATCAAGCTGCGATCATAGCAGTTATTGTGATTTCTTCATTTTTCTGGTTCTCCTATCATGTGGTTTCGACATGATAAGGTATTGTGCCCTCTTCATTCTACAGAATCTCACACCATCACATAGATGTAACATGTTTGTTTACAAGAATATAGATGTAACACAATGAGCCGCGTCGAAATGGCCGAGCATATTGAGGCGCTATGCTCTGATGCGCGTGGCCGTTTCCAAAAAAAAAAAAAAAAAAAAAAAAAAAAAAAAAAAAAAAAAAAAAAAAAAAAATGTTCAAATGTTTGTAGAACTTATGGGACTTAACTAAGGGGTCATCAGTCACTAAGCTTATAAACTACTTATGAACTAGCTAACACTAAGGACGGCACAAATATCCATGCCCGAGGGGGGATTCGAGCCCCCGACAGTAGTGGCCGTGCAGACCCTGACTGGAGCGACTCAGTCCCCTCGGCCACCGCGGCCGGCAGGCCGTTTCCCGTCGGGAGTTCGAATCCTCCCTCGGGCATTGATTTTTGTGTTGTCTTCAGTGTCACTTAATTTATAAGTAGTTTGTAAGTTTAGGGAGTGATGACCCTGCAATTAATTCCCTTAAGCTGAACAAACATTTGAATGAAGACCACTGTGTCTGCTGTGAATCTGATGACTTTTTTTTTTTTCGACTGGAGAACAGTAAACAGGACGGCAGCAGTAGGCGCCCCCCCCCCCCCCAATTGATGCCTGTCAGCAAGAACAGCGGCGAGGTAGGTACGACAGTGTCTGCACCTCGCGCTCGAACTAGGAAGGATGCCGCGGTACAGGCGGGGTGTGGGGCGGGAACCACCCCCCTGCCACCCCGCTGGGAAGGGGTTGCGCGCGCAATGGAGCGTCTCGTAATGCGGGCGACAAAAGTCAGGGCTGCCCCTGTGCCCCTGCCGTGACATATGAGTCACCGGCGCCCCTCACCTAAAGGAGCAGTCGCTAGGTCTGAGCCGAGCCGCGATAATTGTGTCCATTGAGCGGCGCGTGCGAGGGGATGCGCCATCTGCCGCTCACTAGGGGTGGAACAGGGGGTGGTAGCGAGGCTCCAACCACCACCACCACCACCTGGGAGCCGGCGAGGGGCGACGGACGGTGCGTTTAGCGCGCTTAAGACTGCACGGGGTGGACGAAATAACGCTGTACCGACACCGCCTACAAGACGAGATCTTACAACTGGCCGTGCATGTATTCCTCCTCAGCCGAGCGTTAATATCTGATTGTGCATCTCTCCAAACGGTGCACAAATTTTGCAGACTTCATCTACATCTACATCTACATAGATACTCCGCAAATCACATTCAAGTGCCTGGCAGAGGGTTCATTAAACACTTTCATAACTTTTCTCTACCGTTCCATTCTCTAATAGCTCGCGGGAAGAGAGAACATCTAAATCGTTCCGTTTTCGATCTGATTTATTTTATTGGAATGGTCATGTCTCCCTAAGTAGGTGGGTGCTAGCAAAATATTTTCACATTAAGAACTAAAAGTCGGTGATTGAAACTTCGCAAACAGATAACGCCGCCATGAATAACGTCTTTCTTTTAATGATTTCCACCCCAATTCTTGCAACATTTCCGTGACGCTCCCCCCCCCCCCCCCCCCGTAACGTGATAAAGCAAAACGAGCTGCCCTTCTCTGAACCTTCTCAATATCTTCCGTCAGTCCCACCTGGTGAGGGTCCCACAAAGGGCAACAGTACTCCAGGAGAGGACGCACAAGTGTGATGTAGCCAGTCTCTTTGGTGGAGCTGGTGCATCTTCGAAGCGTTCTGCCGATGAAACGTAACCTTTGGTTCGCCTTCCCCACAATATCTTCTGTGTGTTCTCTCCAGTCAAAGTTGTTCGTAATTGTAACTCCTAGGTATTTGGTAGAATCTACGACCGTAAGGTTTGACTGATTTATCGCGTAATTGAAGTTCAGCGGATTTCTTTTAGTGGTCACGTGTATTACTTCACACTTTTCTTTATTTAGTGTCAATTGCCAATTTTCGCACCAATAAGAAATTTTGTCTAAATCGCTTTGCAGTTGCTTTTGATCCTCTGTTGACTTCACTAACCGATAAACGACAGCATCATCCGCGAACAGTCTAAGGGAGCTATTCAGATTGTCTCCTAAATCGTTTATAAACACGAGGAAGAGTAGGGGACCTATAACGCTTCCCTGTGGAACGCCAGATATCACTTCTGTTTTACTGGATGACTTACCGTCAATTACAACGAACTGTGTTCTTTCTGATAGGAAATGGTTCAATGTGGATTTGTAGACATTTATCGTAGTTGCTCGTGGTTATTTAATCAGTGTTATTAACATTTGTCGTTCCGTAATAAAGAAAGTTATGGATCAACGCAGTAATTGTCCCCATCCCATATTGTCATACCGTTGCAACAATGATTAAGGATTAATTAAACAGCAAATACAATATAATAGCACCTTCGCCCATCGAGGATTATGTGGACGCAGCTGTGACGTTACAGCGTCAATATTTTATTGTGCCTCTCTCAATCGGTGCACCAATTTTGGAGACTTACAGAAATGCATCACAGAACAGGCATAACCCAAGTTCTCTTGCTGATTCGCAGCTATGAGAAACGGGGACACCTCTTCCCACTCATCATACAGGAAACCAAACGTCCTTGGTTATTCGTTTCATTGTTTTTGAACTTACCCCCAGTGACGTACTTGCTGTCCGACTAAACGACGGAGACCAACATCAATCTCGACGTAGAACAGTTTCTTCTCCGTAAGACAATCTGAATAGCTCTCTTAGACTGTTCGCGGATGATGCTGTCGTTTATCGGATAGCCGGCCGCGGTGGCCGAGGAGACTGAGGCGCTTCAGTCACGGTCTGCACGGCTACTACGGTCGGGGGTTCGAATCCCCCCTCGGGCATGGATATTTGTGCCGTCTTTAGTATAAGGTAGTTCATAAGTAGTTTGTAAGTTTAGGGACTGATGACCCCGTAGTTAAGTCCCATAAGCTTAACAAACATTTGAACATTTGTTTATCGGATAGTGAAGTCAACAGAGGATCGAAAGCAACTGCAAAGCGATTTAGACAAAATTTCTACATCGTGCGAAAATTGGCAATTGACACTAAATAAAGAAAAGTGTGAAGTAATACACATGACCACTAAAAGAAATCCGCTGAACTTCAATTACGCGATAAATCAGTCAAACCTTAAGGTTGTAAATTCTACCAAATACCTAGGAGTTACAATTACGAACAACTTTGACTGGAGAGAACACATAGAAAATATTGTGGGGAAGGCGAACCAAAGATTACGTTTCATTGGCAGAACGCTTCGAAGATGCACCAGCTCCACCAAAGAGACTGCCTACATCACACTTGTGCGTCCTCTCCTGGAGTACTGTTGCCCCTTTGGGACCCTCACCAGGTGGGACTGACGGAAGACATTGAGAAGGTCTAGAGAAGGGCAGCTCCTTTTGTTCTATCACGGTACAGGGGGGAAAGCGTCACTTAAATGTTGCACGAATTGGGGTGGAAATCATTAAAAGAAAGACGTTATTCATTGCGGCGAGATCTGTTTGCGAAGTTTCAATCACCGACTTTTAGTTCTGAATGTGAAAATATTTTGCTAGCACCCACCTACTTAGGGAGACATGAGCGATTTAGGTGTTCTTTCTTCCCGCGCGCTATTACAGAATGGAACGGTAGAGAGAAGTTACGAAAGTGGTTAATGAACCCTCTGCCAGGCACTTGAATGTGATTTGCGGAGTATCTATGTAGATGTAGATGAATTGGCCACAGCACGCTCAAACCTATAGTGACGGCTCTAAAACTGTAGCAGATGTGGGATACGACTTGTTTGGCCCCTCCAATAGCACCTGCCGAATGTTTGCGCTTCCGCCTAATCATCTGTTTACACGGTAGAGTTAATGCCCATTACGCCGGCCGTTCATTACGGTACTCGAACGTTCCAGTCTATATTGATCCTCACGGACTCTCAAAGTGTGTTACAGAAATTATAACATGTTGAAACTGGAGGAGTAATATTGTATTTTATTTTACATCTTGACCTTCATTATGTCCTTTTAAATCTCATTTTGTTTTGTGCTGTTTGCACTTGTTGTATTACACCTCTTAGTGCTGCTGTTAAATATGTATTGTTTTATACTTTACCTTTCAAATATGATGATTCTAATTTAATTGTACGGGTTTATGATCTACATCTACATCTACATCTGATACTCTGCAAATCACATTTAAGTGCCTGGCAGATGGTTCATCGAACCACCATTACACTATTTACCTCCCATTCCATTCTCGAATAGCGCGCGGGAAGAAAGAACACCTGAATCTCTTCGTTCAAGCTCTGATTTCTCGTATTTTATTCTGATGGTCATTTCTACCTATGTAGGTGGAAGTCAACAATATATTTTCGCATTCGGAGGAGGATGTTGACGATTGTAGTTTCGTAAGTAGCCCACGCCGCAGCGATAAGCGCCGTTGTTGTAATGATTCCCATCCCAGATCCTGTATCATTTCCGTAACGCTGTCTCCCCTGTATCGTCTCAATACAAAACGAGCTGCACTTCTTTGAACTGTTTCGATGGCTTCCGTTCAAAATGTTCAAATGTTTGTAGAACTTATGGGACTTAACTACGGGTAAATCAGTCCCCAAACTTACAAACAACTCGTCAACGAACTAAGACTAAAGACGGCACAAATATCCATGCCCGAGGGGGGATTCGAACCCCCGACCGTAGTGGCCGTGCAGATCGTGACTGGAGCGCGTCAGTCCCCTCGACCAACGCGGCCGGCGATGTCCTCCGTCAAACCCACCTGATAAGGATCCCACACTGGGCAGCAATACTCGAAAAAAGGACGGACAAGCGTAGTGTATGCAGTTTCTGTAGTGGTTCGCCTTTCCCACGACATAATGTACGTGTTCTTTCCAGTTTAAGCCTGAAGTAATAGTAATTCGTAGGTATTTTGTGGAATTTACGGCCTTCACATTTGATTGATTTTATCTTGTAAACGAAGTTCAACGGATTTCTCTTCGTACTGATGTGGACGACTTCACACTTCTCATTATTTAGAGCCAATTGCCAATTTTTACACCATACTGATATCTTATTCAGATCGTTCTGCAGTTGGTTTTGATCTTCATCATCTGCAAAACAACCGAAGAGAGCTACTTACTTTTTACCCTAAATCGTTTACGTAAATAAGGAACAGCAGAGGGCCAATAACACTACCCTGTGGAACGCCCGATATCACCTCTGTTTTAGTCGATGCCTTATCATCGATTACTACGAACGGTGTCCTCTCTGACAGGAAATCCCCTGTTCAATCGCAAATTTGGGGCGATATACCATAGCCACGCAGTTTGATTAAAAGCCATTTGTGAGGTATTCTCCCAAATAGTTTATGTAAATAAGGAACAACAGAGGACCAATAACACTACGCCGGATACCACCTCTGTTTTAGTTACCATCGATTACTACCATGACCAGGAAAAAGGTACAGTGTCAAAATAGTAATGGATTCACATTGAGAGCCCTTGTCGATAGAGTGCTTGCTATGCCTGTGAGACGTTCGGCAGCCAGTGTCAGCTTCCGCTTGGAGTTCTCGCCTCGCACCTCGGTCGCCGCCACTGTGCCAGGCACACACAATCGCTTACGCTTACCCCAGCCGCTAAGCCTCCCCTATCTGCCACACGTGGCTACCGCGCCACAGTCAGTCCACGTGGCGTCTCCCGGACAAAGCGCCCAGATGGGATTAGCACAGGGGCGTCCGTCTCTGCTGCTGTCCCCATGGCAATCGCCACCTGGTCCGTGACTCACCAGGCGGACGACGGCGTTTCTGCCAATGTCTCTCACACTTTGCGCTACAGGGAACTAGGCATGCGGGCTGCAACACAACCAGTGTTGAGCCGACTCGGCTAGAGTCACTTCCACTGACCTAGCACCGTAGCACACTAGACCAGGGGGCGAAATTTACCGTCGCACAGTGGTTCAGAACGGCCTAATCCCTGGCCAAAAGTCGAAAAGTGAGAATAATAATTTCAAATTTCCCAATTTTATGTTTTTGGGGTCGCTGATTACGAATTTGATAATAGATTCATGATATTTGAAATTCTAAAATGAAAAATAATTTTGTAGAATATATAAATTTCTATTTTATGTACATAATTCCATACAACACATCCCATTAGACTGAATTAAAACGGTATGTATCAATGTTGGCATCTGGTACCAGGAATATAGCTCAACATATCGTTTCGCGACGTCTAAGCAATAAACCCTGAACTTGTCGATATGTACAGCGAAACCGCTCGTCATTGTCTGCAAAATTACCTTGCAGCTTGCTACGAAGTTTTCGTCCAAATTCAAAATATCTGCTGTTAAAGCAGCATTCTCAAAAATAAATAAATAAAAAATTAGTCGGGCTCTATTGCCGTCGTTTGTACTGCCATATCCTTGCTTAGGCATATCGATATGTAAACCTAAAGCAGTTTTAAAATTTCTTTCGTATTTGTTCGTTACGATGTTTAACTACTTTATTTCCATCCATTAGTTCCGTCATTCAGTTTATATGCAATATGAAGCATCCATTCCATAAACCTTATCCACGCGTGTAAGGAAGAAATTCCAAAATTTAGTTTCGAACTATCACATTTTGTTTGTTCCACCAATTGTAAATTGTTGAAGTTTTACGACGTGAAATTACATAAATAACATCTATGTGCAGATTTAGAGTCAGTAATACCATATCTCACGTTTACATCTATCATTGTAAGCGGTAAGTCATATTTCACTTGAACGTTAGTACCCTCCGTTACCATAGTGAATGTGACGAGAGATGCTATCTACTTATCGATGATATTTTTTTCATCAACAGTTGACTGACGGTTTCTTTCAAAACTTGCAATCACAGTGGTCTGCAGTAACAGAATGAAGAAGGCCTTTGGTTCATCCATACATATTTGTAAACATATTTATGTAAAAACGGTCATTACGGTTGGAATTTTATTTAAAATCTTTATTCACAATGCTACACCGTTGCAATAATATACCGTACTTATCTCCTCAATACTTTAGAAAGAGGTAGAAATCATCTACAAAAAAACCCTTCATACCTGGGACCTTTCAAGCCTCAGGTATAGGGAGTTGAGGGGAGAGTATCGCCATTGTCACAGTGCGCCATGCGCACGACAGCGTGCACAGTAACACTAACATCTTTATTATTCTAAATGGGCAACTTTGTAGCAGCTAATTCTTGAACATTTCATTAATAGATAGTTCAACAATCATGTCCCTGTCAATTCCAGCGTTAAAATGTGTTAAATTTTTTTTTGTATCGACACAAATGTATTTCTAAAGAAGCGAAAAAACAAGATAATCACGATTACCTTTAGTATAACGTTTCATAAACAACAACATACATTTTCGAACATTGAAGTACATGAACTGTTTCTACATACCTTCTTAAGCATTTTCCTTTTTGGAACATTGGAATCGGACGCTTCGTTGTAAACTTCTGTATGATTTTCTGAAGCACTGTATAACTGGCCACTTACGCGTCGCGCGTGTGTTTCTACGAGAGGCAACTAGCGACTGTCGCAGGGAAGCAGGTATACAATATTATGACCTCTGCTAATGACATCTAAGAGCCACAAACCTTCCTTAACAAGAATCCATTCCAAAAACATTGATTTTTCAACCTTCATTTTTCGACTTTTGGCCAGGGAATCGGCCGTTCTGAACCACTGTGCGTCGCCAGCTCGCCAATGGCGACCGAAAATTGGAGCTGGCGACCTCGGCTTCTATTTCAAATTTTATTTTCTAAAAAAAGAAACATTACAGCAAGGTTGTTGATGATGTGGTCTTCAGTCCGCAGACTGGTTTCAGCAGGACGGAGCGACATCGCCCACTGCACGGCAGTCAGTGACATGTGTGAGAGAACTGATCGGTACCCGAGTGATCTCAAGAATCGATAACATTCCCTGGCCACCGAGATCGCTAGATTTATCAGTTTTTTATTTTTTTTCCTTGTGGGGCTAGCAAAGTCAACACGACTCGACCAAGAACGCTGGATGAGTTAAAACAGAGAGTTCTGGAAGAAATTCACAGCATCCCAGCTGAGATATTGCAGTGGTCAATAAGGAATCTCTACAGCACATTTCCCGAATGTATTCTTACAGGACGCCGCCATCTTAAAGACGTATTTTTTTTTTTTTTTTTTAAATGATAAATGCCATCGTTGTTGTTCTTATGGTCTGGTTTGATGCAGCTCTCCACGGTACCCTGTCCTGTACAAGTCTCTTCATCTGAGAATTCGTTCGGTAAACTACATCCTTTTGAATCTGCTTACTAAAAAAAAATGTTCAAATGTTTGTTAAGCTTATGGGACTTAACTACGGGGTCATCAGTCCCTAAACTTACAAACTACTTATGAACTACTTACAAACTAGGACGGCACAAATATCCATGCCCGAGGGGGATTCGAACCCCCGACCGTAGTGGCCGTGGAGACCGTGACTGGAGCGCCTCAGTCACCTCGGCCACCGCGGCCGGCGAATCTGCTTACTATATTCGTCCCTCGGTCTCCCTCTACGATTATTACCCCACTCGCTTCCTTCTAATGCTAAGTTGACAATTCCTTGATCTCTCAGAATGTCTCCAACCAACCTATCCCTTCTCTTAGTCAGGATATGCCAGAAACTCCTTTTCTCCTCAATTCTGTTAAGCACCTCCTCATTAGTCACGTGATCTACCCATCTAATCTTCATCATTCGTCTGTAGCACCACATTTCAAAAGCTTCTATAATCTTTTTATCCGAACTCCTTACCGTCCACGTTTCACTGCCATACAATGCTACACTCCATACAAATGCTTTCAGAAAGGACTACGTAACATTTAAATTAATATTGGATGTTAACAAGTTTCGCTTCTTTAGAAACGCTTTTCTCCCCATAGCCATTCTGCATTTTATATCTTCTTTACTTCGGCCATCAGAAGTTATCTTCCTACCCAAATAACAACATTCATCTACTACTTTTATTGTCTCATTACGTAATCTAATTTCTTCACCATCGCCTAGTTTTCCGACAGTACATTCCATTACCCTCGTTTTACTCTTGTTAATGTTCATCTTATATCTTCCTTTCAAGACACTGTCCATTCCATTCAATTGCTCTTCCAGATCCTTTGCAGTCTCTGACATATTACTATGTCATCGGCAAACCGCATACTTTTTACTTCTTCTCCCTGAACTTAAATTCCCTCCCCAAATTTCTTCTTCAATTCCTTCACTGCCTCCTCAATGTACAGATTGAACAACATCGGGGAAAGGCTACAGCCCTGTCTTACTCCCTTCCCAACCTCTGCGTCCCTTTCTTGCCCTTCGACTGTAATAACCGCTGTCCAGTTTTTGTATAGGTTGAATATAACTCTTCGCTCCCTATATTTTACCCCTGCTACCTTCAGAGTTTGGAAGAGTGTTTTCCAGTCGACATTGTCAAAAGCTTTCTCCAAATCTACAAACGCCAAAAATCTTCTAAGATAAATCGTAATGTGAGCATTGCCTCCCGTGTTCCTACATTTCTCCTAAATCCAAACTGATTTTCCCCGACGTCATATTTCACAAGTTTTTTCATTCGTCTGTAAATAATTCGTGTTAGTATTTTGCAACCATGGCTTATTAAACTGTTAGTTCTATAATTTTCACACTTGTCTGCACTTGCTTTCTTAGGGATTGGAATTACAATATTCTTCTTGAAATCGGAGGGTATTTCCCCTGTCTCATACATCTTGCATACAAGGTTGAACATTTTTTTCATGACTGGCTCTCCTAACGAAATCAGCAGTTCAGTCGGAATATCATCAAGATACGGAATTGTATCTTCTCAAGTCTGAAGAGGTAAGCGATAATTATACTGATGAATAAAACAAGCCTACATTTCCAGGTTGCTGTATCAGTATTTTTAATTTTTCAACACCCCGTATCTCTGCATTGGTGCACAGTGACAGATTTCACTGAACGCCAGTTTTGTTGTGATACCGTGTACACCGTGCTACGCGACCACGGCGGAATAGCCGTGCGCACTGAGACGCCATGCTGCGGTGCGCTAACCCGTTCGCTGTCGGGGATTCTAGTCCTCCCTCGGACAAGACTGTATGTGTTGTACTTTGTTTAGTTTCACTTAGTGTAAGTAGTTTGTAAGCTACGGACTGATAACCCAAGCAGTTAAGTCCCATAGATATACAAATATTTGAACAATGTACCTCTTCCGAACACTTCAGTTTCATTCAAGCAGTTGCCGGTGGGCTCACGCGTTTGCGCAGAGGAGAACTAAAATTATGTATAATATATATGTATATGTATAATGTTATCAGTCTACCCATTGCAGTTCAGCTGTTACATTTTTCTACATCAACTAGAAATTTTTTCGAAGTCATCCTGTATGATACTGCAGTCAATTAAAGACGACACACTCCCATACACCACAGCATCATCAGCAGACAGCCGCAAATTACAACTTACTCTGTCCATCAGATCATTTATATAGATAGAAAATAATAGCGGTCCTATCAAACTCCCCTGGGGCACGCCTGACGATACACTCGTCTCTGATGAACACTCGCCGTCGAGAACAACGTACTGCGTTCTATTATTTAGTAAGTCTTCCAGCCAGTCACAAATCTGTGAACCACCTATTCCGTAAGGTCGTATCTTCGTTAGCAGTCTGCAATGTGGCACCGCGTCGAACGCCTTTTTGAAGTCGAGAAAAACAGAATCCGCCTGTTGCCCTTCATCCATGGCTCGCAAGATGTTATGTGAGAAAAGGGCAAGCTGAGTTTCACACGAACGATGTTTCCTAAACTCGTACTGATTCATAGAAAGAAGCTTTTCCGTTTCAAGGAAATTTGCTATATTCGAACTGAGAATATTCTCCACATTTCTACAGGAAACTGGTGTCAACGATATTGGCCTGTAATTGTGTGGGACAGTTCTTTTACTTTTCTTATAAACGGGAGTCACCTGCGCTTTTTTCCTGTCACTAGGAACTTACCGATGAATTACAAATTTGCGATAAATGCAAGCTAAGTGTCCAATGCCGCAGAATACTCTTTGTAAACCGAACTTCTATTTCATCCGGACCAGCAGACTTTTTCGTATTTAGCTCTCTCAGCTGCTTCTCTACACCGGAAATACCTATTGCTATGTCCTCCATTCAGGAGTTACTGCGTTGTTGAAATTGTGGTACATTTGTGCGGTCCTCCCGCGAGAATGATTTCTTCTAGGTTATATTTAGAATTTCAACCTTCTGTTTGCTTTCTTGAATGAGCTGTAAATAAGGCACATTAAAGTTGTCAGCTAAAATACCGAACGGCTATCACTCGTCAAGTTTTAACTCCTGAATAAACTCTCTGTAGTCAAATGTTTGGGACGGTTTCAGCAATTCCCGGTGCAGTTACTTGTTCTAGATAGTCTAGAGAGGGAAAGAGAGAAATATCCTACATTACTTTACGAGTTAAATATGGAGAGCATTCCGCTCGCTTCAGAAAGAGCTCATGCAGAAGTGACGACCTGTCTTCTTTCAGACTCTATCTGCAGCGTGATGCGAAAGCACTCACTTGCGCCAGTTCGCACCCGCCAGTTTTGTGGCGCCGTGTAAACGCTTATGGCTCGGAAGTGTGTTGCCACAAACGTTTCCGGCCGGTAGTGGCATGTAAACTGCTCTACTCGTGCTGTTGCCATTCGGGTGGCGGGACAAAATTGTCGCTACATGTTGTGGCCAGTGGGCAGTTTTCATGGGCCGCGTAAGCGTGCCCCTGAATATAGGTTTTGATAGTTCTGGTAACGGCGTATACTGTTAATAGCCGTGTTGCGACTAGCGCTGCAGTGTAAGAACGATTAATCAGCTGTATGACAACCAAACAAGGTAGGTAAACGTCATTACGTCAGAGGACATTGATAAGGATGCCCCATATGTCGGTGTTATTGAACGTGTTCATTGAGATAGGTATTTACATTAAGCAGGAGAAATTAGAGGGAATAAGAACCAACAGTGAAAGTAAACATCGTACCAGAGATGCAAATGACTTCATAATATGAACTAAATCGCAATTTGCAATCAGTTATGGCTTCACTGCACCCGCCTGATAAGGATCCCACACTGGGCAGCAATAATCCAAAAATGGACGGACAAGCGTAGTGTATGCAGTTTCTTTAGTAGTTCTGTTGCATCTTTCAAGGGTTCTGCCAATAAAACGCAGTCTCCGGTTCGCCTTTCCCACGACATTATCTACGTGTTCTTTCCAGTTTAAGTATGAAGTAACAGTAATTCCTAGGTATTTTGTGGAGTTTACGGCCTTCACGTGTGATTGATTAGTCTTGTAAACAAAGTTTAACGGATTTCTTTTCGTACTCATGTGCACGACTTCACATTTCTTATTATTTAGAGTCAACTGCCAACTTTTACACCATACTGATTCCTTATTCAGATCGTTCTGCAGTTGGATTTGGTCTTCAGATGATTTCACTAGACGGTAAACGACGGCGTCATTTGCAAACCACCTAAGAGAGCTACTTAGATTTTCCCCTAAATCGTTTATGTAAATAAGCAACAGCAGAGGACCAATAACACTACCCTGTGGAACGCCCGATATCACCTCTGTTTTTGTCGATGTCTTACCATCGAGCCGGCCGCGGTGGCCGAGGGGACTGAGGCGCTCCAGTCATGGTCTGCATAGCCACTACGGTCGGGGGGTTCGAATCCCCCTCGGGCATTGGTATTTGTGCTGTCCTTAGTATTGGCTAGTTCGTAAGTAGTTTGTAAGTTTAGGGACTGATGACCCCGTAGTTAAGTCCCATAAGCTATACAGACATCTGAAAACATCTTACCATCGATTACTACGGAGTGCGTCCTCTCTGACAGAAATCCTCTATCCAATTGAAAATTTGGGACGATATACCGTAACCACGGAATTTGATTAAAAGCCGTTTGTGAGGTGCGGCGTCGAAAGCCTTCTGGAAATCAAGAAATACGGAATCGATTTGCGAACCCTTGTCGATAGCACGCATCACTTCGTGTGAATAGAGAGCTAGTTGTGTTTCGCATGAACGATATTTTCTAAATCCGTGTTGACCTTGGGTCAATAGATCGTTCTGTTCGAGATAATTAATATTATTTTAATACAGGATATGTTACTTCATTATTCTTCACGATCTGACCATCTGAAGGATTTTACAGTTCATGCATCTTTAATTTACAGTTATAAGATATTTTACGGAATTTGACTAACTTCAATGCACCAGAAAAAATATGAAGGGCGGAAACTTTCACTCTGCAGTTTCATATCAGCGCACACTCCGCTGCAGAGTGAAAGTTTCATTCTGGAAACATGCCTTAGGCTATGGCTAAGCCATGTCTCCACCATATCCTTTCTTCCAGGGGTGCTAGTCTTGCATGGTTCGCAGGAGAGCTTCTGTGAAGTTTGGAAAGTAGGAGGCGAGGTACTGGCGGAAGTAAAGTTGTGAGGCGGCATCGTGAGTCGTGTCGGGATAGCTCAGTCGGAAGAGCGTTTGCCCGCGAAAGGCAAAGGTCCCAGGTTCGAGTCCCGGTACCGACAGACAATTTTAATCTGCAAGGAAGTTTCATAACTTCCATTTGGTTATATAAAACAAACGTGTACAGATACAGAAAAAATATTTATTGTACAAAAGTATACAACTATTAAACTACTTTTCTACATAGCTACCGAAATTTTGTAGGCATTTGTCATAGCGTGGCGGAAGTCTTTGTACGCCTTCTTCGTAGAAGGTTTCCGCCTGTGTATTCAACCATGTGGTAACATATTCTTTCAGCTCGTCATCATCGCTGAAGTGTCGACCACCATGGACAGGTTTTAGGTGTAAGAAGAAAGTCGCTAGGAGCGAGACTGTACGGAGGATGATCAAACACGTCCCAGTGAAATTCCCGTAAGAGCTGTTTGGTCATATTCGCCTTGTGAGGTCGGGCGGCAACGTGAAGGGAAGAATAAGACTCCTTTTATCTCTTCTTACACCTAAAATTTGTCCTTGGTGGTCAACACTTCAACGATGATGAGCAGAAAGAACATGTGTGCCACACTGTTGAATACACAGGCGGCAACCTTCTATGAAGAAGGCACACAAAACCTTGTGCCACGCTATGACAAGTGCCTACAAAATTTCGGAAGTTATGTATAAAAGTAGTTGAACAGTTGCAGATTTTTATAATATATATATATATATATATATATATATATATATATATATATATATATATATTGTATCTGTTCACGTTTGATTTATATAACCAAACGGAACTTACTTTTGTCGACATACCTCGTATTTTGTTGGAACTCACCTACACAGGAGACATGATCATCGTAGTATGATAACAGAAACCGGATCGGAAACGGGCAGTGGCTCCGCGTCCTAATAATTATAATAATGTTCCCATTATATATATACCTGTAATATTCTGCTGCTATTCCAATCCGCTTACATCAAAACTAAATACACCGAAACATAATTTATTATAAAACATAGAGAAAGAACTACATTTGTGAGGTTGGCAACACTCCGATAACACACTGAGCAGAATCAGTAAAAACAAAAACAAACACTTCTGATCTGTGGAAAACAACTATGAACAGTGAAACAGTGACAGTGAAAGTAGTGAGAAAACGACACAGCATGAAGAACCGGCGGTATTGCACTAAACACACCGGCATTCCATGATGTGAAGCGAAAAGGAGACAAAATTTCCGTAAGTACCAAACATTAGGCCTACTTTTCAGGGTCCATTTAAGAACTGTTTTCGATCTAAACACAAAACAAACTGTAGATTTCTATTATTACAGACCATTGAAGATGTTTTACATTCAATAAAACGAAACGCGTCTGATGTGACAAAAATCGCATTTTTATTGTAGTTGCAAAGACGGAAAATCACTGCTATTCATAATTATGAAAGCAACTATGGACATTATGACCACACAAACGAAGATTTTTCTGTATCTGTACACGTTTGTCTTATATAACCAAACGGATCTTACTTTGTGGACATACGTCGTATTTTGGCATTCGGGAGATGAAGTGATTGTGAGCTGGCAGTAGTGCGTTTTAACTTCCACACTGCACTCTGCTATACTGATCTGGTGGGTACTAGAGTTGTGGCGATTCGTCAATGAGTCGTTCATTTGAACGAATACAAATAAAGAATCGTAAGAATCGAATCGTGATCCGGACGAATCGTCGTTCAAAAGGATCGTCTGAGGCGTGACGATTCTAAATTCCAACGATTCACGATTTGAAGGCGACTGCCGAATCTTGGCGAATCGTGCCGAATGCCGGAGAGAAGAGGGGGGACGAATCGTCGTTCAAAACAATCGCCTGTCTAACGATTCGTGATTCGAAAAGCAAGTGGCGAATCGTGCCGAATAATTACGAAAGCCGGAAGTGTGCGAACCAGGGAAGCACAGAACGAAGATCGTGAGCTGTTAATTATTAGCCTATTCACGAATTACAGATGACAGAAACAAAACGCAGTGAAATACACAGCTGCCAATACATAGGAATATACATCGTTTATACAGTTTACATATCATGTATTTAAATGAGCAATCCTTACACTATTGTGTGTTAAGAGAGGTTTAAGCTTTTCGAGTTCATCTAGGTAGTTGTAGTTTTTGTAAAAATTCCATGTCACAGAAATATTATTTTTGTATAAAACGCGGTTTTAAATGCTTTTAAAGCCACGTCAAAAATCTTTTTTTACCTTGATTTCTTGAAAGAAACCGATTTTACAAAAAAAGAAAAATTTTAATAAACGTGAATTTCTTGCATCTCGAAAGAAATTTAATATTTGGAGACGGATTTTTATTTTTAATGTTTATTTCGTGTTTCCTTAAACTAATTGATTTTTGAGAACTGTTACAGATCGAATATCATAATAACTAAAACAAATAATGTAATACAAACCATTTATTGTACAGCTGACCACTGAAGATGCTTTAAAATAAAGCGAAACGCGTCTGGTCTAAAGTAGACTAATTTACAGTTGCAAAAGACGGTCCCACATCCTATACAAAATTGTATAACTGCAACATGCGGAAGACAAGGCCAAAAAACCGAAGAAATATGTAATTGATTTTACATAAGTATTTTATAATGATTAGATATCTGTTAATTACCATAGATTTAATTAAATGTATATTTAAATGGCTGAAGTATTCAAACAGAACGAAAAAATAACTTGTAAGGTTACAGCAGGATTCGAAATAAGTGACCTACGTTTAGTAAACCTACAACGCTACTAAATGAGCTGTGACGACAGCAGAAATAGTTGGTAGTGTAATAAGTATTTATAACCGCTCGCTAAACTTTAGACTATTTACTCGAGAATTTTTGAGAGCTGAATCGAATGGCTTTGCCTCATTATTATCTTAAGCCTGAACTTTACGCACCATAAATATTAAAAAATCCGATACCCATATTGGCACCTTTTCGGCATTTTGTAAGGATCGTGCCGTCGCAGACCAGAAACAATCGTGAACGACTTAATTATATCCATTATTGATTTGAGGTCGTGGTTGTATGCTTAATTATTTTGTCGAGTAGGCTCAACCACATAGATCGTGTATAAAACACAATAATATGACGCGTTTCGAGGGTCAAGCCCTCATCATCAGATAAAATATACAAGAATCTTTAAAACCCGAGACAAATAAAATCTAAAACGTAATAAAAGAAAACGTGGTTACTTCCCTTGCAACCGTGTCTCCGTAGAAAGCTCAGCATACTGCGCTTCGTCAATATTAAAAACAGTCCCCAGTACTGGCGGCGCATAGCACTGGTCAACAACAGTCAACAACACGGAGTCAACAACACGAGTGTATGCTGAGCTTTCTACGGACATACGGTTACAAGGGAAGTAACCACGTTTTCTTTTATTACGTTTTAGATTTTATTTGTCTCGGGTTTTAAAGATTCATGTATATTTTATCTGATGATGAGGGCTTGACCCTCGAAACGCGTCATATTATTGTGTTTTATACACGATCTATGTGGTTGAGCCTACTTGACAAAATAATCGTGAACGAATCGTAGGAACAGATGCAAAAGGTTAAGATTCCGACATCCATAACACAGACATGTATTGCCATCTACGAGCAAGATGTAGAAGTAAGAATCGCGCCAATGCAGACTAAAGAATCGTGAAAGAATCGTAGGAATCGATTCACAATGTGGGGTTGAATCGCAAGAATCGATTCCTAAAAAACAATCGTGTTGCCCAACTCTAGAGGGTACACCTGGGGCGCTGCCACACTGGGTGACAGTTGTGCGCACAATGCACGGCCACTCCCCTCGGTCGCCGCGACATCTGCGCCCCCTCCCCCTCCCCCCCCCCCCTCGTCGGCCGGTAATCCCGTCAGCCGGTCGGTCACCTCGTCACAATAGGCGCCGCTAGGTGCGCCACGGTCGCGGGGATCCCCGGCCATTGTGCGCGGTTTACCTCCGGCGCCCACACTTTGCTTTGTGTCTGCCGCTGTCTGCGTCATCGCCCCCCTCCCACTACTGGGGCCGCTTCACTGACTCTCGGAACAACAGCCATTTAAAGAGGTCTAAGACTACTTTAGCGTTGCTCACGCTTGGGAACTCTTATACTATCTAATCTCTTACCTCGCCTTTCGGCGCAACAGTAACGCTTCGTATCTACATCTAGATACATACTCCGCAATTCACCGTAAGGTGCGTGGCGGAGGGTACACTGTACCACTACTAGGCATTTCCTTTCCTATTCCACCCCCAAATTGAACGAGGAAAAAAAGAATGCCTATATGCCTCCGTACGAGCCCTAATTTCTCTTATCTCGTCTTTGTGATCTTTACGCGAAATGTAAGTAGGCGGCGGCATGATCGTACTACACTCAGCTTCAAATTCCGGCCCTCTAAATTTACTCAACAGAAATTCACGAAAAGAACGTCGTCTTTCCTCCAGCGATCCCCAATTGAGTTGCCGGAGCATTTCCGCGACACTCGCGCATTGGTCGAACCTACCGGTAACAAACCTAGCTGCTCGCCTCTGAACCGCCTCTATGTCTTCCTTCAAACCGATCTGCTGCGGGTCCCAAATACTTGAGCAATACTCAAGACGTGGTCGTACAAGCGTTTTATACGCGGTCTCCTTTACAGGTGAAGTACATCTTCCCAAAATTCTCCCAATAAACCGAAGTCGGCTGTCCTCCTTACTCACAACTGTCCTTACATGCTCGTTCCATTTCATATCGCTCTGCAATGTTACGCATAGATATTTGAACGACGCGACAGCATCAAGAAGCTCACTACTAATGCTGTATTCGAACATTATGGGATTGTTTTTTCTACTCATGTGCATCACCTTACATTTTTCCACGTTGAGAGCTAGCTGCCAATCTTCGCACCAACTAGAAATTTCGTGTAAGTCAAACTGTATGCTATTACAGTCGGTTACAGACGACACCCTCCCATACACCACAGCATCATCAGCAAACAGCCGCATATTACAACTTACTCTGTCCATCAGATCATTTCTATAGATAGAAAATAATAGCGGTCCTATCACACTCCCCTGGGGCACGCCTGACGATACACTCGTCTCTGATGAACACTCTGATGAAGCGGTTATATTTATTGGGAAGAGGAGGCCTGGTAGACCACTACAAAATGGGCAAAAATCTTCGGGTTGATGACTGCTTTACCTTTTATATTCCGACATGTTAAGCTATTAGCTAATCTCTGTAAGTATTTCACATGAATCTTGCTGTAATTTTGTTAACGTTTTATGTCGTCGACTAAAACTTTAATAACTTTTTTTTATGTACTTCAGGCTAACGCTTGGCAATGGTACATAACCGAAACCGGTAGCATTGAGAATTAATAAACAGCGATGGTCAACATGTCGTTCTGCAATTATCTGAAAGCTGTTATGCCCCATCTATTCACCTTTATAGATAAACAGTGTAGTTCAGAGACAGCCAGTGGACTGCGTACAGTGGACTGGCGACCTTCCCCCGGGCCAGGACAAAGCGACGCTCGGGCAATACCCAGGCAGGTCACGTCGAGCAGCCTAGGTATTCCGCGTGGAGGTATTTTGCTTATTAAACGGCTGCCAAGTCCCCTCCATATACCACCCCACAGACCGCGTCCCTGCCGCAGAATTAGTCCGTAAATGAGGCAGTCCCATAGTCCCATACCGTGGCGTGCACCACTGTAGTATTATTATCGAAATGTCTCGCACCACGTAATACAGGCTGCGAAATTTACGGTCGCCAGCTCGCCAATGATGACCAAACATTGGCAGTTGACGACCTGGGCTTACAGAAAAATTTTATTTTATTTTCCAAAATAACGAGAACGAGGTTTCCATAATATTACTTAGGGTAAGGTGGTACAAATTCGATATAGGTACAATTCCGATCAACATAAGTTTTCAGTCTCGTAGTGTTGGTAGCACTTGGCCGGCCGCGGTGGCCGAGGGGACTGAGGCGCTCCAGTCACGGTCAGCACGGCCACTACGGTCGGGGGTTCGAATCCCCCCTCGGGCATGGATATTTGTGCTGTCCTTAGTATAAGACTGGGACTCGTTACCCCGTAGTTAAGTCCCATAAGCTGTACAAAAATTTGTTGGTAGCACTTGCCTTGCACTGGCGTTGTAGTGTAGCAGGTTTTGTACAGCTTCTCCAACTTTTCCGAGAATACTCCACTTTGTGCTACGGAGATATAAATTTTTTCCTGTAAAGATGTACGTGGAGCTACTTCGTGGAACGCGCTCTTATAAATTTTCTAGTTTCTGCACGCTTGTAAATTCATTCAAAAATTTTCAAATGTTTGCGCCTCCCCCCCTCGGGCATGGATATTTGTGTCGTCCTTAGTTAGTTCATAAGTAGTTTGTAAGTTTAGGGACTGATAACCCCGTAGTTAAGTCCCATAAGCTGTACAAACATTTGAACATTTTTTTGAAAACAGCAACACGTTCCAAAGCTCTGAAGAACCCGCCAAAAATAAAAATCCGCATTACGTGAGTTTACCCCACTGCAAATCAGACGG
Source organism: Locusta migratoria (assembly GCA_026315105.1). Classification (NCBI taxonomy): domain Eukaryota; kingdom Metazoa; phylum Arthropoda; class Insecta; order Orthoptera; family Acrididae; genus Locusta; species Locusta migratoria. The sequence goes on from CM048754.1 coordinate 16,143,526, forward strand.
CTCTTCGCGTCCGCGAATGTGACCAGAAATTTCTTTCCGGTTCGAGTCTGCTAGTCTAGTTGTTTGTTGTCACTGTTGTGCGTGAGCCAGCTCACAGCTGTTTCAACGAACCATGAAGTGTATGGGGGAAGTACGGTATCCGTGAAAACAAAAGAGGCTTTGGCAATTTTGAAGATGTGTTACATAGCCCGGCGGCGGCGCCGAAACGATATATGTCGTAGCGGTTCATTCGAAGACGTTCATATCGAACCGATTTGTAGCGAACAAGCGAGTGTTAAAAAGATTTTGAGTTTGAGTATGTGGTTAGGCAAGAACATAAGAGTACAGCTTAAATTCTTGCAAGTTAAGGTCAAACTGCCCGTGATATTACCATGGCACGTATGTTGCCAACTTTGCCGCGAGCGACTATGGGAAAGCCGGCCGCGGTGGCCGAGGTGACTGAGGCGCTCCAGTCACGGTCAGCACGGCCACTACGGTCGGGGGTTCGAATCCCCCCTCGGGCATGGATATTTGTGCCGTCCTAGTTCGTAAGTAGTTCATAAGTAGTTTGTAAGTTTAGGGACTGATGACCCCGTAGTTAAGTCCCATAAGCTTAACGAACATTTGAACATTTTGACTATGGGAAAGCATTAATTACCCTCGTAAAATGATGATTTAAAATCACTTGATCACTGTTTCGTAAAGATCATAAAATAAATAAAATTTTAAATCGATTGCGTGTTTTTTAACCGGAAATTCGGGCGCTACGCGCCCTCACATACTAGAAGAAAAAGAACTACTTGTTCAATCTATACCTAACCTAACTTTCACTTAAAATGATCACTGTTTCGTACACATCATAAAATAAAAAAAAAAAAAAATTAAAAAAAACCATACTTCACATTCGCTTGTTCAGTACTATCGCTTCGACATGAATTGCTTCGCTATATATGTAGTTCGGACGCCGCCGCCGGGCTATGTAACACATCTTCAAAATTACCAAGGCGTATGATGAGATCTGTTATTTGTTGTAATGTAGAGAAAGGACGTTAATAAATTGGATATATTGATACAATTATTTATTGCCATGTCTTATTCATCTGTGTATTTATCGCTTGACGCTTGAGTAGGATAAGGTGCTACAAATTCGATCATTTCGGGCAAATGTTATTGTAATTGCAAATATATTGAGAAAAGAGGTAATTTTAACTATGGCACTTGTTCTTGAATGTTTAATAAATATGTATCATAAATGTTAGACAATTACTAATGTTGCTAGGACCACAAAAAAAAAAGGGTTACAGAATTGAGAAAAATCGATCGAAAATGTACCACACTAGGTACAATTATGATCACTACCTCGTACAATTATGATCACAGACTTGTTCCACATGAAAATCACTTTTTCCTTCGGGCACCAACGCATACTTTGTGGTACCAAACGTTGCACAATAATGAATTTAGCCGGCCGCAGTGGCCGAGCTGACTGAGGCGCTTCAGCCACGGTCTGCACGGCCACTACGGTCGGAGGTTCGAATCCCCCCTCGGGCATGGATATTTGTGCCGTCCTTAGCGTTAGTTAGTTCATAAGTAGTTTGTAAGCTTAGGGACTGATGACCCCGTGGTTGAGTCCCATAAACTAAACAAACATTTGAACATTTTGAAGATGTAGCAGCTCCACCAAAGAGACTGCCTACATCACACTTGTGCGTCCTCTCCTGGAGTACTGTTGCCCCTTGTGGGACCCTCACCAGGTGGGACTGACGGAGGACATTGAGAAGGTTCAGAGAAGGGCAGCTCGTTTTGTTTTATCACGTTACAGGGGGAAAGCGTTGCGGAAATGTTGCACGATTTGAGGTGGAAATCATTAAAATAACGACGTTATTCGTTGTGGCGAGGTCTATTTGCGAAATATCAATCACCGACTTTAACTTTTGAATGTGAAGATACTTTGCTAGCACCCAGGAAAAACTTCAAGGTGCACAAACTTGTACAGGTAAACTGGAACGCTTGAGAATTTTTGAGACACTCGGTAGGGTTCCTATGGCTGGGTCAGGCAGTGGCTGGAGTTCCTCAACCACTTTAGATCGTGCTGGTCCCTGATGTGCTCCCCCGTCGCTCTGAAGACCAACAGAGCAGGAGGGGCGAAGTCAGAGCGGCTCCACAGGAGACGAGGTGCGGAGCAAATATTATAATTCTGTAGCGGGTAGAGGGTCGCAGCCACAGCAGCAGATTTAGGGTTATGGGCCGTCGTATCGCCACGCTAGAGCCCCGTCCTCAAGACCGTGCGGTCGTTTGTCTCGACCAGCATGTACGTCACCGCGATGAGACATGGTCGAGGGCAGGCTTCTCGCTGGAGGTTCCTGGCAGAGGGAGTCCCACGCGAGGCAGTTGAGACTTTTTACTGCTCTGCCCTCTGCAGGGGGTCAGCGCTACCCCCAACACTTGACGTCGCGTCTCTGGGAGTCTGTGGCAGGGGAGAACAAAACACACACTACTGGATTTTCCACTGGGATTCCCTCAAAGCCACTGCCAGTCTTACCGGTACCCTGTCATCACGTGCACATACGAGGCGCGTCCAGAAAAGTAAGTTCCGTTTGGTTATATAAAACGAACTGGTACAGATAAGAAAAAAACTAATCCCAGAATGAAACTTTCACTCTGCAGCGGAGAGTGCGCTGATGTGAAACTTCCTGGCAGATTAAAAATTGTGTGCCGGAACCGGGACTCGAACCTTGGCCCTTTGCCTTTTAAGGGCAAGCGCTCTACCGACTGAGCTATCCCGACACGACTCACGATGCCACCTCACAACTTTACTTCCGCCAGTACCTCGCCTCTGAAAACCGAAATACATTGTCCCCTCAGGGTTGCGTATTAGGGCCATTATTACTGCTGATACATGCCAATGAGGTACCCACCATCAGATGACCCACAATGAAAGGCCAAATAGAGATTACAGAATGAAAATTAAACTCAAATTTTTGTATAGTCTACGGGATTTAACTACGGGGTCATCAGTCCCTAAACTTACAAACTACTTATGAACTACTTACGAACTAGGACGGCACAAATATCCATACCCGAGGGGGAATTCGAACCCCCGACCGTAGTGGCCGTGCAGAACGTGACTGGAACGCCTTAGTCTCCTCGGCCACCGCGGCCAGCGAAAATTTAACTCTGCAGCGTAGTGTGCGCTGATATGAAACTTCCCGTCAGATTAAAAATTGTGTGCCGGAACCGGGACTCGAACCTGGGACCTTTGCCTTTCGCGGGCAACCGCACTACCGACTGTGCTATTCCGACACGACTCACGACGCCACATCACAACTTCAAATGCTTCAAACGTTTATATAGTTTATGGGACTTAACTACGGGGTCATCAGTCCCTAAACTTACAAACTACTTATGAACAACTTACGAACTAGGACGGCACAAATATCCATGCCCGAGGGGGGGATTCGAACCCCCGACAGTAGTGGCCGTGCAGACCGTGACTGGAGCGCCTCAGTCTCCTCGGCCACCGCGGCCGGCTACTTTACTTCCGCCAGTACCTCGCCTCTGAAAACCGAAATACATTTTCCCCCTCAGGGTTGCGTATTAGGGCCATTATTACTGCTGATACGTGCCAATCAGGTACCCACCATCAGATCACCCACAATGAAAGACCAAATAGAGATTACAGAATGAAAATTTAACTCTGCAGCGGAGTATGCGCTGATATGAAAAACTTCCTGGCAGATTAAAATTGTGTGCCAGAACCGGGACTCGAACCTGGGACCTTTGCCTTTCGCGGGCAAGCGCACTACCGACTGTGCTATCCCGACACGGCTCACGATGCCGCCTCACAATTTTACTTCCGCCAGTACCTCGCCTCCTACTTTCCAAACTTCACAGAAGATCTCCTGCGAACCATGCAAGACTAGCACTCCCGGAAGGAAGGATATGGTGGAGACATGGCTTAGCCACAGCCTAAGGGATGTTTCCAGAATGAAACTTTCACTCTCCTTTCTTCCAGGAGTGCTAGTCTTGCATGGTTCGCAGGAGAGATTCTGTGAAGTTTGGAAAGTAGGAGGCGAGGTACTGGCAGAAATAAAGTTGTGAGGCGGCATCGTTAAGTTTCAGTACTTAGCGACTTGAAATAAACTTTAAACATAATTTCAAACCTTTATTATTAAACTTTTTCTCGTTGGCAATAATAGTAAAATGATGAAAGGAAAAAAGTTTCTCGCTTACTACGTTTTCGCTGTTTATGGAGTAGAACTACGTCTCTCGGAAGTAGGGGAAACTCCATTATTAGTAGCGTATTGAACGGGGAGAGAGAGAAAAAAGTGGAGTTACTCAAATGAGGAGAGGGTGTTGGGATCAAGCGGACGATAACCGCTGCGATTCAAGCCATGGAACGCCGCCTAATAGCTCGTCACGAGGGTAAGAATTATTTTCGAAATTAAAAACTCTCAATAGGCCTCCACTAATACCGGGGAGTCGACAAAACGCAGATTACCAGACACGGCTATTGCTTCTCGCGTCTCACTTTTTTAAAATTGCGGATGTATTTGTAAAGGTTCGATTATAGCCTGCCTGCAATAATGTCCATAATGTCTCGCACATACGCCTGCATGAAAAAAAGGTAGTGTTTTTTTCACGTCCCTACAAGCAGTGCCAGTCTCATGAAAGATTAATTTTCACTGACACTGTACTTAGAATTTTGTGTCGGTCATGCAACTGCTGGCCAGACAGCAAATTTTTATTAGATTTGGCCCGTTATGTGTACTCAAAAAATAAATAAAAGTGTCACCACACTCTTGCAGATACACGTTCCTCGCGTGCTGGCATCGAATTGAAGGTCCTTCGGCAACTAACTGAATACGTGACGATGATTCTGTGATTCCCGAACGTACACTGGCGAAGTAAAAACGGTATTTCAAACACACAGTGTCCGTATTTCATGATGAAAAAAAGAAACGTAATTTCCATCTTTGTATAAACAGCTTCCGCCACGTTAGTTTGTAACGGAAACGTGTTTCTTAGTCTCGTGTAACTCTTTGAAAATCTCAGAGTTTTACGGGCTTCATTTTTGAGCTTGCTATTAAGGGAATATTGAAGCAAGAAATACAAAACTTCGGATTTAGATTTTCCATTGGAATTTTAATAAAAACAGGTGTTTCGATATTTTTGGAAATTCGACCATTAAGTGGGAGAAATAAGGGAAAAGCTTTTAAGGGTGCTACTAACACTATTTTGATGCTAGAAATGCGGAAATTTGGATTTGGAATCGTAGTTAGAATTTAAAAAAAGAAGTGTTTCGGAAATTTTGTCATCACTGGTGTATTAGGGGAAGTTTATCAAAACACTTGATTCGGAAAGCAGTCCTGAAGATAAATCTATGAAAATTTATATTTAGAAGTAGAAACAACCAGTGTAGACCATCCAGTCTACGCATGCGAAGCAACAGGGATATATATATATATATATAGTATGTATGTAATTGTTAAATGTAAGTAATCTTTTCATTGTATCGTTGCACAGTTACTTTTGTATCCCATAGTGAAAAGATGAAAGAATACTGGAGGAAAAAGAAAGAAGAACAAAGGAGAAAACTTTTGTGTCCCAACTTCGTCGCCGCTTTTGTGTCTCGTTTCCGTCGTAGGTGTCGGTAGAAAGACCGACACAGGAATAAAGGATGCACGCTTGTGCAGGTAGGAGGTGACCAGCCAGTGGGACAGCAGAAACTAGAAACACTAGAGTAAATTAGAACGAGATATATATATTTCTTAGAGACTTAGTAATACTTACCTTTTAAATAGCTCAGTACGGCAGAATGCTGATACATAGTTGAGCTAGAGGCCTGCCTAGTGCCTAATCGATAGCCAAGTCTTCACTGGTGCCTATCTGATTCCCAAGTGTTAACTGGTTCCTATCTCAGTCCCAAGTGAACGATGTCGTTCAGTGGTGGCCACGAGCGGAGTTGCAGCAGAGGGCGCTCGTGGCTGACGTCGTAAGAACGCCGCGCCGTGCGTGCATGGCGGCGCGCGGCGAAAGTACGTGGCGCGCACTTTAGACTTGTGCGACACCACAATATATATATATATATATATATATATATATATATATATATATATATATATATATATATATATGTAAAAAAAAATTAAAGAAAGAAAAAGAAAAAAAGCACAAGGGAGCAAACTTGTGGAGAGTTTTCTCGTATACAACTTCGGTTATTCAATTTTCATGTCATGTCATTTCAAAGCAACGGCACACTGAGGAATTAACAAAAACACATCGTTCTTCGTACTATAAATGATAATCTAATGTCTAAAAATGCTATATTAACATCAATTAATAACGGTCATCAATAGTATGAGATTTAAGAACCCCCGTTTCGATTTATAGCCGTAGTGCATTGGGCAAGGTGCTGGACTGTGTTGCGAAAAGTCAGTGGTTCGAAATCTGCCACTACCTAATTTTTTTTTTTTTTTTTTTTTTTGTATAAGGGTTTCAGACACTCTTATTAATTAATTAATTATTATTCTGGTCCAAAATGTTTGCAAAAACGTATAAAACTACAAATCTAAAGAGGGCTGTTGAACATGCCAGTGCGTATTATTATTATTATTATTTTGCAAATATCTCTGAAACGATAGGAGATATGGAAAAAACATAAAAGAGCAAATTTGTAGAGAATTTTCTCCTCTACGAATTATGTTACTCGAATTTCGTGTCAGATGAATGGTTAAGCCGTGATTTTCATTTAAATTTCGAGCTATCAGAAGGCGATCGGAAAGGCCCACTTTTAGTGTTGCTACTGTAACCTAAAGTTGGCCGAAAGATGCAACACCTGAGAGTTTTTCTCGGCATTAGAGATCAGCAGTGCTCCGCTTTACTTTTGGAGACACCATTCCGAGAACCAGCTCTGACATAAGTGTGCGGAGTTACGTCAGCGGGAGGTCGGGCGACGTCACCGGCCCGTGACGTCACCACAATGAGGCGGCGGCGGCATTGTTCCGCGGGCACAGAGACAGGTGCTTGGGTGGGGGGCAGGGGGGCAGGGGGGCAGGTCTGCACCTCAAGTCGTTAGCCTAGCGGGGCCCGCCTCCAACTTGCCTCGGCGCCCCTTCCCGCGCGGCTGCCAGCCATTCTGGGGCGTTAATTAATTGACGCTATTGTTGCCGACGTCTAATTACCTGGGGCCGGGGTTTTGGCTTCGCCTCCGGCGCTGAAAGACGCCGTCGAGCCTCGGCGCGTCAGCTACTGTGTTGTGAAGGGGTGGCTTTAGGCGGGGGGAGGGTAGGGGGTGAGATTCCTGCAGAGGTGCGGCGGGGCCAAATTAATTCTGCGGCCCGAGCGAGGCTAGGCGTCGTGAGCCTACAGCGCCTCGACCTGATCGTGGCGGCGCCCTGTGCATTGTCAGGCTATGCGGCGGGACCGCAAACATAGGACGACGAGGAGGAAGCACAGCCAGCTCCCGCTATAGAAGAAAGCCTGCGCACGACGTCACAACATGGCGGCGTTGAGAGGCTGAGAGTCCTCTGAAAGATTGTAAACATTAGCAGTGCTCGCTGTTTATAGTGCATTCTTTCGTTCAGGAGTGTATTTATTACGTAGACTGGTGTTGTGTACGGTGTGATCGCTACGCTGGACTCATTTGTGCGTATGAGAACAACGTGAGATCTGACTTCTAAAATTTTCCCGGCGTATTTCTTCTTCCAGTAATTTTCGGGTGTGCAGCCGGATCCCATTGACATTCTGCAACGATATTTCGGCCCAGAGACGTCCGGCCATCTTCAGGTGAGTAGGCAACTACTGAAGAGCGCAGGTACGTTCGCGGTATTTATACCGAGTGTTGCGCATGCGAGATACGCTGGAGTCTTACTGCGCATGCGTCAGATGGTGACATGCGAGCTGTGTGTGCTGCCCTCGGTGGTGAAAGTGAACACTCCTCTAATCATTGAGAATCGAACGATTCCGTCGATTCCGCTGTGCCTCAATAGCTTTAAGAACAGGGTTCCAAGTTTTATGCAGCTGAAAGCCGTTGTCACGATTTATTAAATTGTCAGCAAGGCGTATTTCAACCGCTTCTTTGAATGCTGAGTTCCAAAAGCCGGAAACTGGAGCTAAAATTGTGGTTTTGTTGTATTCCATGGAGTGTCCCATGGAAATGCAGTGCTCTGCTACAGCTGATTTCGACGGTTGCAGAAGACGGGTGTGTCTTTCGTGCTCCGTACAGCGCTCTTGAACTGTTCGAGTCGTCTGACCTATTGTAAGCAGAACCACACTCGCAGGGAATTTTATAAACGCCCGCTTTTTTCAGTAGCAGATCGTCTTTTACAGATCCGACTAGAGCTATATTCTTCGCTGGTGGACGGAAGCCGGCCGCGGTGGCCGAGGAGACTGAGGCACTCCAGTCACGGTCTGCACGACCACTACGGTCGGGGGTTCGAATCCCCCCTCGGGCATGGATATTTGTGCCGTCCTTAGTTGTAAGTAGTTCATAAGTAGTTTGTAAGTTTAGTGACTGATGACCCCGTCGTTAAGTCCCATAGACTCTACAAACATTTGAACATTTGATTTGGTGGACGGAAGATGACCTCGATTTTATGTTTCCTTAGCAGTCTGCCTATTTTAGAGGACACATTGCCAGCATAAGGAAGGAATGCAACTGATTTGTAATCTTCTTCATTGTCCTCAGTGCGTTGCTTCTTGTTGTTATGATTACGTATGACCTTCCTTATTTGGCGTGGTGTGTAGCCATTCTCTTTGAACACTTTCTCCAAGTGTTCCAGTTCTGCAGGAAGATTTTCTTCGTCCGATATCACACTTGATCTCCAGTGTATCTCGCATGCGCAATACTCGGTATAAATACCGCGAACGTACCTGCGCTCTTCAGTAGTTGCCTACTCACCTGAAGATGGCCGGACGTCTCTGGGCCGAAATATCGTTGCAGAATGTCAATGGGATCCGGCTGCACACCCGAAAATTACTGGAAGAACGTGTGATCTCTTTTTTACTGTCAAAATGCCGTTTCGCTGTTCTGTGCCGAAATGTAGAGGAAATTACGACTGTGGCCCGAAAGTTGCCGTCTTTAAACGTCCGGAGAAGAATAAGCTAATGGAGGTAGTTACGTAAAAAAAAAAAAAAAATCGATAGGAATAAAAACCGTGTAGATCGCTAAAATTATATATATTGCTTACGACGTTTGGGAAGGGTATAATTGTCACAATCTTTAAGAAGAGAAATAGGAAAGAGTGCAAGGAGTATCGTGAATAAGCTAATGGAGGTGGTTACGTAAAAAAAAAAAAAAAAAAAAAAAAAATATCGATAGGAATAAAAACCGTGTAGATCGCTAAAATTATATATATTGCTTACGACGTTTGGGAAGGGTATAATTGTCACAATCTTTAAGAAGAGAAATAGGAAAGAGTGCAAGGAGTATCGTGAATAAGCTAATGGAGGTGGTTACGTAAAAAAAAAAAAAAAAAAAAAAAAAAAATATCGATAGGAATAAAAACCGTGTAGATCGCTAAAATTATATATATTGCTTACGACGTTTGGGAAGGGTATAATTGTCACAATCTTTAAGAAGAGAAATAGGAAAGAGTGCAAGGAGTATCGTGAATAAGCTAATGGAGGTGGTTACGTAAAAAAAAAAAAAATATCGATAGGAATAAAAACCGTGTAGATCGCTAAAATTATATATATTGCTTACGACGTTTGGGAAGGGTATAATTGTCACAATCTTTAAGAAGAGAAATAGGAAAGAGTGCAAGGAGTATCGTGAATAAGCTAATGGAGGTGGTTACGTAAAAAAAAAAAAAAAAATATCGATAGGAATAAAAACCGTGTAGATCGCTAAAATTATATATATTGCTTACGACGTTTGGGAAGGGTATAATTGTCACAATCTTTAAGAAGAGAAATAGGAAAGAGTGCAAGGAGTATCGTGAATAAGCTAATGGAGGTGGTTACGTAAAAAAAAAAATATCGATAGGAATAAAAACCGTGTAGATCGCTAAAATTATATATATTGCTTACGACGTTTGGGAAGGGTATAATTGTCACAATCTTTAAGAAGAGAAATAGGAAAGAGTGCAAGGAGTATTGTGGGATAACACTGATGAGTCATTGTTCAAAGATTTTTGAGAAAATTTCGGTATAATCACTGTGGCATACGTAGGAAACATATTTCCGGTTACAAAGCAACATGGCGGAAGCTGTTCATACAGAGACGGAGATTAACGTTTTTAAGAAAAGAAAAAAAAATACCCTCCATAGAAATCTCCACCATGAAATTACAAAATTAGTTTTAACGATGTTACAATCGATATTTTCTTTTAATTTTGGGAATACAGTTAATTTTGAGTTTGTAACTGAGGGTGCGCCTCGGTTACGCAGTGGTACAGTGCCAGACCACAAACACAGCCAGCCAGCAACGAGGAAGCAAAGCGTACCGAGTAGGCGAGACTTCTGTGTGGCGAGGAGACTGCTGGCTGGCCCCAGACAACGAAAAGTGTGCGGTGCTGGTCGTATAAGCAATGGAAAAAAAAAGCCAGTATTTTAATTTATTTGCCGTATGGGGAGTCATCTTCGCCGTGTAGACTGTATGTTGTAGAACTCTACTCCGAACCGAATTATAATCATACCTCTCGGGAGAGAACGTTGTTTGCACTTCTCCTGCGTTTCCAGTCGGCCGTGCTGTGCTACGTAACGACATCGTACCGTTCCATTTCACCGAGAGCTATATATGTATTAGTGTGATGTTTGTTCTTTCGAAATAAGACATCACACCAATATATCATTTAGACGCAAAGATTCTGGGATCTGTTTTCATCGATAACGCGACTAACAACGTTAGACCTCGTGTGGAAACAGTGGAAGGTTATGAGGCCACTGGAAAAATGCAGAAGTATCACCTGCTGTTTGAGACTTGAAGACGACCTAAAAATAGCCGAAATCTATATCTCATAATAAACATAAGGTGTCTATATTTCATAATGCAATTTCTAACATATTTAAAACCTGCTCAAAACCACCTACAAAAATCCTTTATAATGAGATTGTATATAATTCCACGATCAAATTGTGTTTTAGTTATTTGTAGAGATACACCTAAAGATCTGCCCTTGCTTTTAGTGCCTTGATCAGCTGTTTATTTTTAGAGGTATTACTAGAGACAGGAAAAATTCTCATTTGCGATAAATTCGAATATAGATGCGAATTCTGACTCAAAATGCAGTAAATCCGAAATTGTCATAAATGGTATTTTGGTGTGAAACTCTATGTAATCAGAAATATAGCGAGATAACTTTATTTTCTGCCCTTAAATTTGTAAAAAGTAAACAGTAGGTACCGGAAAAATTCGCATTTTTCAATGAATGCGAAATATAGGCCCATGCTAATTTTGTGCCGGAATGCGAGAGACGTGAATCTTGTAATGTACGCTATTTTTAGCGAACGTCCCGTTGCTACAGCTCCACCTCGCTCGGTGGGCCTTTCCCTGAATACGGCACAGGTAGCGGCTGGAGGGCGTGGAGTAGGGGTGGTGTATCCCTACTTCTGGAACACCCTGTCCACTACCTGCAGCGTCCGGGTCTCCCCGCAAGTGTCTACACATTCCCTTTCCCCGCAAGTGTCACTCCCCGCAAGTGTCGCAAACTCGTTCGAATGCCCCCTCGGGCATGAATATTTGTGCCGTCCTTAGTATAAGGTAGTTGATAAGTAGTTTGTAAGTTTAGGGACTGATGACCCCGTAGTTAAGTCCCATAGACTATACAAACATTTTGACAACACACACACACACACACACACACACACACACATGCCTCAGGGAGGACTCGAACTTCCGACGGCGAGCAACCGCGCGCTCGGCAGCGAGGCGCCTTAGATCGCTCGGCTACTCCACCGCGGCGGCGATGTCCGTACAAACCTACTTCACCGTCAGTAAGAACACTTGCTGTAGGCAGCGGGACCCCTGTGTGCATATCCCGCCCACTGAAGTCATAATACGGCCGCCTTTCACCTCCAGCAGAACACAGACATATATTAATAGACTGGCAATGCCTTATACGGTATCATTGGTGTCAGTGAAGTCTTGCCGCCATATTTCTATACTGTTGTTGTTATGGTCTTCAGTCCGGAGACTGGTTTGATGCAGCTCTCCACCCTACTCTATCCTGAGCAAGCCTTTTCGTCTCCTCATAAGAACAGCAACCCACATCCACTTGAATCTGCTTACTATACGCGTCTCTTGGTCTCCCTCTGCGATTTTTACCCCACACACTTCCCTCCAATGCTAAATTTACGATTCCCCGATGTCTAAGAATGTGTCCTACCAAGCGATCCCTTCTTTTAGTCAGGGTATGCCAAAAATTCCTTCGCTCACCAATTCTGTTCAGTACCTCTTCATTAGTTATGTGATCTACCCACCTAATCTTCAGCATTCTTCTGTAGCACCACATTTCAAAAGCCTCTATTCTCTTCCTGTCAGCACTGCTTATCGTCCATGTTTCACTCCCATACAAGGCAACACTCCACACAAATGCCTTCAGAAAAGACTTCTTTACCCTTAAATTAATATTCGATGTTAGCAAATTTCTCTTTTTCAAAAATGCTTTTCTTCCCATTGCCATTCTGCATTTTATATCCTCTGTACTGCGACCATCGCATGTTATGTTACTCCCCAAGTAACAAAACTCATCTACCACCTTCATTGTTTCGTTACCTAATCTAATTCCTTCAGCAACGCCTGATTTTCTAAGACCGCATTCCATTATTTTTGTTTTGCTCTTGTTAATGTTCATTTTATATGCTCTCTTCAACACGCTTTCCATCCCAACTGATGCTTCCCTTTCATGCCCTTCGAGTCTAATAACTGCGGTCTGGCTTTTGTACAAGTTGTAAATAACTCTCCTTTCCCTTTATTTTACCCCTGCTGACTTCAGAATTTGAAAGAGTGTATTCCAGTCAACATTGTCAAAAGCTTTCTCCAAATCTACAAAAGCTAAAAATGTTGGTTTGCCTTTCCTTAATCTGTCTTCTAAGATTAGACGTAAAGTGAGTATTGCCTCCCGGGTTCCTACGTTCCTCCTGAATCCAAACTGATCTTCCCCGAGGTCAGCTTCTACCAGCTTTTCCATTCTCCTGTAGACAATTCGTGTTAAATTTCTATACTATAAACTAGTAAGCAGTCGTGTGTGTTATTACAGAAAACAGTCGTAAAAAATATGAATGAACTGACGTAACTACGCTGTCTTTAGAGTTTTGACATATGGGAAATTCGTGTGTTGTATGTGGCTGTAAATTTTTCAGCTGCAGTAAGCTTCGACACATACAGTAATGAGTTGCATTGATTTGCTGTTATTATTAATCTGTTACCAATTTAATTCAACTTAGGATTTTATTTTAGTAGTGTGGTCATTAGAAAAGTGTTGTTTATCGTGGATAACCCTTAAAATCACTATTTTGAGAGTCCTTACTAAATAAATCGTGTCGCGTTTTCTGTTTTTATTAGGCCTGATCTGTTATCTGATTCGATCAATTTCGGCTTTTCTTTTAATAGTATGGCATAAAGGTCCTATTTGTCGTGCATAACACAATCGTGATTCTTCTTAGTGTTTTTTCGATAACTACAGTCTGCTTTAAGTGTCCCGATACGTAACGGTAAAATTTTACTTACCTTCCGACAGCCTCATATGAATATGTTGGCAACATCAACAAAACGGTACACCAAGATGTTCATATTCTTAGAAATCAGCACAGTGAGACTTGATTAGCTTTTTGTACAGATGAAGAAGTAAATAAATAACGCTGTTCCTACTCTATGGTTGACAGGTTCTTGTATGTACCCTCGTTCACACTGTAAAAGTAATTGCCCTTGTAAAACAAAGATTTCTTGAATAAAAATTTGCGTTGTCACGCGATTGGCTAATGCCAACATCAGACGATTGACAACATAATCACGCGAAGCCACTAGGACAGGAAGTAAAATTTAACTGTACGTAACATGTTCTTCTCTTAACACGATTCGACACTGTAGACCTGTATGTTAAATTTAACTATTGTGGAAGTATTAGCTTAAATGCGAATCATGTTCTAACGAACTCGTAGAGCTTACAACGTCATATCGTGTCAGATGATCATAGTAACACCACAGTCTAACATATACAGTCGCGACATTCCCGCAGATTTCTGTTATACACTGCGACAGCAGCGCTCCAAGCGGCCGGTAAGCTACGTTTCTGAATACAATATTGCATGAGTGCGAATAGTATCGTTTATATTGATTTTAACATACTTTTTACATCAGGAAACGTATGTAGTGTCATAAAAATAGGCAATAATTTAAAAATAGCTCCACCTTTGTCTTTCTTAGGTTTCCTAAGATGCCTGATACGGTACGAAACGGCACATTACAGCACAGTTTATTTACTATTATCTTGTAACCTACAAGCTTTTACTGGATAATCTCATTTGGTATTAAAATTAGAAAAAATGGCTAGAAAACACCAGAAGACCTGCCCTTTGGCAGAAAGACGTCGCATTTCTACTCAAGGACGTCAACACTTCTTCACTACAATTTCAGTAAAATCGATGAGGGTGGAACGTAGGAAACGAATACAGAATGTAATAACTACAGTATTTGACATAATAAATCAGCCGCCACAACTGTAGCTGAAAAATAAAGCCACAGACCTGACAAGAAAACGGAAAAAGCAATCAAACTGTGTCAACAAAGAAGAACCCAATTCTACAATTGTTTCTACAGTTTAACCACAAACGGCAAGAACCTTCAAGGCATTGTCTTCTTAAGCTAAAGTAATCACACTCAAAGGAATATGCGCGTATAAGAAAGACGAGTGAAGCCTACAAATGTTCGAATCATTATACGTCATACCGGAATGACACATGTCAAAAAGCACTTTATCATAGGAAGAACACATCGTAATAGAAATTTATGTTTGTCTTATGTTTATACTCTACTTACTTTCAGCGGAAAAAGCTGCAAATATACACGTATTCGTAAGTATTGGTTCTTCTACATCTACATCTACATCTACATGGGATATTCTGCAAATCACATTTAAGTGCCTGGCAGAGGTTCATCGAACCACCGTAATACTATTTTATCTCCCATTCCATTCTCGAATAGCGCGCGGGAAGAAAGAACACCTGAATCTCTCTGTTCGAGCTCTGATTTCTCTTATTTTATTCTGATGATCATTTCTACCTATGTAAGTGGGAGTCAACAATATATTTTCGCATTCGGAGGAGAATGTTGGCGATTGGAGTTTCGCAAGTAACCCACGTCTCAGCGATAAGCGCCGTTGTTGTAATGATTCCCATCCCAGATCCTGTATCATTTCCGTAACGCTGTCTCCCCTGTATCGCGACAATACGAAACGAGCTGCCCTTCTCTGGACTCTTTCGATGTCCTCCGTCAGACCCACCTGATAAGTTCTTTGTTATACCACTCAATCAGTTAAATTCGGCTGTTTTTACATTAGTTTCCGTATTATGTATGTCTGTTGATATTTTATTAATGTCTGTAACTCAAAAATTATACTATCTATTTTGTTAATTACGCACACAAATAATGATAAACAAACATTGCTCCTTCGGCGGCTTGCCCACCGCTAGGAGCGCTAGTGTCGCAGCAACTGTCAGTTGGTAACAACTTTCACAGCAGTGAGTGTCGCGACTGTATATGTTAGACTGTGGTAATACCCCACAGAAACTTTTTGACGTGAGGTGAGGCAAGATGGCGGCTTCCAGCTTCAGTCACAGAGGCAAGTTTGCCAGTCTAGTAATGTATGTCTGTGCAGCAGAACCACGGTGCGCTGACCTCTCCAGCTCTCCAGCAGCTCTGGAGGCTGGCTCCAGCTCCAGGGCCTGGAATCCAGCGGCCCAGCCCTCCCCTGCCCCGGTGTTCTGTTTGGGGAGACGGCGCCACTGGGCCACCTTGGTTCAGCTTCGGCCGTCTTAATAATCTCAGCAAATATTCCAGCGATCCGGCGCCAGGAATTCCCCAGACTCCCTCCACTACCCTCCTTCTCCCTCCTCTACCCCCCTTCTCCCTCCTCTACCCCACCTCTAGCTCCTCGGCGGCAGCCTCGGGAAACTCTGGCCGCCGATAGATACGAACAGCCCCAGCTACTGCCTTCTCCCAGCAGCACGGCTGCAAGTTGCCAGCGGCTCGACGCAGCTAGGCTGCCGGTGTCTTGCAAAGTCGACGCCACCGCAACACATCCACCAGCCACCTAGCTAATACCTCCGGCAAACTTCACCAGGCCGGGAACCTTACTGTAGTATCTCAGCAGTCGATGCCACAGGCCGCAGTTTCCGACTAAAAATAATAAAAGCATTGCCTCAATCTGTATTAGACTTGCACATAATAGTTCGTGATCGGGAGCGTTCACTTTAGTTCGCGGCTCCCACCTAGAAAACATCCAAAAAACTGTTTCTTTTGTGTCCCAGCCTCGTCGCCGCTTTTGGTCTCGTTTCCGTCGTAGGTGTCGGTGGCCGAGTAGGAAGACCGACACACGAATAAAGGATGCACGCTTGTGCAGGTACGGAGGTGAGCAGCCAGTGGGACAGCAGAAACTAGAAACACTAGAGTAAATTAGAACGAGATATATATTGAACAGAATGTATACAATACTTAACTTTTACATAGATCAGCACTGCAGAATGCTGATACATAGTTGAGTTAGAGGTCTGCCTAGTGCCTGTCCGATAGCCAAGTCTTCACTGGTGCCTATCTGATTCTGAAGTGTTTACTGGTTCCTATCTCAGTCCCAAGTGAACGATGTCGTTCAGTGGTGGCCACGAGCGGAGTTGCAGCAGAGGGCGCTCGTGGCTGACGTCGTAAGAACGCCGCGCCGTGCGTGCATGGCGGCGCGCGGCGAAAGTAGGTGGCGCGCACCACCACAGTTTCTTTTGGTTTGCGTGATATCGTTAGCGGCACAAGCGCAATATATATATATATATATATATATATATATATATATATATATTGGATTGAAGGGAGTCATTGCATTAAAATATCTGCTGCACCCTGGCTTTGAACTCACGACCTCCTCTTGCTTATTAAACAAGCACTATAACCACTATGCCATCATAGTGTAATGGGTATGCAACCTGTGGTGTCGCACAAGTCTGAAGTGCGCGCCACCTACTTTCGCCGCGCGCGGCCATGCACGCACGGCGCGGCGTTTTTACGATGTCAGCCACGAGCGCCCTCTGCTATAACTCCGCTCGTGACCACCACTGAACGACATCGTTCACTTGGGACTGAGATAGGAACCAGTTAGTACTTCGGAATCAGATACGCACCAGTGAAGACTTGGCGATCGGATAAGCACTAGGCAGGCGTCTAGCTCAACTATGTATCAGCATTCTGCAGTACTGATCTATGTAAAAGTTAAGTATTGTATACATTTTGTGCAATATATATCTCGTTCTAATTTAGTCTAGTAATTCTAGTTTCTGCTGTCCCACTGGCTGCTCACCTTCGTACCTGCACAAGCTTGCATCCTTTATTCCTGTGTCGGTCTCATTCTACTCGGCCACCGACACCTATGACGGAAAAGAGAGACAAAAGCGGCGACGAGGCTGGGACACAAAACAACCGATGTATACATTAGGTGGCTTACTATTTATAGCTTGCCTAGTAAGCAAGAGGTACTGAGTTCGAATGCTAGGCAGGAACAAATTTTCATTCAATCCCTCTTTTTCAATCCAAATGCTGTAGAGTTATGAATGGTTATACAGGGAGCATAGCTAAATATTGCTGCAGGAAGCTTCCAACGATGTTTTAAGTGCTTGTCACATTGCGTTTCTGGAAATGTCTGAGCTGAAAGACGTCCATTACGGTGCTTGAATTCTCCCTTGATTTATGTCACCTCACTGTCTAATAGTAGCATTTATTCCTAACTGATTTCTTAAAGTGCATTGATAGTTATTAGTCTTACGCATAATAGTTCGCGATCGGGAGCGCTCACTTTTCTTTTAGCGTTCTTTTAGGTCGTCCGCTCCCAGTGACGGCTGAGCGGCGTGGTCTGCGCGTGCAGGTGGAGGGAGAAGTTCCCCACCTAGCTACTTCATGCGCTTGCTGCTTGAGCCGCTAACGATATCACGCAAACCAAAAGAAACAGTTTGTGAATAATTTCTCGCGTTTAAGTTCAGAGCTATCTCTATATCTTGGCATTACGGGAGTTATTAGTCAGATATTGCAGAGTGCAGAATACTTCAAAGTAGAAGTTTTATAGCACTGAACTATGTAATCTAGCAGGCAGACGCTAACCTCGAAATGGCTCTCATGAACAGTAGGCAAACACGTGAATTTTAATTCCTTTCGCGACCTATCACGCAGATTTTAGTTCGCGACGTACTGCGCATATTTTAGTTCGCGACGTACCGCGTATATTTTAGTTCGCAACCATGGCGCATATTTTAGTTCGCAACCATGGCACAAATTTTAGTTCGCAACCATGGCGCATATTTTAGTTCGAGACCTATCACATCTTTTAGTTCGCGACCTATCGCGCATATTTTAGTTCGCGACCGGTAGCTCTCCTTTTAGTTCGCAGCTCGGCCGCGAAGTAGGTCGCTCTTTTTAGTTCGTCCGCTCGTTTTGGCTTTTGCTACCGCTACTAAAAGAGCTCTATTTGTATGAGAGATCTTTTATATAATGAATCAGTGTTGCCAAAGCGTGTGCTATTACCCGTATTTTTGGGCAATTTGACATCAAATACTTAGGCAAATAAACCAGTTATTTACACGAATGGGTGATACAATGGTATTCAACTACTTTGCATACAGAGTACTCGTAGTACTATATTTTTAAAATAGATGTCTTGTCGCAGTGAACTATGAAACTACACCTGAGCTGCGTCTCAGCTCGAAATGACGGCAACTGGCAGAAGGGAATCACGCGATTCTGCGCGCTCTCGCGTCCTCTCGATGTTACCCGTCAGTCTTCGGAAAAGGAGCGGACGAACTAAGAGGCGAGGTGATCTGCGAACTAGTTCGCGTAGTTCGCCTGTCGGAGCGCTCTTCCGAACTCGTTCGTTCGCGAACTACACAAGACTAATCTGTTGTGACAGAGAAACTTGCTGAAATCTGAGATTGCTTGAGCAATCGCCAGCCAAGTTAGGCTGAAACAATTCGCGGATGCGGATATACGGAATATTTCTTACTTTACGAATTAAATTGTAAGCAACGCGGATATCAGCGTGTTACATGCGGATAAAGGGCGAGGTATCTGCCCAGTACGTCTGTCGAAATGTTAGCTGAAACCTTCAAGCCTGTGCAATGGGACATGATGCCCCCCCCCCGCAATTCTTTTTCTTTTTGTACACATTACACATGTTTTTCATACTAAGCCTGTACGAAAAATTTCGGGAATAATTATTTTTCTAACACTTCCAAATTCCAGTCGTAGTGCCAAGTGAAACATTGAATGCACAGTTCCATTTCACACTGTGCGAATCATGACGTTGTCAAAGATCCTATTATAGTTCGTACATTAACTACGTTACAGCTGTAGTATGCAAAGATTTGAAAACATATTTTTCAAAAACAGTATTTTAAGGAGCTGCAATTTCTTCATTATTATGCTGAAGAAATGTGGTATTTTTGTCGACGGGACGTGCTATTTACTCGTGTAAAAATTATTAGTTATTATTACTATTATCATGACACTAAAATGTACCTCCATATACTCATCGCATACAATCAATTTCAAAAACAAAATCGTACTTTAAATGGGCAAGTCAAGTTAAAGAAAAATGATATACACGAAGCTGAAATTTCATATGAGGACATCCAGGATTGAAAGATTTCAGAGAAAATGTCCAAATTACTAAAAATTTTATTCCGCTTACTACGCCAGTTACACGTCCTGCCGGCAAATGGTCAGAAGAGAGAAAAGAAGCGCAGCCAAAATGAAAATCTCCTGGCAAAAGGGAAAATTCCATCAGGAAAGAGAGAAAAACCTTCTTGACCCATAGCAGGCCGAAACGAAAGAGAAAAATTACACTAAAATATCATATATATATATTATGGATAAGATAAATTTCAAATAAATATATTATCACCGATTTTAAAATCGTACACGTATATACGTTGAGGGAGTGTGATATATCCAGGTATATTTTTTTCGGCAAGGAAAGGGTGCGGGGCCGAAAACACACAGTGACCTGTGACCCTCTCCAAAATCGAACCCACGATTCTTAGAATCCTTGGAGGGCCCAGTTAGACCGGAAATCTGTTGTCCGAAAGTCTTCTGCCTACACCGTTTACTCGAACGTGTCTTATCTGTGGTCTGTCAACTGCTCTCTGGGTGGCACAGAGTAACACATATATATATATTTGTCTGTGCCACTGCCCAACAGAGGTGGCATGACAAATTTTCGCCGCCTTGAATTAGCGCTTAGTAGTGACCCAGTGAATACAGTGAGTTCTTTCTTAGATTATATTATATTACAAACGGCTTTTTTTTTTTTGGCATTACTGCCGTATTTTGTATCCGAAAAATTTCAGAAAGGGAGGTTCTGGTCTCTGGCGGCCTACAATTATGTCTGAATAATTTAGTGCTAATCGGTTGAACGGTTCGTCCTAAAAACAGCGAACACTTTACGGACAGACACACAGACATCCCAAAATCGCCGTTATTTTTGCAAATATCTCTGAAACGATACGAGATGTAGTGGAAAAAAAAAAAAAAAAAAAAAATTAAGAGAGCAACGTTGTAGAGAATTTTCTCCTCTACAAATTGAGTTATTCAATTTTCGTGTCAGCTGAATGGTTTTTCTTGTCGCACAAGTATGAAGTGCATAAATAAGAGAGCAACGTTGTAGAGAATTTTCTCCTCTACAAATTAGGTTATTCAATTTTCGTGTCAGATGAATGGTTTGTCGTGTCGCACAAGTATGAAGTGCGCGCCACGTACTTTCGCCGCGCGCCGCCATGCACGCACGGCGCGGCGTTCTTACGACGTCAGCCACGAGCGCCCTCTGCTGCAACTCCGCTCGTGGCCACCACTGAACTGCATCGACCACTTGGGAATCAGATAGGCACCAGTTAAGACTTGGCTATCGGATAGGCACTAGGAATCATCAGTAGGCAAGCCTCTATCTAAACTATGTATCAACATTCTACTAGTCTGCTGCTCTCCAAGTTAAGTAATGTATTATTTGTACAAAATATACTACTTGTTCTAGTTTAGCCTAGTGTTTCTAGTTTCTGCTGTCCCACTGGCTGGTCCCCTCCGTACCTGCACACGCGTGCATCCTTTATTCCTGTGTCGGTCTCTTTCTACTCGGCCACCGACACCCACGATAGCCGACGGTCTGCACGGCCACTACGGTCGGGGGTTCGAATCCCCCCTCGGGCATGGATATTTGTGCCGTCGTTAGTTGTAGGTAGTTGATAAGTAGTTTGTAAGTTTAGGGACTGATGACTCCGTAGTTAAGTCCCTTAAGCTTAACAAACATTTGAACACGACAGCCGGCGGAAACGAGACACAAAAGTGGCGACGAGGATGGGATACAAAATGGTTAAGCCGTTATTTTCATTTAAATTTCGAGCTGTCAAAAGACGATCTCAAAGGCCCAATTTTAGTGTTATTACCGTAACCTAAAGTGTGCCAACAATGCAGAAAATTCTGTGGGAGCTACCGTAAGACCGTTCCGTCAGAAATCAACACCTGCTGCCTTGGCCAGACACAGCTTTCAGCTGCGGCTGTAGCAGCAGACCTCATCGCCGGTCTCTGGACCGCGTCGGTCGCAGCAGGTAGCAGATGCGCCCTCGCCGGGGGTCGAACACGCGACGCGTGGCGGCGGCAGCTGGCGTCGCGACGCCCGACGAGTGGCGTCCGCGCGGGGGCGGCCGAGCGTCCACCGGAAGTGCAGGGCGGACACGTGTGGCGTCACTTCCGGCCGTCGCCATGGCGACCGACCACCGCCACACCGCGTGCTTGACATCTCTAGCGCCACGTCACAACACACACAGTGAACGCAAGAGACAAGGCCGTGTAGAGATTACACCCAGGAACACACTGAGGCCATCACACTGCAAGCAGGTCTCCGATTCTATAAATAATCCAGTTCCCGTGTATCAAACAAACTTCTAGCGCCACCAGTGCTACTTACAGCACTGAATACTACAAGCACAACAATCCGCCATTTTCATTCCCACATTGAAGGCGCGCCTTTAAAGACTACAGAACACTTAACCCGCGATCACTCGCATTGTTAGAAAAAATCTAAAATTTACGATTTTAGTTGAACATTCCGTCACATTTCAAAGCTAATGAACTGACCATATAAAAATGTATTCTCTCATATCTCGTGATTTAATTAATCTGTGATTCTACAATCAAATTTCAACAATAGCTTGTTAGTTGTGGCATTATTTGAAGTTTTGCGCAGCGCTAGATTTTTTTCTAACACGGGAGTCTTAAGGTAACAATTACTTCTCCTACGCCGGCCGCGGTGGCCGAGGGGACTAAGGCGCTCCAGTCACGGTCTGCACGGCCACTACGGTGGGGGTTCGAATCCCCCCTCGGGCATGGATATTTGTGCCATCCTTAGCATTAGCTAGTTCATAAGTAGTTTGTAAGCTTAGGGACTGATGACCCCGTATTTAAGTCCCATAAGTTCTACAAACATTTGAACATTTGAACTCCTCCTTCCGTGGAAAACGGCCTTGCTTCACTTTTAGTCTGTTTCTTGTACTTGTAACATGCGGCGGTGTTCGTTTGTTTTCTCCTGAAACTGTTGAGCACATATTACGTCTTTTATGAGCACAGTAGATGTTCTTATTGAGTTTTACGAATTGAATGAAGCAATTGTTTATAGAGAGTACATGACACTGTCTGTCGGATGCGGAAGTATATAAAACTGAAATAACAGTGTACGGGCCAGCGGTTTCTTCTTGAAGCACAATATTCTGATTTACAACGATCGACAACATCTACACCTCCTTTTTTGAGATTGTAGAGTCTAATTACTTCACGTTTGTCCGCTTCGCCACTGTCAGCGTCTACAGAATCGTCGCTGTCCATGGTGGATATCATTAGAACGTTCTTTTTCTGTTTCTTTTTTGAGACGTACGAGGAAACGAAGCAGTTGTTGCATGGTTTTTCTCCAAATGCTGTTGTTTAGTTGCCTACATTCTACGTCCAGAAATTCGGAATTTCTCTTTTATTCTTCCGTAGAGTATCTACTAATGTGAATCTATGGTTGGCATACATTTTGTTACCCAGTGGTATAGATGTGAAATAAGTGTCCATCGTAACGTTTCTGCCTGTTTTGTCAATCGGTCTAATCAATCGTAACACTGCGTTCTCTGTATCACTTGCTACTTGATATGGCCCAGTAGGCTGTTTGCCTTCATATACTTCCATATTTAGCGTATAAAAGGTTCTGGCATCACAAAACGCATGTACCTTGAAGCCATATTTTGCAAACTTGTTTGCTATATACTGCCTGAATTTCAAACGCCCACGGAATGGTTCTGACATCTCGTCTATCGTTGTCAGTGCATCGGCACTATAGCTCTTCTTACAAACATCCACAAATTCGTCAAATTAAATGTTCCATATCATGTTTATACTAATTTATAATGCTTTGGTAATTATAAAGAAGTTATGTATTGTATAAACGTCTTTTTCTGGCACAAAGAGATGAAAAGGTGCAAGATCTCATTGTTAGAAAAAATCTAACACGGGAGTTATCGCTTAACAACAATATACGCGGGGGACCGCGGGTTAAGCTATTTAATATGCTCTTAAGGCCATTAAATATACTTTCCTAACGCAGAAAACGTTAGAGCTTATTGGCTTACATCTGACTGTAAGAGGCAAGCAACTTAATGGTTAGTGATTAGATGGATAGTTAGAGGTATGATACATTCACTTACATTCCATATTAAGGCACACGTTTCCGTTCATATTTACCAAATACAGTTAAATTACGTTACAACTGTTGTTGTTACTAGTTCCCCTTACAGAATAGAATTTCTGGAGAGTAAAGTTAAGCCTGGAAAAAAAGAACGGAGAAGAAAGAAAGATTCACCTCAGAAGAATGTTAAAATTATCCCCCTTTGTTTGTAAAGGCGAAAGTGGGAAGGATAAAAAAAGCAATGACGAACGTCGCAAAGTGAACAAAAAAAAATTGAAGTGGAAAGCAGATTAGAAGAAGATGACACTGTATGCCTGTATTTCGGCTATTTCTACTCGCAGCAACAGAAGGATGACTTTGTTAATCTATGAAAAGCCAAAATGCTGCTTCACTTTATAGATGTTAAAAAACTGTTTATTATCGCAATAGGCCTATTTCGGCTCTGTGGCCATCATCAGGCTATTTCCATATAGCATCGTGGAGGTATAATTGATTATAATGACTGCAATGATTGCAGTATACATGTTCTTTAGATGGTATATATATTACGTAAATCAGGTCTTAATTCTTTACAGCTAATTTGTCAGTTTGACGTATCGCTGGAGGATACGTCAAACTGACAAATTAGCTGTAAAGAATTAAGACCTGATTTACGTAATATATATACCATCTAAAGAACATGTATACTGCAATCATTGCAGTCATTATAATCAATTATACCTCCACGATGCTATATGGAAATAGCCTGATGATGGCCACAGAGCCGAAATAGGCCTATTGCGATAATAAACAGTTTTTTAACATCTATAAAGTGAAGCAGCATTTTGGCTTTTCATAGATTAACAATATGTCCTTAAAAGACATACACAATGCTGCAGGCCCAAATGAAATGAAAAGAAGGATGGCTGTCATGCATCTCTTGCTACGTTTGAAGGACAGCGATACAAGTGATAGTGACCACGTCTGCTATTATTTGAGTAGTTTGGAGCTGCACAACCAAACATTTCACACTGTGAAACAATAAAATCACGAAATATTCCCTGATTCACTTCGCTACATCACTCAAAGCATAGTACACTGTCTTTGGTTTGGGAATGAACATAGCGGATTGTTCAGGTCGGTATATCCAGTGCTTTAGTGCTACTCGCCACGTCACCACACACACAGTGAACGCAAGTTTCAAGAGACAAGGCCGTGTAGAGATTACATCCAGGAACACACTGAGGGCATCACACTGCAAGCAGGTCTCCGATTATATAAATAATCCAGTTCCCGTGTATCAACCAAACTTCTGATTATGAAAATTCGGGCCACTCTGGAACGATAGAGCGCTCTGTAGTGTATTGCTGCTTTTCCTCGTCGGATGGATGGATGGATGGATGGATGGATGGATATGATGTTACGGACGCACGACAACTAGGTCTTCAGCGCCCGTACAAGATAATTAGGCGATACGTGTGACCTGAATAAAATGAAATATACACAAATAGGGGACAGAAGGGAAAGTGACCAAACTAGCCAAACGATAAGGGGAACGAAGCAAAAGACCCAACCAAACATGGCAAGGTAGTAACACAGTCTAACATATACAGTCACGACACTCCCGCAGATTTTTGTTATACACTGCGACAGCAGCGTTCCAAGCGGCCGGTAAGCTACGTTTCTGAATACGATATTGCATGAGTGCGAATAGTATCGTTTATATTGATTTTAACATACTTTTTACATCAGGAAACGAATGTAGTGTCATAAAAATAGGCAATAATTTAAAAATAGCTCCACCTTTGTCTTTCTTAGGTTTTCTAAGATCCCTGACACGGTACGAAACGGTACATTACAGCACAGTTTATTTACTATTATCTTGTAACCTACAAGCTTTTACTGGATAATCTCATTTCGTATTAAAATTAGAAAAATGGCTAGAAAACACCAGAAGACCTGCCCTTTGGTAAAAAGACGTCGCTTTTCTACTCAAGAACGTCAACACTTCTTCACTACAATTTCAGTAAAATCGATGAGGGTGTAACGTAGGAAACGAATACAGAATGTAATAACTACAGTATTTAACGTAATAAATCAGCCGCCACAACTGTAGCTGAAAAATAAAGTCACAGACCTGACAAGAAAACGGAAAAAGCAATCAAACTGTGTCAACAAAGAAGAACCCAATTCTACAATTGTTGCTACAGTTTAACCACAAACGGCAAGAATCTTCAAGGCATTGTATTCTCAAGCTAAAGAATCACACTCAAAGGAATATGCGCGTATAAGAAAGACGAGTGAAGCCTACAAATGTGCAAATCATTATACGTCATACCGGAATGACATGTCAAAAAGCACTTTGTCATAGGAAGAACACACCGTAATAGAAATTTATGTTTGTCTTATGTTTATACTCTACTTACTTTCAGCGGAAAAAGCTGCAAATATATACGTATTCGTAAGTATTGGTTCATGACGAAGTTCTTCGTTATACCACTCAATCAGTTAAATTCGGCAGTTTTTACAATAGTTTCCGTATTATGTATGTCTGTTGATATTTTATTAATGTTTGTAACTCGAAAATTATACTATCTATTTTGTTAATTACGCACACAAATAATGATAAACAAACATTGCTCCTTCGGCGGCTTGCCAACCGTTAGGAGCGCTAGTGTCGCAGCAACTGTCAGTTGGTAACAACTTTCACAGCAGTGAGTGTCGCGACTGTATATGTTAGACTGTGGTAGGAGCAGATGGTGAGCGTCTAAGGTTTACCGACGTACTCAAAATGCCATGACAGAGTGATGGGCTATCCATTCGTTAACGTCCTAAAACCTCCAGCCTAAAAGCTTAGGCCAGAGTTCGGATAGTTCACAGAAATTGGAAACTTTCGTCACACTCGCCTCGTCATCAGCTAAAACAGAGGACAGGGCACCACAAAGAGCCACCGCTGCCCTTCCTCGTCGGAGGTTCGATTCCTCCCTCTGCCGTGGATGTACGTCTTGTCCTTAGCGTAAGTTACTTCAAGTGCTTTCTAAGTCTAGCGACGGATGAGCACTACAGTTTGGTGTAATATAGGGCGACTAGACGTCCCATTTTTACCGGATCGTTCCTTATTTTGCCCAATTGTCCCGTTGTCCTGTCTGCGACTAGGGTAACCGCACCCATGGTCTCCGGGCTGATAGTCCATGCTGCTGCAAACGTCGTCGAACTGTTCGTGCAGATGGTTGTTGTCTTGCAAACGTCCCCATCTGTTGACTCAGGGATCGAGACGTGGCTGCACGAGCCGTTACAGCCATGCGGATAAGATGCCTGTCATCCTTCAAACTTTGTTTACAAGATAAATCAATCGAATTTGAAAGCCGTAAACTCCACTAAATATCTAGGAATTACTATTATTTCAGACTTAAACTGGAAAGAACACGTAGATAATATCGCGGGAAAGGCGAACCAGAGACTGCGTTTTATTGGCAGAACCCTTATAAGATGCAACAGAACTACAAAAGAAATTGCATACACTACGCTTGTCCGTCCTTTTTTGGAGTATTGCTGTCCAGTGTGGGATCCTTATCAGGTGGGTTTCAAATCAAATGTTCAAATGTTTGTTAAGCTTATGGGACTTAACTACGGGGTCATCAGTCCCTAAACTTACAAACTACTTATGAACTACTTACGAACTAGGACGGCACAAATATCCATGCCCGAGGGGGGATTCGAACCCCCGACCGTAGTAGCCGTGCTGACCGTGACTGGAGCGCCTCAGTCACCTCGGCCACCGCGGCCGGCTCAGGTGGGTTTGACGAAGGATTTCGAAAGAGTCCAGAGAAGGGCAGCTCGTTTCGTATTGTCACGATACATGGGAGACAGCGTTACGGAAATGATACAGGATCTGGGATGGGAATCATTACAACAACAGCGCTTACCGCAATACGTTGGCTAATTACGAAACTCCAATTGCCAACATTCTGCTGCGAATGTATAAATATATTGTTGACTCCCACTTACATAGGTAGAAATGACCATCAGGATAAAATACGAGAAATCAGAGCTTGAACGGAGAGATTCAGGTGTTCTTTCTTCCCGCGCGCTATTCGAGAATGGAATGGGAGATAAATAGTATAATGGTGGTTCGATGAACCGTCTGCCAGGCAGTTAAATGTGATTTGTAGAGTATCCCAAGTAGATGTAGATCTCGACTGCTAGAGATACGAGGTCGTTGGGTTCCAGCGCGCCGCGGTGGAGTAGCCGAGCGGTCTAAAGCGTCTCGCTGCGCAGCGCGCGGTTGCTCGCCGTGGAGGTTCGAGTCCTCCCTGGGGCATGGGTGTGTGTGTGTGTTTGTCTGTAGGTTAGTTTACCTAGGTTTAAGTAGTTCCTAAGCTACGGACTGATGACCACGCAGTTTGGTCCGATAGATTTAGAAACATTTAGAAAGAATACGCAGAAACTATTGTGGAAAAGGGGAACGAAAGATTACGTTTCATTGGCAGAACTCTTCGAAGATGCACCAGCTCCACCAAAGAGAATGCCTACATCACACTTGTGCGTCCTCTCCTGGAGTACTGTTGCCCCTTGTGGGACTGACGGAAGACATTGAGAAGGTTCAGAGAAGGGCAGCTCGTTTTGTTTTATCACGTTACAGGGGGAAAGCGTTGCGGAAATGTTGCACGAATTGAGGTGGAAATCATTAAAAGAAAGACGTTATTCATTGCGCGTGGTCTGTTTGCGAAGTTTCAATCAGCGACTTTTACTTCTGAATGTAAAAATATTTTGCTAGCACCCACGTACGAATAAAATAAATCAGATCGAAAACGGAACGATATAGGTGTTCTTTCTACCCTCTGCCAGGCACTTAATTGTGACGTGCAGAGTTCTTTTCGTGAATTTCTGTTGAGTAAATTTAGAGTGCCGGAATTTGAAGCTGAGTGTAGTACGATCTTTCTGCCGCCTACTTACATTTCGCGTAGTGATCACAAAGACAAGATAAGAGAAAATACGGATCGTACGGAGGTATATAGGCATTCTTTTTTTTCCTCGTTCTATTTGGGAGTGGAATAGGAAAGGAAATGCCTAGTAGTGGTACAGCGTACCCTTCAGAGGTGAGGTACTGGCGGAAGTTGTGAGGCGGCATCGTGAGTCGTGTCGGGGTAGGACAGTCGGTAGTGCGCTTGCCCGCGAAAGGCAAAGGTTCCAGGTTCGAGTCCCGGTTCCGGTACACAATTTTAATCTACCAGTAGGTTTCATATCAGCGCACACTCCGCTGCAGAGTGAAAGTTTCATTCTGGAAACATCCCTTAGGCTGTAGCTAAGCTATGTCTCCACCATATCCTTTCTTCCAGGAGTGCTAGTCTTGCATGGTTCGCAGGAGAACTTCTGTGAAGTTTGGAAAGTAGGAGGCGAGGTACTGGCGGAAGTAAAGTTGTGAGGTGGGATCGAGAGTCGTGTCGGGATAGCACAGTCTGTAGAGCGCTAGCTCGTGAAAGGCAAAGGTCCCAGGTTCGAGTCCCGGTTCCAGCACACAATATTAATCTGCAAGGATGTTTCAAATCAGCGCACACTCCGCTGCAGAGTGGAAATATCATTCTGTAATGTCTATTTGGCATTTTATTGTAGGTGATCAGATGCTGGGTACCTCAGTGGCACGTATCAGCAGTAATAATGGCCCTAATACGCAACCCTGAGGGAAAATGTATTTCGGTTTTCAGGTGGCGAAGTACTTGCGGAAGTGAGTTGCGGCGTGTGTATGTAGATATATGTAGATGTAGATTCAGATGTGATGGCGGCGAACGAGCTGTCAGCGAAATTACCAGAACGCCAGCTCCCTTCGACTCGCGTTTACGCTCGACTCGTCCGTCCGCACCGATTCGACCCTTTCGCATCTCGGGTCCGGCTCTGTTCTGGTTACACGTGCCCGCACCGCGCCGCTATAACCGGAGTATGTATAAATTTCAGGCGAGCTCTCGCGTGTTATTCTTGGCCGTTTTGTTTCTGCATGTTCGGCTCCCGCATACCAATGCCCCGTCCGTGTTTTGCCGCCCGTGCACGCGCGCGTTATTGTATAATGATGCGCCTTCGCCGGCACTGATCACTCAGCTCGCGTCTGGCTGTCATGTAAATTGTAACGCCGACCACGCGCGCTCCGATATCGCATTTGATGTTATCGTCTCGTTACAGCCGTTTTTTGCACGTTCGCAGATTCGCTTCGCAATGTTTTTTCTACCTCCTCTTTTTTTTTTCTCCTACCCACCATTCGTTCCTGTCGGTGCCGTCGATCCTGATATGTAACAGGCTTCGTAACCAGCGTGCAAGATTGGGGGTGGTATGGGGCTGTGTGCTCGCACACTGCGTATTCGCGGGACGAGTGAGGAATAAAAAAAATAGGAGCGACATGACAGAAAACAGGGAGAAATCAGAGTCGCCCGGCTGTCGAGTTGATGATGCAAATACTTGGCGCGGATGTTAATTATAATACCGCGTCGTGTTGTTCTGCCGGCCTCCGCCCTTTTCCCTGTTTTTTGCCTTTTTGATTCCGGTGGCGCGTGGCACATTTTGTGCGCAGGGGTTGTTTGCTTTTTTGCGCGCGGCGGTTTCTTCTTTTTCGGGGCACCGGCTGTCGGCTCGCGGCAGCCCATCTGTAAAATTCGCGTCGCGTTTGTTCCGCACGACGTCATCTGACAAGTGCTGGCCTCGCCTGGTGGGTGGATACACCGCCGACGTCCATGATCGGCAACGCTACTGGTCGGCAGCGGCTGTGAAAGCTCGCGTACTGACCTGTCGGGTGGATCCGGTGTACACTAAACACGACCGAAATAAATTTTTCCCCTCAGGGTTGCGTTTTGGGGCCATTATTACTGCTGATACTTGCCATGAGGTACCCAGCATCAGATCACCCGCAATAAAATGCCAAATAGACATTACAGAATGATATTTTCAAACTGCAGCGGAGTGTGCGCTGATATGAAACTTCCTGGCAGATGAAAATTGTGAGCCGGAACCGGGATTCGAACCTGGGACCTTTGCCTTTTCCGGGCAGGCGCTCTACCGACTGTGCTATCCCGACACGACTCACGATGCCGCCTCACAACTTTACTTCCGCCAGTACCTCGCCTCCTACTTTCCAAACTTCACAGAAGCTCTCCTGCGAAACAAGCAAGACTAGCACTCCTATAAGGAAAGGATATGGTGGAGACATGGCTTAGCTGCAGCCTAAGGGGTGTTTCACTCTGCAGCGGAGTGTTCGCTGGTATGAAACTTCCTGGCAGATTAAAGTTGTGTGCCGGAACCGGGACTCGAACCCAGGACCTTTACCTTTCGCGGGCAAGCGCTCTAGCACTGAACTACCCCGAAAAGACTCACGGACTGCCCTCACAACTTTACCTGTGCCAGAACCTCGCCTCCTACTTTCCAAACCGGTAGTCTGCCTATCTTTCAAATGTTCAAATGTTTGTAAATCAATCGGACCAAACTGCGTGGTCATCAGTCCGTAGCTTACAAACTACTTAAACCTAGGTAAACTATCCTAAGGACAAACACACACACCCATGCCCCAGGGAGGACTCGAACCTCCACAGGGAGCAACCGTGCGCTCCGCAGTGACACGCCTTAGACAGCTCGGCTACTCCACCGCGGCCGTACCTCGCAAGACTAGCACTCCTGGAAGAAAGGATATGGTGGAGACATGGCTTAGCCACATGGTCCTCTGCAGCCTTCACTACCCTATCTCTCACAGGTACCCATTCTTCTTCTACTACTTTCCCCAGTTTCAGCCAGTCCTTGCCTAATGCTCCGTCTGAAACTCTCAACCACCTCTGGTTCCTTCAATTTGTCCAGCTTCCTTCTCCTAGCTTTTCTGCAGTCTCTTAAGTTTTAATCTTGCAGTTCATAACCATTAAGAAACTTCTTCGCAGATTGAAATTGTGTGCCGTAACCGGGACTCGAACCTGGGACCTTTGCGTTTCGCGGGCAAGCACTCTACCGACTGAGCTATCCCGACACGACTCACGATGCCGCCTCACAACTTTACTTCCGCCAGTACCTCGCCTCCTACTTTTCAAACTGGTAGTCCGCCCATGTGTAACCGGTACATCGAAGCCCGATATTTGATGGAGCCTATCGGTGGCCAGTACGGGACGAGACGTCCGTCGGCGTGGGTGGGTGTTTTACACGGGGGCAGCGGGTGCTGGGGCTCAATTGCGGCGGGTAAGCCCGCCATCGCACCCGCAGACGCGGCGCGCGGCTTAGCCGGAGCGGCCGCGTAATCCCGCCGGACCTGCCGTCTTGGGCACCTGCCTCTGCCCTCTGCCTCTGCCCTCTGCCTCTAGCCGTGCCCTCCGTCCGGCTGCCGTCCCTCCGTGCCCGCGCATAATGTGCGAGGATCGCCTCCTTCCCCGCTCTTACTCCCCTCGCATCCACTCGCAGATCCCGGACGAGCCCCCCTGAAGCTCTCCTTGTCCGCGTCCACACCCTCTTTGTTCTTCCGCAGAGCGATATTCGTGCCGCGTCCCGTCGGGTCGAGGTTCTCCGTGGAACACTCGTATGCCCACAGTAATCAGTCCACTCAGCTGTACATAGTAACAGTGGTAGACAAGTAGCTCATCAGTAGACCGCGGATCTCTAGATTATTGCTAGAGGTCTGCACCACATCCGCAACGACCATATCCGTAACCGCATCCGCGGCACTTTATCCGCATTCGCAAGTTCATTCAAAATGTTCAAATGTTTGTAGAACTTATGGGACTTAACTACGGGGTCATCAGTCCCTAAACTTACAAACTACTTATCAACTACCTTGCACTAAGAACGACACAAATATCCATGCCCGAGAGGGGATTCGAACCCCCGACCGTAGTGGCCGTGCAGACCGTGACTGGAGCGCCTCAGTCCCCTCGGCCACCGCGGCCGGCTACCTTAGACTGCCAGAAATCTGCTTGCAGGAGTAAACCGAGCTGCACTTGGTTTCCTTATCTTCTGTCTTGCATTAAAAAAAATTGTTTGTTCTTTAAAATGAGCAATAAGGTTTCCTGTCCTTTTAAAACAATCGGTTGAAAAATCATCAAGCTCGAAATAATTTGACGCAGTTCTTGTTGCACAAAGACTGGATCATCATCTGAATTGTCGAATTCGTCGTCCTCACTGTCAGTATCAATAAAATGTTTCTCAAATTCGTGTAAAATTTCGTCCAGCGTAAGAGATCGTGAAGCCGTGTCCGTTCGTTTACCTACTGAGAGAGCGGGCACCACTTCCTACCAGTCGACCGATTTAGAAGCTAAATTTACAACATCTACAGGCTGCTTTAGACTCTAGATTTATCGAGTAAGGCATTTAAAGGTGGATCTAACCCGTCAATAAACTTAATTTTGTGTTTAAAAGTACGAAAACAAAGATCACGTCAAATGACGTAATTGGCATTCTACAGAAGTTTCGATATCCCGTCAATTGACGTGATTGGCAGTCAAAGTTTAAATTGCACGTGGCATATCTACATCTACATGGGATTCTCTGCAAGTCACATTTAAGTGCCTGCCAGACGGTTCATCGAACCACCATTATACCATTTATCTCCCATTCCGTTCTCGAATAGCCCACGGGAAGAAAGAACACCTGAATCTCTCCGTTCGAGCTCTGATTTCGCGTATTTTATTCTGATCATCATTTCTACTTACGTAAGTGGGAGTCAACAATATATTTTCGCATTCGGAGGAGAATGTTGGCGATTGGAGTTTCGCAAGTAGCCCACGCCGCAGCGATAAGCGCCGTTGTTGTAATGATTCCCATCCCAGATCCTGTATCATTTCCGTAACGCTGTCTCCCCTGTATGGCAAGACATCGACTCAAACAGAGGAGATATCAATCGTTCCACAGGGTAGTGTCATTGGTCCTCTGCTGTTATTTACATAAACGATTTAGGAGAAACTCTGATCAGCTCTCTTAGGTTGTTTGCAGATGACGCCTTCATTTACCGTTTAGTAAAATGATCTGAAGATCAAAACCAACTGCAGAACGATCTCAATAAGATATCACTATGGTGTAAAAATTGGCAATTGACTCTAAATAATGAGAAGTGTGAAGTCGTCCACATGTGTACGAAAAGAAATCCGTTAACCTTTGTTTACAAGATAAATCAATCAAAAGTGAAGACCGTATACTCCACAAAATACCTAGGAATTACAATTACTTCTGACTTAAATTGGAAAGAACACGTAGATAATGTCGTGGGAAAGGCGAACCAGAGACTGCGTTTTATTGGCAGAACCCTTCAAAGATGCAACAGAACTACAAAAGGAACTGCATACACTACGCTTGTCCCTCCATTTTTGGAGTATTCCTGCCCAGTGT
Source organism: Locusta migratoria (assembly GCA_026315105.1). Lineage (NCBI taxonomy): Eukaryota > Metazoa > Arthropoda > Insecta > Orthoptera > Acrididae > Locusta > Locusta migratoria. The sequence goes on from CM048754.1 coordinate 16,177,719, forward strand.
GGGATCCTTATCAGGTGGGTTTGACGGAGTACATCGAAAGAGTCCAAAGAAGGGCAGCTCGTTTCGTATTGTCACGATACAGGGGAGACAGCGTTACGGAAATGATACAGGATCTGGGATGGGAATCATTACAACAACAGCGCTTATCGCTGCAGCGTGGGCTACTTACGAAACTCCAGTCGCCAATATTCTCCTCCGTATGCCGAAATATATTGTTGACTCCCACTTACATAGGTAGAAATGATCATCAGAATCAAGTACGAGAAATCAGAGCTCCAACGGAGAGATTCAGGCGTTCTTTCTTCCCGCGCGCTGTTCGAGAATGGAATGGGAGATAAATAGTATAATTGTGGTTCGATGAAGCCTCTGCCAGGCACTTAAATGTGATTTGCAGAGTATCCCATGTGCAATTAACCCTTTGACTTCCAATCACGTCAATTGACGGGATATCGAAACTTTTGTAGAAGGCCAATTACGTCATTTGTCGTGATCTTTGTTTTCGTACTTTTAAACACAAAATTAAGTTTATTGACGGGCTAGATCCACCTTTAAATGCCTTACTTGATAAATCTAGAGTCTAAAGCAGCCTGTAGATGTTGTAAATTTAGCTTCTAAATCGGTCGACTGGTAGGAAGTGGTGCCCGCTCTCTTAGTAGGTAAACGAACGGACATGGCTTCACGCTCTCTTACGCTGGACAAATTTTTACACGAATTTGAGAAACATTTTATTGATACTGACAGTGAGGACAAATGAAATGGACAATTCAAATGGTGATCCAGTCTTCGTGCAACAAGAACTGCGTCAAATTGTTTCGAGCTTGATTATTTTTCAACCGATTGTCTTATAAGGACAGGAAACCTTATTGTTCATTTTAAAGAACAAACAATTTTTTTTTTTTTTTTTTTATGGAAGACAGAAGATAAGGAAACCAAGTGTAGCTCGGCTTACTCCTGCAAGCAGAATTTCTGGCAGTCTAAGGTAGCCGGCCGCGGTAGCCGAGGGGACTGAGGCGCTCCAGTCACGGTCTGCACGGCCACTACGGTCGGGGGTTCGAATCCCCCCTCGGGCATGGATATTTGTTCCGTTGTTAGTGTAAGGTAGTTGATAAGTAGTTTATAAGTTTAGGGACTGATGACCCCGTAGTTAAGTCCCATAAGCTTTACAAACATTTGAACAGGTTTGAACCGTCGTCCTCCCAAATGGTAGTCAAATGAGTTACCACTGCGCCACATCACACGGTGAAAGAAGAAGAAGAAGAAGAAGAAGAAGAAAGGACGTCGAATGAGACACAAAATAGAAACGTGTAAACCGGAAGAAAAATGACACTGAATCTGGTAACAGGGAGAAAAAGCACGAAATTTAAAAATAATAATAATAAATAAATAAATAAATAAATAAAACATGTAAATTGCAAAATACACGAAAATTGGAAAATAATCTTCTAATATGTTAAAAATACATGGAATTTCACGGAACAATAAATCCAAGGAGGAGGAAACATAAGGAGAGGCATTGAATTAAAATTTCTGCTGTGGGCGGGATTCGAACCCGGGACTTCCTACTTAGTAGGTAGGTGCTTTGGACCACTCAGCTAACACAGCGCGTATCTGGTGTGAAGGGAGATGTGCTCTTTAAGACAGTCCGTGCACTCGCTTTGGCTGCAACGCTGTGTTAGCTGAGGAAAGACAAAAAAATCCTATTTATAATTCAAAGAATTCGGTAAGATTTTAAAACACAACGGTTAGGATGGGACTTTTTGTTTCTTGTCTATTTGTATTTAAAATAAAAGCCGTGAAGCTTAAATAAAAGAACATATTATTTCTTTCCCTTTCCCTTAGTTACATTCTTGATTTAGTATAGGGTAAAAGTGGCGGTGGCACTAGATTCTTTTTTCGCAGGCGATATGTCTAGGTTTATGTGGGATATAATAGGCGGCAACGCCTGAGGTGGGAAAAATTACGCAAAAAAAAGCAGTCTTAAGCGCCTACCTAGTAAGTAGGAGGTCCCGGGTTCGAATACCGGCCACAGCAGTAATTTTAAATCAATGCCTCTCCTTACGTTTAATACCTTTGGTATAACGAGACAATGTTGCGTCAAGGAATTTTATTATTTGTTGACTTTTTTTCAGTGAATAATTACGCGAAATATTGAAACGAAATTATTTTTTCCCCTGCAAGTCGTCATATAGTCCACGTGCAAGTAAAAATTCCCGTAAATCTGATTCTGTGCCGTAGCTACTGCGATGAAACCTGATACGGCAGGAGGATCCGGACGGAAACGCACTACTCGCTCGTCGTGTTTGTGTGTAGATTCGGTTATTAACGGGAGTCCGGATCGGAGACAGAGCCTCTGGCAGAGTTTTAGCAGAGAGGCTGCGCTTTTCCAGGCGGTTTGCCGGGCGTCTGATGTGTGGAGACAGCTTCCGTAGACCGCGGCTCTTACTGCAGCTCGGGACAATTAACGTTCCTGGTGGCATAGCGAACCAGAGACTGCGTTTTATTAGCAGAACCCTTAAAACATGCAACAGAACTACTAAAGAAACTGCATACACTGCGCTTGTCCGTCCAATTTTGGAGTATTGCTGCCCAGTGTGGGATCCTTATCAGGTGGGTTTGACGGAGGACATCGAAAGAGTCCAAAGAAGGGCAGCTCGTATCCTATTGTCACGATACAGGGGAGACAGCGTCACGGAAATGCTACAGGATCTGGGATGGAAATCATTACAACAACGGCGCTTATCGCTGCGGCGTGGGCTACTTACGAAACTACAATCGCCAACATTCTCCTCCGAAAATGCGAAAATATATGGTTGACTCCCACTTACATAGGTAGAAATGATTATCAGAACAAAATACGAGAAATCGGAGCTCGAACGGAAAGATTCAGGTGTTCATTTATTCCCGCGCGCTATTCGAGAATGGAAAGGTAGACAGCCGGCCGCGGTGGCCGAGGGGGCTGAGGCGCTTCAGTCACGGTCTGCACGGCCACTACGGTCGGTGGTTCGAATCCCCATCCCCCGGGCATGGATATTTGTGCCGTCCTTAGTGATAGCTAGTTGGTAAGTAGTTTTAAGTTTAGGGACTGATGACCCCGTAGTTAAGTCCCATAAGCTATACAAACATTTGAAACATTTGATTTGAATGGTGGTTCGATGAACCCTCTGGCAGGCAATTAAATGTGATTTGTAGAGTATCCCATGTAGATGTAGATATGCCACGTACAATTACTAATGCACATACACGTGATTCTGTGTTGTAGGTCGTGCTGATACTGCCGTGGCTAATACAATGAAACCGGATACGGCAGGAGCATCGGAACGCAAACACACGTCTGGCTGTCCGCGTGTTTGTGTGTAGATTCTGTTATTAACGGGAGGTTGGATCGGAGACAGAGCTTCTGGCAGAGTTTTAGCGGGGCGGTTGTCACCTCGCGTTCAGCGGTTTTCCACGTCGCGTCTGATTTGTGGAGGCAGCTTTCGCAGACCGCGCCTCTTACTGCAAGCTCGGGCCAATTAACGTACCTGGTGGCGTAGCGGTGCGGCGTGAAATACGGCGGTGAGTGGCGGGGGGTGGTTTCGCCGACACACGGGACGCTCCATAAATCGCCGGCGCGACACCCAAAACAGTGCGTCGGCGTGTAGCTGGGTGCGCGGATGCCAAGATACGCTGCGCGGGGAGCGACCAGGCCCCACCGTGCCAACAGCGCACAGCGTACGGGAGGTAGCGACCGCGGACGAAAGAGTTTTCACAGCACACCACAGCACACGCAGAAAGAGTGACGGCGACTCACTTTCTACACTTTAAACTGCCGTTGCTCAGAAGCAATTTATTCCTCTAGCATGCTGGTTGTTTAAGGACGAACCATTCTAAAGCCGTCCTCACACGGGACGTGTTGTCCCAACGTGGCGCAGGCCAGACGTGATGTCTACCTAGTCTAGTGTAGCTACAGCACGCTCTGAAAAGACCCGCTACATCCCACGGAACACAACTTACATCCCACTAAATGTGGGCCTTCGCAATCGTCTTTTGACAGCTCGAAATTTAAATGAAAATAACACCTTAACAATTCACCTGACACGAAAATAAAAAAAACTGAATTTGTAGAGGAGAAAATTCTCTACAACTTTGCTCTCTTATGCGTTTTTCATGTGTCGTATCGTTTCACAGATATTTGCAAAAATAACGGCGATTTTGGGATGTATGTCTCTCTGTCTGTCCGTAACGTGTTCCCCGTTTATAAGACGAACCGTTCAACCGATAAACACCAAATTTTACAGATATGATTGTAGGGAGCAGTGGGAGAAAATAGTTCGACACAGTACGGGGGATATTGTCTGGTTCACTGACGGGTCAAAATCAGACCAAGGCGTTGGGGCCAGCGTATACGGGGTGCAGCCAAGACTGGAGGGCGTCATCTCTCTAGGGAAACTGGCCTCAGTATTCCAGCCCGAAATCACTGCCATCAGGGCGTGTGTGGAGGAGAATTTGCATAGGTGCTACAAAGATCGTAGCATCTATATCTATTCAGACAGCCAGGCAGCCCTGAGATCAGTGGCAGCTCCTCCAACAAGGTCTAAAATTGTTGCAGAATGTCACAGGGTTCTGGTGGAGCTAGGGGAAAGCAATAGAGTAAAACCTATTGTGGGTCCCTGGCCACTCGGGGATCAGTGGCAACGAACATGCCGACAGATTAGCCGGGATGGGGACAGAGACTCCATTTATTGGACCGGAACCTGTCCTGACAATCACCAAGGCAATGATCAAACTGGAGCTACCTAACTGGCTCAGAAGACAGCACGTAGAATATTGGACCAAAGTCCATCGACAAAAACATGGCAAGGTAATGATGCCAAAGCCATGTTTTAAAAGAAGCTCTGCAATCCTGGGCCCGTAGAGGAGAGAGATTAGACTCATGGTTGGATTGCTGACAGGCCACGGGAATTTCAAGAAAACACCTACGTACAATGGGAATAACAGAAGAGGACCCTAAATGTAGGATCTGTGATGACGGTGATGAAACTGCAATCTTCTAATGCATTGCATTGGAGAGTAAAAGGCACAGAATATTTGGGACAACTAGACCCGAAGAAATTGTGTCTAATAAAGAACTTGTAAAGGGATTCCTTGCACTGTTCAAGGGCATTGGTTGGCTTTACTAGATATACAGGGAGCGGTACCGCACAATAAACTTAGTTTCGGTGCGGGCAGTGGCGGGTTGGACCAAGACTGTTTTGGCTTCCCTGGAAAAATCAAATCAGGCCACCCTTTTTCAAATTTTTCGGACAAAAAAAAGGGTAGAAGCTTTCGAAATGTGGTAATACAGACGAAAGATGAAAATTAGATGGGAGAAGTGAAAGGCCGGCCGCGGTGGCCGAGAGGATTGAGGCGCTCCAGTCACGCTCCGCACGGCCACTACGGTCGGGGGTTCGAATCCCCCCCTCGGGCATGGATATTTGTGCCGTCCTTAGTTGTAAGTAGTTCATAAGTAGTTTGTAAGTTTAGGGACTGATAACCCCGTAGTTAAGTCCCATAGACTCTACAAACATTTGAACATTTAGAAGCGAAAGTTGTTAACATCCAACTTTAATTTAAATGTTAGGAAGTCGTTTCTAAAAGCATTTGTCTGGAGTGTAGCATTGTATGGGAGTGAAACATGGACGATAAGGAGTTCGAAATGTGGTAATACAGACGAATGATGAAAATTAGATGGGTAGATGCTTCAAATGAAATGTATGTAAATCTATCGGACAAAACTGCGTGGTCATCAGTCCGTAGCTTACAAACTACTTAAACCTAGGTAAACTAACCTAAGGACAAACACACACAGAGCCATGCCCCAGGGAGGACTCGAACCTCCACGGCGAGCAACCGCGCGCTCCGCAACGAGGTGCTTTAGACCGCTCGGCTACTCCACCGCGGCGGGGGTAGATGCTTAACCGAATTGGGGATAAAAGGAGTTTCTGGCATATCCTGACTAAGAGAAGGAATAGATTGGTTGGACACATTCTGAGACATCAAAGAATTGTCAACTTAGCATTAGAAAGAAGTGTGTGTGGTAAAAATCGTAGAAGAAGAGCGAGGGACGAATACAGTAAGCAGATACAAAAGAATGTAAGTTGCCGTACGTATTCTGAGATGAAGAGGCTTGCACAGGACAGAGTAGCGTGGAGAGCTGCATCAAACCAGTCTGCGGACTGAAGACCACAACAACAGATAATAACAGTTCCGCAGGTTTACTATTTTTTTTTTTTTTTTTTTAGAATGTTTCTTGTTATTTTTCAGGTAAATTCGATTTTCTTTCTCAATTATCCCGTTATTTTTTGTCAATCTTGATGTATCATTTCCCTCGTTGGTGTTACGTTACCCCTTATATTCGTTGTGATGCCTTACCAAATACGTTGCTTTATACAAAATTGTAGTTTTTTTTTTTTTTTTTTTTTTTTTTTTGCGAATAATAATTATTATTTTCAATTACAGCGCTATTTGCCCTACTTCCTCGTTATTATTCTGCCTAATTCGGTGCTTTTTTCCCCTGAATCCCTAATATTGAAGAGACCGTTTCACCCCTTAAACATGTCTTACAGCCCCCGAAAAAAAATACACGTCCCTTAGTTTTACGTGTATTATAACATGTCCAAATTTTAGGAAAATCATTTAGTGATTTTTATCCAGGTTTACTTGTAAGAGGGTGTACTGATTTTTATTTCCGGCGTTGAACGTGACTGCTGCCTCTCTTACTTTGTGGAAATTTTGGTACTATTTTTTTTAGAAAGTTTCTTGTTATTTTTCAGGTAAATTCGATTTTCTTTCTCAATTATCCCGTTATTTTTTGTCAATCTTGATGTAACATTTTCCCTTGTTGGTGTTACGTTATCTCTTAAATTCGTGCTAATGACTTAAAATACGCTGCTTTTTACAAATTCGGAGTTCTCTGGGAATGATGATAATCATTATTTTCAATTACGGCGCTATTTGGCCTACTTCCTTGTTATTATTCTGCCTAATTCGGTGCTTTTTTGCAGATTCTCTTATATTGTAGGCACCGTTTCACCCCTTAAATATGTGTTACCGCCCCTGAAAAGAAATACACGTCTCTTAGTTTTTGTTGTATTATAACATGTCCAAATTTTAGGAAAATCATTTAGTGATTTTTCTGCAGGTTTATTTCTTGGAGGGTGTACTGATTTTTATTTCCGGCGTTGAACGTGACTGCTGCCTCTCTTACTTTACGGAAATTTTGGTACTACTTTTTATCAAGTTTCTTGTTATTTTTTCAGGTAAATTCGATTTTTTTTCTCAATTATCACTTTATTCTTTGACAATCTTGATATAACATTTTCCGTTTTTGGTGTTACGTTATCTCTTAAATTCGTTTTGATGCCTTACCAAATACGTTACTTTTTACAAAATCGTAGTTTTTTTTCGAATAATAATTATTATGTTCAATTACGGCGCTATTTGGAGTACTTCCTTGTCATTATTCTGCCTAATTCGGTGCTTTTTTTCCCCTGAATCCCTAATATTGAAGAGACTGTTTCACCCCTTAAACATGTGTTACTGCCCCCGAAAAAAATACACGTCCGTTAGTTTTTCGTGTATTATAACGTGTTAAAATTTTAGGAAAATCATTTAGTGATTTTTCTGCAGGTTTATTTCTTGGAGGGTGTACTGATTTTTATTTCCGGCGTTGAACGTGACTGCAGCCTCTCTTACTTTGTGGAAATTTTGGTACTACTTTTTTTAGAATGTTTCTTGTTATTTTTCAGGTAAATTCGAATTTTTTTCTCAATTATCCCGTTACTTTTTGTCAATCTTGATGTAACGTTTCCCTTGTTGGTGTTACGTTATCCCATAATTCGTTCTGATGCCTTACCAAATACGTTGCTTTTTACAAAATCGTAGTTTTTTTTTCGAATAATAATTATTATGTTCAATTACGGCGCTATTTGGAGTGCTTCCTTGTTATTATTCTGCCTAATTCGGTGCTTTTTTTTTTTCCTGAATCCCTAATATTGAAGAGACCGTTTCACCCCTTAAACATGTCTTACTGCCCCCGAAAAAAAAAAATACACGTCCCTTAATTTTTCTTGTATTATAACATGTCCAAATTTTGGGAAAATCATTTAGTGATTTTTATCCAGGTTTACTTGTAAGAGAGTGTACTGATTTATATTTACGACGTTGAACGTGACTGCAGTCTCTCTTACTTTGTGGAAATTTTGGAGCTATTTTTTTTTTTTTTTTTTTTTTTTTTTTTTTTTGAGAAAGTTTCTTGTTATTTTTCAGGTAAATTCGAATTTTTTTCTCAATTATCTCGTTATTTTTTGTCAATCTTGATATAACATTTTCCCTTTTTGGTGTTACGTTATTTCTTAAATTCGTTCTAATGCCTTACCAAATACGCTGCTTTCGTTTTTCAAATTCGGAGTTTTTGCGAATAGTAATAATTATTTTCAAGTACGGCGCTATTTGCCTTACTTCTTCGTTATTATTCTGCCTAATACGGGACTTTTTTTTCCAGATTCCCTCATACTGAACAGACGGTTTCACCCCTTAAGCATGCCTTACCGCCCCTGAAAAACATACACGTCCCTTAGTTTTTCTTGTATTATAAGATGTCCAAATTTTTGGAAAATCATTTAGTGATTTTTATACAGGTTTATTTGTAAGCGGGTGTACTGATTTTTTACTTCCGGCGTTGAACGTGACTGCAGCCTCTCTCACGGAAGCTACCCGTGCACGACACGCGCTGCTACGCTGCCTCGTCGTGTGGACACTTCCGCAGGCGCCGATGCCCGCTCGACCTGCGGGGGCAGCCCGCGCAGGGACAACCGCGCGACGTCACAGCGGCGAGGACCCTCGTGCGCGGACATCGACGGGCCCCGCGACAGCCGGTGTAATGTCCCGGTGCAGGGCCCTTCAAAAAACATCGCCCCTGTCGCTACAGCCGCATCCATCTCGCACCACCCCCAACAACCCCAACTCTCGACATTTATTTATTCCACCCCCTCACATGTGAACCGGACCTCCACGCCCCCTCCCACCCCCTAAAAAAAAAGAAAAAAAAAGAAAAGAGAGATACCCGGTACAAAAACATGGCACACGGCACAGCGCTAGCTGGCGAGTGCTTCAAACAGCGACGCGGCGAAAAACAAACGCAAATTTTATTCGTCGACAAGCCGCGGGGCGGGTGTCGCCGCCCTCGCTACAAACACTTCCTATTACAATAAACACGCATCCACGCGGCGCGCGCTTTCAAATATATAATTTACCTTATTTTTTTATTTTAGTTTGTGGTGTTTTTTTTTTTTTACGTAGCCGAAGCCAGTTGTGCCCACGGACAACGCCACAATCGCGGCTCGGATGGCCAGTAGGCCAGTAAACAACGGACACGGCCGCCACAGCTACAGCAGCGCTCGTCCGTCTGCTGCGGCGGCGTGTGGAATTAAGAGTTTCGCTTCGACGAGGCAATATTTCACCTGACACTCCAGTAGGCGTAGACATCTACATCAACCTTTTATTCGGCAATTTTGCTCTGAAGGAACATAAAATAAATAAATGCCGCGGCGGAGTGGCCAACCGCATGATGCGCTATGCTCCGATGCGCGAGGACGTACCCCGTCGGGCATTCGAATCCTCCCTCGGGCATGGATGTTTGTTCAAATGTTCCTATGGGAAAGCCAAATGTTTGTAAATCTTATGGGACTTAACTACGGGGTCATCAATCCCTAAACTTACAAAGCCGCGGTAGAGTAGCCGAGCGGTCTAAAGCGTTTCGCTGCGGAGCGCGCGGTTGCTCGCCGTGGAGGTTCGAGTCCTCCCTGGGGCATGGGTGTGTGTGTGTGTGTGTTGTCCTTAGGTTAGTTTACCTAGGTTTAAGTAGTTTGTAAGCTACGGACTGATGACCACGCAGTTTGGTCCGATAGATTTACAAACATTTGAACATTTTTTAAACTTACAAACTAGTTATCAACTACCTTATACTAAAGACGGCACAAATATCCATGCCCGAGGGGGGATTCGAACCCCCGACCGTAGTGGCCGTGCAGACGGTCGTGACTGGAGCGCCTGAGTCTCCTCGGCCACCGCGGCCGGCTATGGATATTTGTGTTGTCTTTACTGTACAATACAATTTTCTATGAATTATAGTTTTAGATCCCTAATAGTCTTAAGTTCGCCTCGGTTGCACAGTGGGCGTCAGTCGCGGCCGAAAGGCCGTAGCGAGCGGAAGTGTGGTGTTTACGTCTTCGCGGTCGGCGGCCGAGCGCTGTTGGTGAGTTTAACGCCGTAGCGCGTTGCACTCCTGTTTTGTAACGAACACAGAGTTGACGAACACATAATGGAACCTAAACGGAAAGACACACTGAAGATAACGTTTGACAATACTCTTCCGCGACCGAAATCGTTTGATGTAGAAGACTTTTTGTTCGAAAAATTGCAGTTAACTGATGACGACATTATTGGAATACATCTCTCGATTAGTAGCAGTACAGTTTATTTGAAGTTAAGTAGCCCTACAAAATGTGATCAAATTGTTGAATTATATGGGAACAAATTAAAGTTCACACATCCCGACGGTAGTATTGGCGACGTTCAAGTCACTCACGCAGGTCTTGGCACGAGGACTATTCGAATTTTTGAACTGCCATTTGAAATCACTTCAGAGGAAATTAATGCTGTTCTGAAACCGTACGGTACAGTTCTTAGTAATACAGCCGAAAAATGGTCTTCCGCTCATAAATTTCAAGTATTAAATGGCGTAAGACAGGTAAAAATTGAAATGACCAAACACATTCCTTCATACATAACTGTCTGTGGATACAGGGCAATTGTAATTTATGAAGGACAGCCGAGAACGTGTTCAGGATGCGGTGCCACTGGCCACGTGCGCGCTCAGTGTGTGCAGCGCCGAGTGACGCAACTGCCGAGAGGTGAGACGGTAGCACCACCTAACATGACGCAGCTCCCGATAACCTATGCAGCGGCAGCTCGCGGGACTACGATACCTACGATAGAAGAGGCTCTCCCCGAAGATATTAGTAAAATTGGGGAAGACACGCGGCGCATGGAAACTGTTAATGTAGAGGAACCCATAGTAGACGCAGTTCCCGGACATTCTAATGCACAACAACAGAGCAGCAGTACAGAGCCAGTACAGAACCGCCCACGGACTGAGAACCCGCCCCCCGCACAACACACTGAACCACTGTCTTCGAATGACTTTTTGTCAACGCTAACGGTTAATGATGTGCCAGATAACTCCCTAAAGGACACCAAAAAACGACGTATCGCCCATCAAGGTGCGGCAAATACGGCCCCCACGTTGCGGGAAAAGGCCAAAAATGTACGACAAAAATTACAGTGCGAGCCAACCGCAACCCAAGAAGCCAACCTGCAAACATAAAAAAAATCACGAACTACAGAAATGACAGCAGACGTGACGGAACAAAGAGGGCCGAAGGCAAATGCCGCCGAAATGTTCCAAGTAGAAGGAGTGACAGGCAAGCAACCTGCAGAAGTATCGAAAGGGACAAAAGGCACACAAAAAACCATCCAAATGCCAGCTTGGGGCGATGAAGAAGACAGCAGCGCCTCAGATCACGAAATGCCGAAATCTCAAGACGAAAAGGGACAACCACAAAGAGAAAATCCAACCCAGAAACCACAACAACATGCAGCACCAGATGTAAATATAGAGACGTCCACGTTTGAAGGAAGGGACCACACTAACCTTCGCAGACAAGAATCTCCGATGGATGGTGTACAACACGATGTTGGACTTTATTTAGAGCCTCCTACCAACATCGTGAATAAAACTGCATCCTCATCTTCTAGAAAGTCTCGTCACGACGACATGGAAGTTAGTCATTCGTCGGCGATACGACGTGGCGCCATGGAGGTCGACAGGCGTGATGAAGACATGGAGGACAACTTTTATTAATAGAGAAACCACTTATTAATGTTTTGACAGCTATTACTACCTTGCAGTCATATAGTATAGCCACCATTAATATTAACAGAATTGTAAGCCAGGCCAAAGTAGAGTGCCTACGCGATTTTATTTACGCTTTCGACATTGATATTGTCATGCTACAAGAAGTGTGTACAGACAGGGTACAACACATCGCGGGGTACAATGCAATTCTCAACCGAGGCACGGAAAGCGGCACTGCCACGTTATTGAAAGACGGCATTATACCGAGAAATGTGAAACAGTTAGCGAGTGGAAGGGGAATATCGGTGGAAACAGACACAGCCCAGATCATTAATATCTACGCGCCATCGGGCTCCCATGCCAGACAGGCCAGAGTAACTTTTTTCCAAGAAAGTATACTCGAGTTAATAAATCCCGCGACGGAAAACACCATACTGGCCGGTGACTTTAACTGCGTCACTTCTGCAACCGATCAAACACCGAATCCTAACATTTGTATCCAGCTGGGAGATTTAGTGAATGGATTGCACCTCACTGACATCTGGCACAACCGTCCACGAGGGAACCCAGGGTTTACGTTTATCACCAGCCACTCGAAGAGCCGTATAGATAGAATATACACTTCTACTAGTTTGAAGAAGAGTGTACTCAGTGTCGAAACCTGTCCTGTCAGTTTTTCCAACCATCTGGCAGTTTTAGCTAACATTAACATGGCTAAACAGAAGACCTATAGGGGTCGAGGCATGTGGAAATTTAACACTGCACACTTAATGGACAATTCCTTAGAACCGGGATTGAAGCGTGCCTGGGAAATGTGTCTGAGAAATTCACATCGTTATAGGTCCAAACTCGAATGGTGGGTCTCACACGCAAAACCCAAAATCCGATCCTTCCTCAAAAGCTATGCGTTTGAGAAGAAGCAATGGGAAAGACACACAATGGAATTTTACTTCCAGTGTTTACGAGAACTGCATGCCGATCACATCAATGTGTCACGCCACATCGTGAAAATCAATAGAATCAAGGCGAAAATAACCGCTTTGAAACGCCAACAACTGGAAGGTATTAAAATACGATCGAGGGATCATAGTGGCATTTCGGAAGAAAGGCCAGCACTCTTCCATCTCCTGGCAGAACTGAGAAGAGGACGGCGCCAGCACATCAGTGCCCTTCGTACCGATGACGGCGCACAGATTACTTGTCAACGGGACATCATGACGTTGGCACAAGATTATTACACTAAATTGTATGCTTCAGGTGACACGTATGACAATATCGCTTCTGAATCATTTTTAAATTGCATTCACCCGACCGTGACGGACGAAGAAAATGCAGACCTTGAGGCACAAATCACAGAAGACGAATTGTACAATGCTGTGAAAGGAAGTCCACGGAACAAATCCCCTGGACCCGACGGGTTGCCTGTCGAATTTTACTTAAAATACTGGTCCATATTTGGCAGCACACTGACAGAAGTTTTTAATGAAATACGCACGATTGACACGATTCCCTGCGAGTTTTTAGAGGGCATCATAGTGTTGGTCCCCAAAAAGGGCAGAACAAACTATTTGGAAAACATGCGTCCTATATCGCTGCTCAATGCAGATTTCAAGATAGTTGCTAGGGTACTGCTCCAAAGGTTGAACGCCATTGCTGCTCGCATCATCGGTCAATATCAATCGTGCGCCGTGCCCAGGAGAACAATACAGCAAGCTCTGGAGGAATACCGCGATGTCACTGCTGTCACTGCAGCCTCCAACTGCAAAGCGGCCATCATGTCATTAGATATGGACAAAGCATTTGATAGGGTTCGACATAGGTATCTGTTTCGTGTGATGTCAAAAATGGGTATGAGACCGTTTTTCATAAATATTATCCAGCGACTATATACTGGTGCAACATCAAGAATTCTTGTAAATGGCCAATGCACAGCAAAAGTACCCATACTAACGTCGATCAGGCAAGGATGCCCCCTTTCAATGATGCTTTTCTCCATATCAATTGAGCCTTTCCTACGAACATTGTATGTTCAGTTACCAGGACTTGAAATTGGGGGACAGAAATACGTCTGTAGAGGATATGCCGACGACCTGGCTGTGTACATAACTGACCCCTCTGATCTCACCAGAATAGAAGATGTGATTCACACATATAGTCACTGCTCTGGAGCTAAAATCAACCTCCGCAAATCTCGCATTCTACAGCTAGGGAAAGGGATAAAATTCATCGGAACTGGCCCATTCGAAGTGACAGATCACACCAAACTACTTGGTATTCGTTACAATAAATGTCCTGTCAAGACAGCAGCCTGGAATTGGAAAATGAAACAGCCTACGAGCCTACGAGCGATATTAAGAGAGAATTCCACTCGCTCCTTAAATATCATACAGAAAATCATTTTGATAAATCTAGTCATTTTACCAAAAGTGTACTACCTTGCGAGTGTCTTTCCCCTGCCTGAAACAATCGGACACCGTATTGAATCAGCACTTGCGTGGTTTATATGGAGGGGGAGTGTCCTTCGGGTTGACTACCTCACGACGACATTACCTGAAACAAAAGGAGGTCTAGGACTCACCAACGTCAAAGCGAAATGTAAAGCGCTGCTAATATCTAGGACGGCTAAGGCTCTAGAAGCTGGAGACGGAAATCTCACAGCGTACATTTTAAAATCGGTGACTCCACCAGACAGCAGGGTGCCAGTTATGGTCGGTCATATTAATTATAAGCTTCGACACATTAAAGGATACGTAATTGAAAACAGCTATATTCATCATAAAGTAAGAAACTACACAACAAAGGAAATTTATAAAGTGCTGACAGAAGATAATGGCTTAAGTAAAGTTCAGAAGAACAACCCCACAATCGACTGGAGCAGAGTGTGGAAAAATATTCATTTGAAGACCTCAGCATCTAATGTAAGAGCTACGTGGTACTGTGCAGTAAACAAAATCGTCAGCACAAATGAGCGTCTCTTCAGGATCGGCATATCAAACACGGACAAATGCATGGACTGTCAGCAGACAGACACTCTACTTCATCGATTCACTTGCGGTGCAGCTAATGAGATATGGCAATGGGTAAGGCGCAAGCTTGCTATTATGAACCGCACGTCAGTCAGTAATATAACTGTGGAGGAACTGTTAGCTCCAACGAGCTGGCCGTATCCAGACCAAAAGAGAATGTCCACATATTGGTTAATGGGCAAGTTCATTGAGTATTGTTTGGCAAATGAGAGAAAGTCCCTTCTGGAATTACAGCATGACATCATGCAGGAGTACGCGAAATGCTCGAAGCACGGGAAATGGAAAGTAATGATGGGTGGTTATTTACCTGCTGTTCTTGATTTAAACTGACCATAGAGATAGTGAAGATTATATTACAGATTAACTATGAAAAAGAAGCATATATTCTTTCTAGTATTCCACAGGAGGGTGGATTTTGTTGACATACTATCAAGGAGACTGTTGAGAATCAACCGTTGAGTTTCATATTATTTGTTTCTAATAGAAGCCCAGAAGTGCTGCTATTTTTTGTTGTATGAAGAGCAAATTATCATTTAGTTTTATGGTTATGATAGATGCACAACACTACTCCATTTTCCTTACCTGGAAGAGAGGGAGAGACAAAGAAATAAGTGGTTGGTATCGTCCTTGTCAGCTGGAACGACGTCGACGGGTGTGTAGCATCAAGCAGTGCCGCGCTCTGAGTTACGAGAAGACGCACAGAAGGAGAGTATTAGACGATAGAACAATCGAACGATTATGGAATACAGCAGAAGTGCATTATTTTCGAGAAGACAAACTCAAAGCCGCAGTGCAAATGTGCAAATTCCCGTCCAGCATCGATACCACAGAAAAATAAAAAAAGAAAAAAATAGAAAAAAAAAAAAAAAAAAAAAAAAGTGGTAGAGTGCCAGAATACAAATTCAAAGGTCGCGGGTTCGATCCCCGCCACGTCCTAGCATTTTTATCTGTCACTTCCCACTTCTTTCCCCTCTGGCAATATTGCTCATGTGAAAAATACCGAGTAGCACCGTGGTTCGGAACCCACTTCAAACTGTAAGTCCCCCTATAACTGGCTGAGTAAGTCAGTTCGAAGGTCGGAGGAAGGCAACGGCATACCACCTCCAAACAGGACCATGTCTAGTAAAGCACTGTGGTGTTCAAACCAATCTTCGGATTGTTGACTACTTTACCTCTTTTTTAACAATCTTTTACTTTAGGCGCTACCTTTTATATACAATCGACTAACAAGCAAACATTCCCTTGGTCCTTAAATTTTAAAGCCCCCTTTTCTACATCTACATGGGATACTCTGCAAATCACATTTATGTGCCTGGCAGAGGGTTCATCGAACCACAATTATACTATTTATCTCCCATTCCATTCTCGAACAGCGCGCGGGAAGAAATAACACCTGAATCTCTCCGTTCGGGCTCTGATTTCTCGTATTTTATTCTGATTATCATTTCTACCTATGTAAGTGGGAGTCGACAATATATTTTCGCATTCGGAGGAGAATGTTGGCGATTGTAGTTTCGCAAGCAGCCCACGCCGCAGCGATAAGCGTTGTTGTTGTAATGATTCCCATCCCAGATCCTGTATCATTTCCGTAACGCTGTCTCCCCTGTATCGTGACAATACGAAACGAGCTGCCCTTCTTTGGACTCTATCGATGTCCTCCGTCAAACCCACCTGATAAGGATCCCACACTGGGCAGCAATACTCCAAACAAGGACGGACAAACGTAGTGTTTTCATTTATAACTTTCTATTTCCATGATTTATAATCTTAAATATACGAGTTAGAACAAAAAAGCATGTAAATATAACATGACAGCAAATCTGTTTTCTATGTAATTACTTTTTGTTAAAAATATATGTAACTACTATATTGTACCTGATTATATGAAGTTTCGCCCATTTTGAATTGTATGACTGGCAGATTTAGATTATCAACAGACTTAAACTTCTAAACACTCTTTTTATATACAACTGACTGCTATGTAACCCTTCCTTTCGCTTGTTTTACATTATTAATGTTTTTTTTCAAAATTTCTCAAGTGGCCCATTTTATAACCTTTTATTGCATGATTATAATCTTATCGTCTCAGACAGAATCCTGTATCGATATATGTATATACGGTTTCAATACAAAAATCATGTAAACAAACCTTGACTACAAATTAACTACAAGATGTTAATACTCTATTGAGACCAACTCTGTATTGCCTATACCTTCTTCAAATAACAGGATTGCCGCGGTGGAGTAGCCGAGCGGTCTAAAGCGTCTCGCTGCGGAGCGCGCGGTTGCTCGCTGTGGAGGTTAGAGTCCTCCCTGGGGCATGGGTGTATGTGTTGTCCTTAGGTTAGTTTACCTAGGTTTAAGTAGTTTGTAAGCTACGGACTGATGACCACGCAGTTTGCACACACACACACACACACACACACACACACACACACACACACACACACCCATGCCCCAGGGAGGACTCGAACCTCCACGGCGACCAACCGCGCGCTCCGCAGCGAGACGCTTTAGACCGCTCGGCTACTCCACCGCGGCTCTGCAATGTTACGCCTAGATATTTGAACGACGCGACAGCATCAAGAAGCTCACTACTAATGCTGCATTAGAACATTATGGGATTGCTTTTCCTACTCTTGTACATCACTTTACAGTTTTCGACATTTACAGCCATTCATCACACCAACAGGAAATTTTATCGATGTCATCCTGTATGCTATTACAGTCAATTAATAACGACACCCTCCCATACAGTATCATCAGCAATCAGCCGCAAATTACAAGTTAGTCTGCCATCAGATCATTTATACAGATAGAAAATAATAGCGGTCCTATCACACTCCCCTGGGGCACGCCTGACGATGCACTCGTCTCTGATGAACACTCGCCGTCGAGAACAACGTACTGCGTTCTATTACTTAGGAAGTCTTCCAGCCAGTCACAAATCTGTGAACCTATTCCGTAAGCTCGTAACTTCGTTAGCAGTCTGCAGTGTGGCACCGCTTCGAACGCCTTTTTGAAGTCGAGGAAAACGCAATCCGCCTGTTGCTCTTCATCCATGGCTCGCAAGATGTCATGTGAGAAAAGGGCAAGCTGAGTTTCACATGAACTATGTTTCCTAAACCAGCGCTGATTCATGGAGAGAAGCCGTAATATATTTCATAAAAATGCATTTTTAAAATCCATCAGCTGTTTATTCAAAGCCTTATATATCTACCATTTTCGGTCAATATACCATCTTCATGGATTAAAAGGTGTTAAAACTGAATGGTAAAATACATCAAATAAAATACATCTGTATGTTTCAGCCAGATGTATGTTATTTCATGAAATGTACCATTCAGTTTTAACACCTTTTAATCCGTGAAGATGGTAAATTGACCGAAACTGTAGATATATAAGGTTTTGAATAAACAGCTGATGGTTTTTAAAAAATGCATTTTTATGAAACAAATATGTGGACCTGTTTCATATACTCGTATCTTGGTTAGCAATGTGCTTTGTGGCACCGCGTCAAATGTCTTATTGAAGTGATTTCATCCATGGCTCGCAAGATGTCATGTGAGATACCGGCAAGCTGAGTTTCACATGAACGATGTTTCCTGAACCCGTGCCGATTCATGGAAAGACGCTTATCTGTCTCAAGGAAATTTATTATATTCAAGCTACGAACATGCCCCAAAATTCTACAGGAAACAGATGTCAACGATACTGGACTGTAATTGTGTGAGTCAGTTCTTTTACATCTTCTAATATATAAAGCAGAGTGTCCGTATGTTTGTACATGTTGCATACAAATCTACAGTTTTCTTCCAATCTTTCTGAAATTTTGTACACGTAAGCTTCAAACCATGAGGACGGTCGCCGTAAGTGTAAGTACCACATACGATATATAGTTCACGAGATGTGACGTCATAAACAATGAGATGCGCGAGAAACTGCTGCATTTTGCGACAATGCTGCTCATTTTCTCCTAAACCATTGGACCGATTTCAACCAAATTTGGTACACACATTCCTTACTGTGAGGTAACATTTGCTGCATGGTTAAGAATTACATACGGTACATAGTTCAAAAGATATTAAGTCATAATCAATAGAAATCGCAAAAAATGCCATATAATGCGGCGAGACTTTCGGAATACACTGTATGAGAATGACAGTACTTAGCGACTTGGAACAAACTTTAAACATAATTTCAAACCTTTATTAAACTTTTTCTCGCTGGCAAACACAGTAAAATGATGAAAGGAAAAAAGTTTCTCGCTTACTACTTTTCCGCTGTTTATGGAGTAAAACTACGGCTCTCGGTATGACGTTACAATTTATGATTTCAACACTACAAATTGTAGCTACAGGAAATTTTACAGATAGTATAAACGTATATAGTTCAATGTAGCTTCTAAATTGTATCACATTGCGACACGTAGTTCATGAGAAATCAGCACATAACAGTAACGTTTCACTGTTCGTGGACTAAAACTACGGCATTCAGTATGACGTTACAATTTTTAATTTCTACACTACAAACTGAGGTTGCAGGAAATTTTGTCGACAGTATACACGCATATATTTGAATGAACCTTCTAATTTGTATCACAGTACGACACGTAGTTTATAAGATATGAGCACATAAACAGCAACGTTCATGGAAAACCGTCCCATCACGCACCAAGTTTCAATCCATTACTTCTTTACTACTAATTGTATTCCCAAGAGATTTTACAGACATACAGTCCTCAAAAATGTTCAAATGTTTGTATAGCTTATGGGACTTAACTACGGGGTCATCAGTCCCTAAAGTTACAAACTACTTATGTACTAGCTAATACTAAGGACGGCACAAATATCCATGCCCGAGGGGGGATTCGAACCCCCGACCGTAGTGGCCGTGCAGACCGTGACTGAAGCGCCTCAGTCCCCTCGGCCACCGCGGCCGGCCATACAGTCCTCATACAAATGAATATATACCTGAAAAAATGGCAGGAATACATAATACCCGGGCAACGCCGGGTTTTCAGCTAGTCTATAATAAAGTACAACGTTCAAACCATCAATCTTGCCTAGCCGGCCGCGGTGGCCGAGGTGACTGAGGCGCTCCAGTCACGGTCAGCACTGCCACTACGGTCGGGGGTTCGAATCCCCCCTCGGGCATGGATATTTGTGCCGTCCTAGTTTGTAAGTAGTTCATAAGTAGTTTGTAAGTTTAGGGACTGATAACCCCGTAGTTAAGTCCCATAAGCTTAACAAACATTTTAATAAAAAAAAAAAAAAAAAAAAAAAAAAAAAAAACCTTGCCTAATTTTGTAGCTATTAAGTGTTTGTATATTGACATAAAAGTTTTCTGGGTATGGTACCGCGTCATGATGTAAGGCTATTACTTAAATAACCGACGTTTCGGCCAACGTTACAGTGGCCTTCATCTGGGTAACAGTTACCCAGATGAAGGCCACTGTAACGTTGGCCGAAACGTTGGTTATTTAAGTAATAGCCTTACATCATGACGCGGTACCATACCCAGAAAACTTTTATGTCATCTGACTCTGGCCGCGAAAGCCTACGTAATTATGTTTGTATATGGATAAAAATTAGTTTGAAAAAATGTGGGCGTCTCTCCCGCCTTTACCTAGTATGTACCACAAAACTGCGGCTCTCGGTATGACGTTACAATTTATAATTTAAACACTAAAAATTGTAGCGACAGGAAATTTTACAGACAGTACACACATATACAGTTTAATGTAGCTTCTAAATTGTATGACAGTACAAGACATAGTTCATTAGATATGAGCACATAAACTGTAACGTTCCGCTGTTCATGCACTAAAAATACGGCTTTCGGCATGACGCTATGATTTATAATATCTACACTACAAATTGTAGCTGCAGGAAATTATACAGACAGTATATTCGCATATAGTTGATGGTACCTTCTAAATTGTATCACAGTACGACATGTATTTCACGAGGTATGAGCACATAAACAGCAACGTTTATGGAAAACCGCCCCATCACGCAGCAAGTCTTAATCTATTGCTTCCTTACTACAACGGATTCACAACAGATTTTACAGACATACAGCACTTATACAAACAAATAAATATCTAAACAATTATACAGTTGTGCAACATATAACTCAATAAATGTGAGATCGTACGAATATTACATGTCAGCTGCACTTACAATATTGTACATTAGGCGAGACAGCCTTCTTTCTTATTTATTCTTCGATAAATATAGGCCGGCCGCGGTGGCCGAGGTGACTGAGACGCTCCAGTCACGGTCAGCACGGCCACTACGGTCGGGGGTTCGAATCCCCCCTGGGGCATGGATATTTGTGCCGTCCTAGTTCGTAAGTAGTTCATAAGTAGTTTGTAAGCTTAGGGACTGATGACCCCGTAGTTAAGTCCCATAAGCTTAACAAACATTTGAACATTTTTTGATAAATATAGCATGTTTTTAGAAAAAAAGGAGATGGGCAGATGGAGAAGGGGTAGGAGTACTAACTCAAGGGAGGAATAAATAAATACATACCCGGGAAAAGCCGGTTTTTCAGCTAGTTTCTTATAAATGGGAGTCACCTGCGCTTTTTTCCAATGACTGAATTAAAGATTCGCGGTAAATGCAAGCTAAGTATGAGGCCAATACCGAACTGGTATTCCATCCGGACCAGAAGTCGTTTTGTATTCATTTGTCTCAGCTGCTTTTCTACACCGGAAATATGTAGTACTATGTCCTCATGTTGGGAATTAGAGCGTTAATCAAATGATGGTATGTTTGTACGGTCCTCCTGCGAGAATGATTTCTTAACGGTTAAATTTAGAACTTCAGCTTTCCGTTTGTTTTCTCCTATTACTTTTCCGGAATCATCAACGAGATACTGCATAGAAGCCTTTGACCCTCTTATGTATTTTACGTACGATCAAACATTTTTCGGGTTCTTGGAAAGATTTCTTGCTAAGATATGGCTATGATAATTATTCTATGGGTCGGTCATCAATCTTTGTATAGACGCACGAATCTTTGACTTTTGCCTGTTTTGTTCTTTTCGTATCTCGTATCGTTTCAGAGATATTTGCAAAAATAACACAGATTTTGAGATGTCTGTCTGCCCGTCTGTCTGTCTGTCCGTAACGTGTCGCCATACAATTTTATTATGTAAGCCACATTCCACGATTCTGAAGATGATTTTTTGTCGAAACGCGTCAATAAACGCACGACCACGTCACTATCTGTGGCTCTCTAATTTTACACAGCGACCTAATAGCACTGTTTACCAATTAATACGTTTCATACTGACTTTTGATCACCCGATACATGCTTGGTGTACTTTCGCCCGACACACTGCCCCCTTTTTTCTCTCATCATGGAAGTAGTGTCTATTTTCCTACCAGATCTTACCCCCTGCCTATGCTAGTGTACTCTCTCGCGCTGCCGCCCCCGCACTTACTGACCTCCGCCCCCTCTGCCCCCAGTGGAGCTGGAGGCGGCGCGCTCGCCGGCGGCGGCTGACGTGGCGGCGCCCGTGTCCGCCTCCGCGGCGCCGACGCCGGGGGCGGACTCCCCGTCGCCCGCCCCCGAGCCGGAGCTGCCCCCGACCGACGCCTCCGCCTCCGCCACGGTGCCTTCTTCCGCGTCCTCCTGCTCCGCCTCCGACGACGAGCGGGGGCGGACCGCCTCCGGGGGCGGCCCCGTCCACACCGACGCCGCCCTCTGCGCCGCCTCCGCCTCCGACGCCGCCTCCGCCTCCGACGACAGCCCCCCGGGGGTGGCCGCCGCCATCGGACTGCAGGGACTGCTCAGGTGAGCACCGAACACCACCTGTTCCCAAATTTCTGCACCACATCATTCTAAAAGGTTGATCATAGCTCCAGGGAACCTCATTTCTTACATATGGGTTGTTCAGAGCACATAGTAAATTTTTGAACATTTTGGACTAATTTCACTTTTGACCCGTTCCAGGCCAAATCTTACATCTTTAAACAAGCAATTCTTATACAGGATTACTCATAAATGAGGAAAAATATTTCGTGCAAAGTGTCACACACTGAGCTACAAACAAATTATTTTTGCGCGTGTTGTTATGTCGATAAATGACTGTGCAATTGAATGGTAAAAATCTGGAAATATGACGTGGACTTTCACCTACATATTTATATTTTCGCAAAATCTCTTTTTTCCGAAATTTTATATACATAATAAAATTAATTTCATAATTCATGTCTTTCGGGTTGAAATTTTGTATTTATACTTTTTTCTTTGAAGTTCATCTACGTAGTTGTATTTTTTCGTAATACCGCGGTGTTCCAAAATTTTATGGAAGAAGTAAAAAAATTAACTTCGTCTTTTTCGGATCACAGAAGATACAATAAATGTTAAATACCGTTTGCTTCGGCTACCCTAACGAACTGAAATGGTTTCTGCATTTTTGTAGCCAATTTGTGTACTTCCAAATATCTAAGAAATTTTTGACAAAAATATTTACTGTGATACTGAATAGGTAGATTTGTGGTTATTTTTGTTTAAAGGTTGCAATTACTGCGTAGTTAGTGTTGCAAAATATTTACATAATAATACCACTATGTAACAGAAAAACATTCTCGAGCAACGCTCGATCACCCGATATTTTTTCTAATTTGTGAACAAAAATGTTTCGTTTAATATTTCTGTACTTAATGATTGAAATAATATTATTTATTTTTTAAAACATTATGGAATGTGTACGATCTGAAAGATTGAATTCACAAAAGGTAGGCGTAGATTGCAAATTTACTTTATGGTAACCAGTTTCGACCACTTAAGTGGTTATCCTCAGACTTCTACATCAATAGTGTTGGCCACCGGTTGTGTAGAGTTCTACCTGCCTGAATGATGGATGTGCTCCTGCAACATTAAACTTTGAACGCAAAATAATTCTTTCAATATAAAATGGCCACTCCAGTTGTGGTGCAGGAAACAATCTCCATAATGCTAGTCAGTCAGTATTGTTTCTAATGTTAATTTTTTCACGATTATCATCCATATTATTGAGACACTCTGTTACCTCCTTGAGCTATCGGTTCTAGGTGTACGTCCTATGGTGTTCTTTCATCATTTCACTTCCTGCCTCTTTTCGACTTTCGTCCTTCTTGAAAGGATCTGTTCCCTCGAAGCTTTTGCTCGGGAGAAGCACATTTCTGGATACTTTAAGTGTAATTCCTGTTTCTTGAAGGTCTTTATGAACTTCGAGACTCGGTGTTCCTACGTTTTCTTGTTATAAAAGTAGGAAAATATCTTGTTGGTCTCTCTCTTTGAGCTCATGCGATAAAAATTAATCCTCGTTTTCTGTATGGTGTCTTTTTTCCTTTCCATACGTTGGTACAGTTTACTGTTATGTCCTGTCTTGTACTCACCGATCTCTCTGATTGGTCCAAGAATCTCTCTCGGGATTTTTCTTTCGCTTCCAACTTTTCCATATGACATTTTTGTTCAATACAAGGCATTCTGCTGCGTACAATGCGTACGGGCATATGACTGAACAATAATGCTAAATTTGGGTTGACGGATATCGATCTTTTGTTGTACACATTCCTGGTTAGCTGATGTGCCATTTCCATCTTGTTGAACATAGACATGACTGCTACTTTCCGCCCACATAAGCACTTAAATTTATCAGCTTTTTTGATTTTCCCCCGTTCCACAATGAGCTTTTTGTGAGCTGGCTTGATGTTGGGTATAAACTCTGTTTTCTGGAAAGAGATTTGCAGGTGTCCTTTCGCTATTTCGGTTTTCAGTTCGTTAATTTTTCAGCAGTATCCAGGGAATCAGAAAATATCGCTAGGTCATCTGAAAAAGGAAGACAGTCGATAATAAGGTCATTTTTCTTGTATCCCATTCTGACACTATTCTCAGCTTGTCCCTTATTCATCTGTTTGCGGCATTCCTCGAATAACTTTCTTCAGAACGCAGTTGAGAAGACGCGAGAGACCATCTCCTTGCCTGACACGAGGTTTGATTTCAAAGATGTCCGAAACTTTTCCCCTTAATTTCTCCCTGAAGGTCGTACTGGTTAAGGCCTGTTGAGTATTAGCTACTCGTTTTGTTGTCTAAGCCCATTTCAAAAAATGTTCAAATGTTTGTAGAGCTTATGGGACTTAACTACGGGGTCATCAGTCCCTAAACTTACAAACTACTTATGAACTAGCTAATCCTAAGGACGGCACAAATATCCATGCCCGAGGGAGGATTCGAACCCCCGACCGTAGTGGCCGTGCAGACCGTGACTGGAGCGCCTCAGTCCCCTCGGCCACCGCGGCCGGCAAGCCCCTTACCTTCAGAATACAAATGAGTGTTTGGAAGTTTCGTTGCATGTGTCCTAACTTTGATATCAAGTGACAATAAGATAGACATTAAGTGACAATACATATTTTGTCTATGCATTGCAGCCTAATGCTGTATGCTTTCTCTAAGTAATGCTAGCCACCCTAACCACAATGAATCTTGGAAAGTGTTGTTTATAATCGTTGGACGAATGGTTGTAGTATTTTATTCATTTCAGCAACTGTTCAGATTATAAATTAATGAAATGCAGCAACCAGTGGCTTGTGTTTATTTATTTTAGACGACCGTTTTCGGGCGCTTGAGTGCCCTTCTTCTTGGTCTCTATACAGGTAAACAAGTGCATTGTGTAACATTTACATGCTATATAAGTAATTACAGTTCCTCTCTACCACTTCCAGACGAGATACTCATCTTTTCAACATTTCGATGTATGGGGGTTCTGCTCGTTGCAACATTATTCTCCTGGGGCGTCGTGGTACAAATAAATACTCGATATGTACAATTTTTCACTTCTTCTTTAATTTGAAACCAAACTTTTAATGCTTTGGTGAGGCGAGTGTCAACAGCCGTAATATATTTCATAAAATGCATTTTTTTTTTTAACCATCAGCTGTTTATTAGAAACCTTATACATCTACCAGTTTCGGTGATAGACCATCTTCATGGATAAAAAGGTGTTAAAACAGAATGGTGAAATGCATCAAATAAAATACATCCAACTGAGATAAACAGGAGTCAGTATAAATAAAAGTGTAAAAAATTACTGTGGTCATCTTAGATAAAATCTATCAGTCAAACATGACATAAAAGGTGAGAACAGTCTAAGATGACCACAGTAATTTTTTACACTTTTAGTTATACTGACTCCTGTTTATCTCAGTTGGATGTATTTTATTTGATGCATTTTACCATTCTGTTTTTACACCTTTTTATCCATGAAGATGGTCTATGACCGAAACTAGAAGATGTATAAGGTTTTTAATAAACAGCTGATGGTTTAAAAAAATGCATTTTATGAAACCAACTTGCTTCTCCACCAAAACATTACAAATTCAAACTTGCGTACAACAACAACAACAACAACAACACGGACTGATATAGATTCCAAAGCACTTTGCGAAAGCCAAAACTCCAAACCCCCACGCAAGGCGGTGAGGCAAATATATAACATCGGCAATAATGACCTTGCATTATGCATTCTTCATAACAATTGAATACACTAATTTACAATGAACAAACACACAAAGAAAACATTTCATGTACACAAAAATAATCACAATATAAAATGAAAACTATACATACAATAATTTTACAAGCCACATATCGTTTTAAGACTTAATCACGCTACTTTTTGTTTGACAACAAAACAAAATGTTAAATGTCAATTAATTAGTTAAAGAGTTTTGTGTCCCAGCCTCGTCGCCGCTTTTGTGTCTCGTTTCCGTCGTAGGTGTCGGTGGCGGAGTGGAATGAGACCGACACAGGAATAAAGATAGCACGCTGGTGCAGGTACGGAGGGGAGCAGCCAGAAACTAGAAACACTAGAGTAAATTAGAACGAGATATATATTGCACAGAATTTATACAATACTTAACTTTTACAGACATCAGTACTGCAGATACAGAGTGGAGCTAGAGGCCTGCCTAGTGCCTAACTGATAGCCAAGTCTTCACTGGTGCCTATCTGATTACGAAGGTCCTAACTGGTTGCTATCTCAGTCCCAAGTGGACGATCTCGTTCCGTGGTGGCCACGAGCGTAGTTGCAGCAGAGGGCGCTCGTGGCTGTCGTCGTAAGAACGCCGCGCCGTGCGTGCATGGCGGCGCGCGGCGAAAGTAGGTGGCGCGCACTTTGTACTTGTGCGACACCACAAAGAGTACATCATACATGTTCCTAACATATACTGAGCTATCACATATCTTGGCCGTTCTGAAAATAGGTTCAAAATCTCACGTCAATCAATATATACAAATTAATACAATATAGGAATTTCGACTATTACATTAATTAACACAAGTAGCTGGTCAATACAACTTATTTATGAGCCTAACAAATATACAATGCTATTTATCTTAATGTCTTTATGTTTTACAAAAGTTTGTACCGTTCGTCTGTCTATTTATTGAAATAATGTACGATGACAAACGTATTGTTTATAGAACTGTCTGGAAACGTCTCATACAAATCTCTTAATTAATGAAATCTACCACTTGTTTTGATCACAGTGTCACCGAGACACAGTCCTACACTGATTCCTAGACTGGCTATTTCGTTTGTATCTTCACACGCAAAATATATCACTATTGCACCACACGATTCCGGGTCCGACGCAGACGGTATCGTACAATAACATTGGAATGAGAGGGCCAGCAGTATGGTCACCATTGGTATACAGTAAAGGCTATAGAACGAACAAAAGTCGGTTACAGAAATTTGAGGCAGTTTCGAACCAAATAGATTGTAATTAAGATAAGTTAATATAATGGGATAAAATTAACACTTACATTTTATGCCGGTCGCGGTGGCCGAGGGGACTGAGGCGCTCCAGTCACGGTCCGCACGGCCACTACGGTCGGGGGTTCGAATCCCCCCTCGGGCATGGATAGTTGTGCCGTCGTTAGTTGTAAGTAGTTGATAAGTAGTTGCAAGTTTAGGGACTTATGACCCCGTAGTTAAGTCCCATAGACTCTACAAACATTTGAACATTTTTTTTACATTTTATCCCATTATATTTGTGGTGTCGCACAAGTACAAAGTGCGCGCCACCTACTTTCGCCGCGCGCCGCCATGCACGCACGGCGCGGCGTTCTTACGACGACAGCCACGAGCGCCCTCTGCGGCAACTCCGCTCGTGGCCAGCACTGAACGACATCGTTCACTTGGGACTGAGATAGGAACCAGCTAACACTTCGGAATCCGATAGGCACCAGTGAAGACTTGGCTATCAGTTAGGCACTAGGCAGGACTCTAGCTCAACTATGTATCAAAATTCTGCAGTACTATGTAAAAGTTAAGTATTGTATAAATTCTGTGCAATATATATCTCATTCTAATTTACTCTAGTGTTTCTGGTTCTGGCTGCTCCCCTCCGTACCTGCACCAGCGTACTATCTTTGTTTCTGTGTCGGTCTCGTTCCACTCGGCCACCGACACCTACGACGGAAACGAGACACAAAAGCGGCGACGAGGCTGGGACACAAAAGTGGCGACGAGGATGGGATACAAACATATTAACTTATCTTAATTACAATCTGTTTGGTTCGAAACTGCTCCAAATTTCTGTAACCGACTTTCTATAGCGTTTACTGTATACCAATGCACTTGTTAGTCTGTATAGAGAGCAGAAGAAGGGCACTCAAGCGCCCGAAGCCGGTCGTTAAAGTTAAAAATAAACAACCACAAGCAAACGGTTGCTGCATTTCATTAATTTACGAATGGTTGTGCTTAGGACAACTAAAGATGACGATGCCATAAGCCATCACTGTTTGGGAAGGGGTAAGTACCGTATGGTGTGGAAGGTTGGTCCAAGATGTGGATACCGGTATTCATGTCCTAGATGGTGAACCACAGGTAGCGTACGTAAGTGGTCCTGACCGTAGGGATGGCAGATGTCTTGAAATAAGTTTGGAAATCTTGGACATACTCTGAGTCAAGATTACCTGACATTAACCTTTAAACGGAAACATAGGTCGATAGTACATTATTAGAAACATCCAGTCTGACAGACCGGATTTTTTTCCCCTCAATATTTTTTTCACATATTTATTATTTTTTATAATTTATTGCCGGCCGCGGTGGCCGCGGGGACTGAGGTGCTCCAGTCACAGTCTGCACGGCCACTACGGTCGGAGGTTCGAATCCCCCCTCGGGCATGGCTATTTGCGCCGTCCTAAGTATAGGGTTGTTCGTAAGTAGTTTGTAAGTTTAGGGACTGATGACCCCGTAATTAAGTCCCATAAGCTTAACAAACATTTGAACATATAATTTATTAATGTGTTTAGGATAATATTTTGTGGTTTTGAAATGAAACATCAAATTGAGTATTAAATAAGTTTTACTTGTTCAAAATTAACGAGGTTATTGTTCTTGTTGGTTCCACTGATTTCCATAGAAAATCTTTTTTATTCTTTTTCCCAACAAAAAATTAGTGGCATACCGCTTTTGTTCTCTGCGTGTATTGTCATCAATTATTTCTTGTTCATCTTCCAATAGATTGTAACAATCGTCATCGTCATCATCATCATCTTCATCACTACTGTTACTATCAGCCTGTTAACATCGTTTCTTCTTCCCTCATCGTCTTCTCTTGCGTCGGTAATTGTAAAGTCGGAATCAGCATCTGAGAAATCATTTTACATCTTGGATTCACCACCACTCTCCTGCAACAATTTTCTCAAAATTGGCATCACTACACCGCATTCTCTCGTAGATTTACGAGTGCTTTCTGAAGCATTATCCATCATGGCCTCTTCGAAATAAATAAATATATATATATATATATATATATATATATATATATATATATATATATATATATAAAAGAAGCATATCACACAAGAAAAGACATAATAGAAAAAATTAAATGAACGTAATAGGAAACATCCGGTCTAACAGACCGAGCCATTGCAAACGCAATCCGAAACATCCGATCCGACAGACCTGCAAGTTTTATAAAATTAATGCTTACCTG
Source organism: Locusta migratoria (assembly GCA_026315105.1). NCBI lineage: Eukaryota > Metazoa > Arthropoda > Insecta > Orthoptera > Acrididae > Locusta > Locusta migratoria. The sequence continues at coordinate 16,207,690 of CM048754.1, forward strand.
ACAGCCAGAATCAGAAAATGGTCTACAATGCTTCTCAACGTATATTATTTTACATTGTGTAGGTAGTGTGGAGGGGATAGTTCGCAAGCAGAACAGTGTTGCCACAGGCCACATTATAAAAACCCTAACGGTCTCTCAGACCGGTGTTTCTGTTTAAGGGTTAAATATAAGGAGAGGCATTGAATTAAATTTTGTGTTGTGGCAGGGACTCGAACCTGGGACCTCCTACTTATTAGGTAGGTGCTTTAGACCGCTCAGCTAAGACAGCGTTGCAGCCAAAGCGACTATACGGACTGTCTTAAAGCACGTCTCCCTCCACACCACATACATATACATCTACATGGGATACCCTGCAAATCACATTTAAGTGCCTGGCAGAGGGTTCATCGTACCACCATTATACTATTTATCTCCCATTCCATTCTCGAATAGCGCCCAGGAAAAATGAACACTTGAATCTCTCTGTTCGAGCTCTGATTTCTGGTATTTTATTCAAATGTTAAAATGTTTGTAGAGTCTATGGGACTTAACTACGGGGTCATCAGTCCCTAAACTTACAAACTACTTATGAACTACCTTATACTAAACACCGCACAAATATCCATGCCCGGGGGGGATTCGAACCCCCGATCGTAGTGGCCGTGCAAACCGTGATTGAAGCGCCTCAGTCTCCTCGGCCACCGCGGCCGGCATATTTTATTCTGATGATCATTTCTACCTATGTAAGTGGGAGTCAACAACATATTTTCGAATTCGGAGGAGAATGTTGGCGATTGGACTTTCGCAAGTAGCCCACGCCGCAGCGATAAGCGCCGTTGTTGTAATGATTCCCATCCCAGATCCTGTAACATTTCCGTGACGCTGTCTCCCCTGTATCGTGACAATACGAAACGAGCTACCCTTCTCTGGACTCTTTCGATGTCCTCCGTCAAAGCCACCTGATAAGGATCCCACACTGGGCAGCAATACTCCAAAAATGGACGGACAAACGTAGTGTATGCAGTTTCTTTTGTAGTTCTGTTGCATCTTTCAAGGGTTCTGCCAATAAAACGCAGTCTCTGGTTCGCCTTTCCCACGATATTATCTACGTGTTCTTTCCAGTTTAAGTCCGAAGTAATAGTAATTCCTAGGTATTTTGTGGAGTTTACGGCCTTCACATTTGATTTAATTCTGCCTCACGTTCCCTGTGAAATGCGTATCAAATTGCCAGATGTTCAAATGTTTGTACACCTAATGGGACTTAACTACGGGGTCATCAGTCCCTAAACTTACAAACCACTTATGAACTAGCTAATCGTAAGGACAGCACAAATATCCATGCCGGAAGGAGGATTCGAATTCCCGACCGTAGTGGCCGTGCAGACCGTGAATGGCGCGCCTCAGTCCCCTCGGCCACCGCGGCCGGCCCCAGCAAAGGACAATCCCGGCCACTGCCCAATATTTTAATTCAATTCCTCTCCTTATATTTAATAGCTTTGGTAAAACGAGACAATGTTGTTTCAAGGAAATGCATTATTTGGTGATATTTATGTCACGGTATTAGCAAGAGACTGAGTCCGCCCTGTCAGCACAGTGGACAGAGTTCTCAGTGATCGCCCTCGTGCTGTGGTTCCAGGGTTCGAGCGCTGGTGGCAGCGGCAGCCATCGCCGCGTCCCCCGAGCCTGCGGCGTCGGGGGCGGTGACCCCCGAGGGCGGGGGCGGCTCGGGGGCGGCCGCCTCGTGCTCCGCCCCCGGTGCCGCCTCCGCAGCCGCCGCCGCGGTGGCCGCCGCCGGCTGCTGGGGCGGCGAGGAGCGCGCGCGCATCGCCGAGTACCTGCAGCGCGCAGACACCGCCGTCATCTTCCCGGAGCCCGTGCCCGAGCCGGGCGCCGAACCCGAGACCGCCGCCGCCGCCGCCGCCAGCGCCGACGCCGCTACCGGTGAGTGCCCGGCGCTTCGCTGCAGACCGCGCCATTGTCAGCAGCAGTCGCCTGCATGCGTCATTGCATTGGGAAGAAATTAAATGTGGTGTCCCACAAGGATCCAGCTTAGGGCCATTGCGTTTTCCTATCCTCCCTGGGGCATGGGTGTGTGTGTTGTCCTTAGGTTTAAGTAGTTTGTAAGCTATGGACTGGTGACCACGCAATGTTCAAATGTTTGTAAATCTATCGGACCAAACTGCGTGGTCATCAGTCCGTAGCTTACAAACTACTTAAACCCAAGGACGACACACACACCCATGCCCCAGGGAGGACTCGAACCTCCACGGCGAGCAACCGCGCGCTCGCAGCGAGACGCTTCAGACCGCTCGGCTACTCCAGCGCCGTCCACTTGGGATTAGGACTGCCTCATCAGTAGCCAGGCTTCTGCTTTGTTAAACTATATATCTGCATTCCACTAGTCTTCAGTTAACAAAGTTCAGTATTATAATGTTTCTTCGCAATATACGTATTGTTCTAATCTAGCTTGGTGTATCTAGTTTCGGCTGTCCCACTGGCTGGTCACCTCATACTCTGTACCCGCACACGCGTGCATCCTATTTCCCTGTGTCGGTCTCTCTCTCTACTCGGCCACCGACACCCAGGATAACCAGCGGAAACGAGACATACAAGAGGCGACAAGGATGGGATGCAAAACATACTTGACCCCTTCACTCTGTGACTAATATAACTCCAGATATTGACTCCTGGAGAATAATTCCGCACGCGGCATCTCATATTGATACTGTGAGCTTAGTGCTCAGTGCCCTCAGCTTGCCCATCTAATTCCATACAAATCGCAATACTGGCTCAAGTCTGGGGACCCGACACGAGTAATTGCTGCCTCTGCCCTACGTTTCGATTCACTGCCGCCACAGTCCCGTCCTCCCGATTGGCGCAGCGATGTGTCACATGACCGCCGCGACGGACCAATGGAGACGCCCCGAGGCCGAAGGACAGACGAGGCGGAATGAACCACTGTGCCTCTAGCAATTATTTCTGTTTATCGCCCCATTTACGGCGTCGTCGGAGCACAGTGTCTGGGAGAATCCCTCAGCCCTGAAGGCTCAAGGAACGCTCCTCAGACACACACACACAGGGCCGTCAGGAGGGAAGGAAAGAGAGCGCCTTTAATTGAAAGCAATTAGCGAGCCCGATATATATATATATATAGTCGGAGACCGGGCGCAGGGGATGCTTCGCGTCGTGGATTCGGGGCAGTCCTTTTCCGTCTGGCGCGTCACCGAAGCCAACCCTTGCCCTATACAGGGCCGGCGCGGGGAAAAAAAGACGGCCAAATACGGAAATAAAAACGGCAGTGGCAGCGCCGGGGTCTCCTTATAATTGGGCCGCAGCCGTAATGGGGGCCTCGTCTTGTTAACAGCGGTAACAAACCGGCCGGCGGTTTATTTTTATTTGGAAGACACTCGTGAATGCCTCCTTTATTTACGCCCGCGCTTCGACCCTCTCATCTGTCGCGGCTTTGGAAATTGCCCGATTCCTCCGTCGGCCTTTTCTCTCTTCTTTCTTTTTTTTCGTTCCGCCCCCGCACCCCCCACCCCTCCGCCCCCGTGGCGCATGATTCCACCTTATTGTTTCCGCCCACGAGACTCCGCCAATCGCCGAACCGCTAGACAGACATTGGCGTCTGGTGCGAGTCTTCCAGACCACATACGTCTCGCTCGTCTGTCTTGCCAGCCAAGAAGATACGTCCAAATGAATGTAGTAATTACACTTTTAAAAGACGGTCAGTGTTGACAGGTGTGCATGTCACAGCACCGACACTGTACATGGACGGAAATAAAAATTAGTCCACCCTCCTAGGAGTTTCTTCCAAATCATTAAGATTTACATACAGGGTGATTCAGATAACACTTGAATACCCTACTCATAGACGTCTGCCGCCTGACTTGTTAACCACTGCATCAGAACTGTTTTGACTTCGTCATCGTCTTGAAGACTCTGACCGCCCAGGTGATTCTTCAAGTGCAGGAATCGTAAAGTGTCTGTTTTCTCTCACCTTATTGTCCACTTCCTGCACGAAACTTTCAACGCCCACTCCGTTGTTCATCGTGCACATTTGTGCGGCATCTTTAAATGCTCTCACCCACTTCTTTACCATTCCATCACACATAATGTTCTCACCGCAAACTGCACAGATCTCACGATGAATACCGATCGCTTTTATGCCTTTAGCACTAAGAAGTCTTCTAACAGCCCATACACCACAGTCGGCGGAACTCACGATTATCGGAGGCATCTTAGACACTCGGTACACAACGTAAACAAGGAAGAATCAGACTGTAATGGCGTCAGTGCGTAGACAACAGATGTAGGTACCCTGTGAGCATAAAATTTTTGAGATGTCTTAGCACGCCTTTTTTTTAATTTTCAAAACCGTTCTTACTTAAAAAGTACGCTTCGTATACACGTTAATATAAGTGGCAATAAGATACTCAGTGTCTTACTGTCCCTTGGAGCACAAGCTTGCATCCAATGTCAGCACATCTACTGCTATCCCCCAGGTGCCAACCGCCTCCATCGGATCGAAGTCAACATCTCATCTCCAGGTGTACCATTTTTTCTGACACTGCATGTGACTTTGACCACACAAGTGATAACTGACAATGGTCTCCAAGAACATGTACTATCCCCCAGGAGGCATCCGCCGTCATCGGATGGAATCGACATCTTCTTTCCAGGTGTGCCAATATTTTTGTGACACTGTATGTGACTTTGAACACACAAGTAATAACTAACAATGGTCTCCACGGAACATCTACTATCCCTCAGGAGGCATCTGCCGCCGGCTGCGGTGGCCGAGCGCTCTGCGGCGCGCCAGTGACACTCTGCATGGCCACTAGGGTCAGGGGTTCGAATCCCCCCTCGGGCATGGATATTTGTGCCGTCCTTAGTATTAGCTAGTTCATAAGTAGTTTGTAAGTTTAGGGACTGATGACCCCGTAGTTAAGTCCCATAAGCTGTACAAACATTTGAACATTTGAGGCATCGGGCATCATCAGATGGAAACCGACATCATCTTTGCAGGTGTACCATTTTTTTTCTGACACTATGACTTTGAACACACAAGTGATAACTAACATTGGTCTCCTCCTCACATCTACTATCCCCCAGGAGGCATCTGCCATCATCTGATGGAAATCGACATCTTCTTTCCAGGTGTACTAATTTTTTCCTGACACTGTATGACTTTAAACACATAAGTGATAACTCCACAGAACATCTACTATCCCCCAGGACGCATCTGCCATCATCTGATGGAAATAGACATCTTCTTTCCATCTCTACAATTTTTTTCTGACACTGTATGGCTTTGAACACACAAGTGATAACTAACAATGGTACCCACAGAACATCTACTATCCCGCAGGAGGCATCTGCCATCATCTGATGGAAATCGTCATTTTCTTTCCAGGTACACCAATTTTTAATGACTCTGAACAACGGTCTCCACGGAATAGAACTGCCCTCGCAGGTATACCGTGTAGTGGGCGTTGTTCTGGGATCGTATCTCGGGAAACAACTCGCTGGGCGGGTGTTTACGGTTGTTCGTCGCGCCCCGGCACGGCACGTGCGGCGTCGAGATGCGCGGCGACGCCCGGCGCCGTCCGTCACGGCGGCGCCGCCGCTCGGCAGCGCGACCACGCTTTGCTTTTAAGGCGGCCGCCCCCCGCCCCCCGCGGCCGCTAAGCCGCCAGCAGGGACGCCGCCCCACGCCCCCAGCTCCCGCCCGCCTCTCACCTTTGACATCTCGCAGCCACCGCCACCGCCACCGCGGGTTAACTTGGCAGCCGCGGGATCAAGAGCCGCGCCGACGCCCACGCCCACGCAGACAAGTGCGCCCCCGACACCTCCTCTGGGCTGGCGGGGTGCCAGGGGAGCGAGCTTACGTGGGAAGCCGGGGAGTGTTGTTCCCTCTGGGGCACAGTGGGGGCTGCTTCTCGGAAATGTCTGCTGTTGCACAGTGCGGGAACAGCTGTTGAGGAAAGCTTTCCATGCTGCTACAATATTTCTGTTGTGGGTATTGTTGGTAAGGGGTACTGTTGTGGATATTACTAGTAAGGCAGCACCGGTACATTACAACAGCCGCTCCATGAACCTCTCCTTGTTGATACATGTTTCGTGATATGGGCATTGTTGAGACAGTTGTGTGAACAGCCTGGAAGCTGTACCCTCCAATGTACAGTGGCTGCTGCTTCGCAGAAATGTGTGCTGTTGTACAGTGCGGGAACAGCTGCTGGGGTAAGCTCTCCGTATTGCTACAATGTTCCTGTTGTGGGGATTGTAGGTACAGGATACTGTTGTGGATATTATTAGCAAGGCAGCACGGGTGCACTGTAACAGATAATGTCCCCTTGTTGAGACTTGTGTAAACAGCAGAGAAGCTGTTCCCTCCAGTGCACAGTGGCTGCCGCTTCGCAGAAATGTCTGCTGTTGCACAGCGGGGGAACAGCTGTTGAGGTGAGCTTTCCATGCTGCTACAATATTTCTGCTGTGGGGATTGTTGGTAAGGGGTACTGTTGTGGATATTATTAGCAAGGCAGCATAGAATCACTATAACAAATATTATCCCCTGCTGAATGATCTCTCCATGTTGTTACATGTTCCCTGACATGGGGATTGTTGAGATTGTTGTGTAAACAGCCGAGAAGCTGTTCCCTCCAGTGCTCAGTGGCTGCTGCATCGCAGAAATGTCTGCTGTTGTACAGTGCAGGAACGGCTGCTGGAGAAAGCTCTCCGTATTGCTACAATGTTCATGTTGTGGGGATTGTTGCTACAGGATACTGTTGTGGATATCATTAGTAAGGCAGCACGGGTAAACTGTAACAGATATTATCCCCTTTGGCCCTAACCTCTCGATGTTGTTACATGTTTCTTGATGTGGGGATTGTTGAGGCTGAGAAGCTGTTCCCTCCAGTGCACAGTGGTTGCCCCTTAGCGGAATTGTGTCCTATTGTACAGTGTGGCAAGAACAGCTAAAACAAGCTCTAAATGTTGCTGAAATGTTCGTGCTGTGGGGATTGTTGGTAAAGGATACTGTCATGGATATTATTAGTAAGGTAGCACAGGCACACTGTAACAGATGTTGTCTGCTGCTGGACGTACCTCTCCATGTTGGTACATGTTTCCTGATATGGGGATTGTTGAGACTGTTAAGTGAACAGCCTAGAAGCTGTTCCCTCCAGTGCTCCGTGGCTGCTACTTCGCGGAAATGTCTGCTGATGTGCAGGGCGGGAACAGCTGCTGGGGAAATCTCTCCTTGTTGCTATAATGTTCCTGTTGTGGGGATTGTAGGCACAGGATACTGTTGTGGATATTATTAGTAAGGCAGTACGGCTACACTGTAACAAATATTATCCCCTTGTTGAGACTTGTTTAAACAGCTGAGAACCTGCTCCCACCATTGTACAGTAGCTGCTACTTCGCGGAAATGTGTGCTGTTGTACAGTGCGGTAAAAGATGCTACCACAAGCTCTCCATGTTGCTGAAACATTGCTGCTGTGGGGATTGTTGGTAAGGGTTATTGTTGTGGCTCTATTATTAGTAAAGGCAGCATGTGTGCACTGCAACAGGTATTGTCCACTGCTTCATGAACCTCTCCAAGCTGTTACATGTTTCCTGATATGGGGGTTGTTGAGACTGTTGTGTAAACAGGCGAGACGCTGTTCCCACCATTGCACGGTGGATACTACTTTGTGGAAATATGTGCTGTAATACAGTGCAGGAACAGCTGCTAACACAAGCTCTCCATGTTGCTATAATGTTCCTGTTGTGGGGATTGTAGGCATGGAATACTGTTGTGGATATTATTAGTAAGGCAGCATGGGTACACTGCAACAGTCACTGCATGAACCTGTCCATGTTTCTGATATGGAAATTGTTGAGACTGTTACGTAAACAGCCGAGAAGCTGTTCCCACCACTGCACAGTGGCTGCTATTTCGCGGAAATCTCTGCTGTTGTGAAGTGCGGGAACAGCTGCTGGGGAAATCTCTCTGTATTGCTACAAAGTTCTTGTTGTGGGGACTGTAGGTACGGGATACTGTTGTGGATATTATTAGTAAGGCAGCACGTGTGCACTGTGCACTGTAACAGATATTATCCCCTGCAGCATGAATGTCTACATGTTGTTACATGTTTCCTGATGAGAATTGTTGAGACTATTGTGTAAACAGCCAAGAAGCTGTTCCCACCACTGTACAGTCGCTGCTACTTCACAGAAATGTGCGCTGTTGTACAGTGCGGGAACTGCTGCTGGGGAAAGCTGTCCTCGTTGCTACAATGTTCCTGTTGTGGGGATCGTTGGTAAGGGATATTGTCATGGCTATTATTAGTAAGGCAGGACATGTGCACTGTAACAGGTATCATCCCCTGCTGAATGAACCTATCCATGTTGTTACATGTTTCCTGATATGGGGATTGTTGAGACTGTTGTGTAAACAGCCGAGAAGCTGTTCCCTTCCTGCTACTTCGCATAAATTTGTGCTGTTTTATAGTGCGGTAATAGCTGCTAAGGCAAGCTCTCCATATTGCTGAAATGTTCCTCCTGTGGGGATTGTTGGTAAGCGATATTGTCGTGGCTATTATTTGTAAGGCAGCAAGGCGCATTGTAACAGATATTATCCCCTGCTACATGAACCTCTCCATGTTGCTTCATGTTTCCTGATATGGGGATTGTTGAGACTGTTGTGTAAACAGCTGAGAACCTGTTTGCACCAGTGCACAGTGGCTGCTACTTCGTGGAAATGTCTGCTGTTGTACAGTGCAGGAACAGCTGCTGGGGAAAGCTCTCCATGTAGCTACAATATTCCTGTTGTGAGGACTGTAGGTACAGGATACAGTTGTGGATATTATTAGTAAGGCAGCACGGGTACACTCCAACAGTCACTGCATGTACCTCTCCATGTTCCTGATATGGGGATTGTTGGGACTGTTGTGTAAACAGCCGAGAAGCTGTTCTCTCCAGTGCACAGTGGCTGCTACTTCATGGAAATGTGTGCCATTGTACTGTGTGGTAACAGCTGCTAAGACAAGCTCTCCATGTTACTGAAATGTTCCTGTTGTGGGGATTGTAGGTAAGGGATATTGTTGTGGCTATCATTAGTTCAAATGTTTGTAGAGCTTATGCGACTTAACTACGTGTTCATCAGTCCCTAAACTTACAAACTACTTATGAACTAGCTAATATTAACGACGGCACAAATATCCATGCCCGAGGGGGGGATTCGAACCCCTGACCGTAGTGGCTGTGCAGACCGTGATTGGCGAGCCGCAGTCCCCTCAGCCACCACGGTCGGCGCTATTATTAGTGAGGCAGCACTTCTGCACTGCTGCTTGTTGGTTGGGTTGTTTCGTTGGGATAGGGGGACTATGAGGTTATCAGTCCCCAGGTGGGGAGGGGAAGGATAGGAAAGGATGGCAGAGGGAAAGGAAATTCAGTCTGGGAAGTAAAGAAGGAAGGAAGACTGCATTAGCTTGGGGCTCCATGCTCGCCATGCACATACTTACGAAAGAACTGTGAACCTCCTGGGGGGCCCTTGCTGCATGAACCTCTCCATGTTGTTACATGTTTCCTGATATGGGGATTGTTGAGACTGTTGTCTAAAGAGCCGAGAAGCTGTTCCAGCGAATGTACAGTGGCTGCTACTTCGCGGAAATGTGTGCTGTTGTACAGTGTGGTAACACCTGCTAACACAAGCTCTCCATGTTGCTGTAATGTTCCTGCTGTGGGGATTGTTGGTAAGGGACATTGCTGTGGCTATTATTAGTGAGGTAGCACATGTGCACTGCAATAGATATTATCCCCTGCTGCCCTAACCTCTTCATGTTGTAACATGTTTCCGGATATGTGAATTGTTCAGGCCGAGAAGCTGTTCCCTCCAGTGCACAGTGGCTGCCACTTAGCGGAAATGTGTGCTGCTGTACTGTGCAGTAACAGCTGCTAACACAAGCTCTCCATGTTGCTGTAATGTTCCTGTTGTGCTGCCTCACTAATAATAGCCACAACAATATCCCTTACCAACAATCCCCACATGTGCACTGCAATAGATATTATCCCCTGCTGCCTGAACCTCTCCATGTTGCTACATGTTTCCTGATATGGGGATTGTTGACACTTTTGTAAACATTCGAGAAGATGTTCCCTCCAATGCAGAGTGGCTCCTACTTCGCGGAAATCTGTGCTGTTGTACAGTGCGGGAACAGCTGTTGGGGAAAGCACTCCGTATTGCTACAGTGTCAATCGACGCCGACATTTCAAACGAGCACAACAAAGCGTACGTAACTGACAGCGATCTCCAAATGGCGCACGTTCTTCTCCTTGATACACATCGTCTACAGCGCATGTGCGGAACTGCAATCGCAGCGCTGCAGCGGAGATAAACTGAAACGAAACTTACTTTCTGGACGCGCCTCGTACATATACAGGGTGTTCAGTAAGTGTGTTTGCCTCCGTAACTTATGAAATAATAGTTGACGGGAAATTTAAATGCAGTAGGTCAACACAAGAAATGTTACACTTTTCTGCGGAGCTATGGACATAGTTTACTGTATCATTTTCAAAAGAGTTACAGCACAAAGATATAATTTTTCAAATGGAACAATAGTTTGTTTTCTATCGTGCATTGGATTCGATGAAACCAGCTGCGTCCAAATCAATTTAAACTACATTCCTATCACTGTTAGTTTGGGAGCTACAACCCTTCAAAGTTCCGGGCGGAGGCTACGACAGCGTAGCTGACTGGCTGGTGGTCATGAGACAGTGGGCCGTGCCCCAGAGGATAGCCACTCGGCCAGTCAGCTACGCTATCGCAGCCTCCGCCCCCGGAACTTTGAAGGGTTGTAGCTGCCAAACTAACAGTGATAGGAATGTAGTTTAAATTGATTTGGACGGAGCTGGTTTCAACGAATCCAATGCACGATAGAAAAAAAACTATTGTTCCATTTAAAGAATTGTATCTTGGTGGTGTAACTCTTTGGAAAATGATACAATAAACTATGTTCATAGCTCCGCGGAAAGTGTAACATTTCTTGTGTTGACCGTCCCGCATTAAAATTTCCCGTCACCTACTATTTTATAAGTTACAGAGGCAAACACACTTAGTGAAACATCCTGTATACGCTAGGAATAAGAAATGAGTGGTAGTGGTACGAGGTGCTTTCCACCACGCACCAGTTGGTAGCTAGCGTACCGTGTACTTAGATCTGCCCGCAAGTAGCAGTGCCTTAGGTCAGCTCTGCACGTCTGCTTATCGAAAAAGCAAATAAGTCCTTGCTTCTTTACTACTAATTGTACTCTCAAAAGATTTTACAGACATACAGGCCTTATAGAAATGAATATATACCTGAAAAATGGCAGGAATAAAGAAATGAATACCCTGGCAACGCCGGGGTTTCAGCTAGTATCCTCGACCATAGATACTGGTAGACTGGGCATGGCATCGTATTCATGGCATCAACATCTCTGCAGCTAAACCATTGTTTTGCCAACAGTCACGTGGTAGTCTACAGCTGAGGAACAGCTCGTCCTAGGATTATACAGAGCTTTTTGAGAAGGCAAGTAACATTAAATTCCAAGGGAAAGTATCATTAGTTTAAAATAACGGCATATCTTGAAAACTGCCCAGTTGTTTATTATATCCGACTGTTTGCCAACAGTCACGTGGTCATATGTTTGAACCACGCCATACGTTTAGCCGATCTGCTGTTTGTCCGGTCTTTTAGTATCTATGGTCGAAGGCTAGTATACATATATGCTAGGAAAAAGAAATGAGTGGTAGTGGTACGAGGTGCTTTCCACCACGGACTAGTTGGTAGCTTGCGTGCCGTGTACTTACACCCAAACCTTCAGATGTAAGACACTCAGGTCCGTACCAAACGTTATATATCGATAGAGTATCAACCGAAACTTCTATATAATTCCTGATTTGGGCTGTCGTCCAGTAGAACGTGTATAAACTATAATAATAAGTAACAACTAACCTACGGAATAGAGCAAAAGCGTATCTGTGAGGCACAATCACGTTACGCTTCCGTGGGTCAGTAAGTAGAGCATTAGATTGTCTTGCAGAGGATCCTGGCTTCAGACCCCACCTAGGCCTTAAATTTTTTCATTGTTTAAACTACAGTATGTTGGAAATTGTTAAAAGAGGCAACGTGTTCCTCATATGTAAAAGGACTGTTTCCATTTTGTTGCAATGTGTTATTGGCAGTTTACTCTTGCTTCGTTTTATTTGAAAATTGCTAATCTGTAGGGTTTATTCGTAGTTTCACAGAATAAACGAACATAATCAGAACATATGAATAAAATAAAAAAAAACAACTGCATCACACATACAGCTGTATTAATAGTAATAATAGTAATAACAATAACAAAAAATAGTAATGTTAAAAACAATAAGCGCAATTAAAGAAATAAAACTGTACAGGCTTTTACATATGAGGAACACGTTGCCCCTTTAACAATTTCCAGCGACTGTAGTTTAAACAATGAAAAAAATTAAAGCGAGGTGGGGCTTGAACCCAGGACCTTCTGCACCACAAGTTAACGCTCTACCAACTAACCCACGGTGGCGTGGCTTGATTGCCCCTCACAGACACGCTTTTCTATAATCCTTAGGTTAGCTGTTACTTATTATTATAATTTACGCACGTTCTACTGGACGGCAGCAAAAATCAGGAATTATATAGATGTTTCGGTTGATACTCTATCGATATACAACGTTTGGTGTGGATCTGAGTGTCTGACATCTGAAGGTTTGGGTGTTAGATCTACCCGCAAGTAGCAGTGCCTTAGGTCAGCTGTGCACGTCTGCTTATCGACAAGTAACCAGTTCCCTGCACGAGTCTTCCTTGGTTTCGGCATCTCCCTCGCCCGTTATGAATAAGTCTTTCATTCGCCCCACTGTGTCCGGGCGCCTAGCAGAGCGGAGGATAGAGAGACTCCGATACGGCGTCCATCGGTCACCGCCCAAAGCCCCGGAATCGCTGTCGCTAGCAATTACAGCCAGGGGCGGCGGGGGCGGCGGTGGGGGCGGCGGGGGCGGCTATTAGTGGCTGGCAGCCACTGTCCGTCCGAGGCAGGCGCTCCATCAGTCTTGTGGCGCCAGGCACTAAAAATTACCCTCCTGAGGGTGGCCGCCGCGTCGCCGAAACGTGCCCAGCCTCCGTATTAATTACAACTGAGGCGCCGGTCTCAGCGGCGAAGACGAGTGCTTCGTCGTGGATGGCGGGATCCCGTAACAACATCTCTGTGCAAGCACTGTGTGTCGTACGGCAGTAGCAAGTTCAAAAATGTTCAAATGTTTGTTAAGCTTATGGGACTTAACTACGGGGTCATCAATCCCTAAACTTACAAACTACTTATGCACTACTTACGAACTAGGACGGCACAAATATCCATGCCCGAGGGGGGATTCGAACCCCCGACCGTAGTGGCCGTAGAGACCGTGACTGGAGCGCCTCAGTCTCCTCGGCCACCTCGGCCGGCCAGTAGCAAGTGTTCAAATGTTTGTAAGTCATAAATCCCTAGACTTACAAACTACTTAAACTAAGTTTAACAAACCTGAGGACAACACACACACACACACACACACACACACACACACACACACACACACACACATCCTTGCCCGAAGAAGGATTCGAAGCTCCGACGCGGACACCGCGCGATGTATAACGTGGCACTCCAGACCGTGCACAAGTTCAAAATGTTTGTAGAGTTTATGGGACTTACTCCCTGCATAAATGGGGTAAACAACCGTCCCCTGAGTGTGACTGAGGAGAGAATCAGACCATCAGCCATGTTGTTGAAGAGTGTCCCAGAAGAACGTATAATGGGAGCTCAGACGACTTCGTGTTCGCAACTCTGTAGTCGATAGATTACATCAATAGACTTGATGTTTGTTTGTAATTATTGAAGTTTCTAATATTAGTGATTTGTCTCTTTCTTTCTTATGTGTCTGCATTGCCACACGAAATATATATATATATATATATATATATATATATATATATATATATATATATATATATATGAATGTTTGTCTGTGTGTCCTCTACGTCTTCATAAACTATTCCTGAGTCAAAAACAAAAGAGCACGACACTTAGGTCAGGATATATGATGTTTGTAGAGCTTATGGGACTTAACTACGGGGTCATCAGTCCCTAAGGAGATATGACGTCACAAATAATGAGAGGACACCTCTTGAGAATACCAAGATTTACGCGTCAGTTATTGGAATGTGGGTGTAGTTAGGGACTTCCAACAAAGTTTCCATCTAATTTCGGACGTTAATGAAGCGTTTTGTAACTGCCCCCCCCCCCCCCATCGGCCACAAGATCATGAAACCAAATGGCCGGCCGCGGTGGCCGAGCGGTCTGCAGCGCGTCAGTCACGCTCTGCACGGCCACTACGGTCCGGGATTCGAATCCCCCTCGGGCATGGATATTTGTGCCGTCCTTAGTCTTAGCTAGTCCATAAGAAGTTTGTAAGTTTAGGGACTGATGACCCCGTAGTTTAGTTCCATAAGCTATACAAACATTTAAACATTTGATGAAACGAAATGAAGTCTACCGCTCACAACAGTTTCGCTGTATATGCCGTAAAAATGTTTGTTAAGCTTATGGGACCTAACTACGGGGTCATCAGTCCCTAAAGGTACAAACTACTTATGAACTAGCTTATACTAAAGACGGCAGAAACATCCATGCCCGAGGGGGAATTCGAACCCCCGACCGCAGCGGCCGTGCATTTCGTGACTGTCACGCCGCAGACCGTTCGGCCACCGCGGCCGGCGGCGCAGAAGTAGGCGCGTGCTACAATGCATCATTGTATTTTGGTAAAAAACAGTCTTGGTTGCACAAAAGCGATGTTTCATTTATTTATATATGATGCGTTTCGCCTCTTCTTGGCATCATCAGACGTTTAACGGGAGAAATTCACAAACTTGTTAATGAAGGAAAAAAAAAAAAAAAAAAAAAAAAAAAAAAAAAAAAAAAAAAAAAAGAGGAAAATGAAAAACGGGAAATAACTAAAAACAAATCTTTCCTAATGCAGAAATATTAGGAATAGGGAAGGTGCAGTCTGATCAAACTGCAGGCCACATGATGACATCCGCGTTTTGGCGTGGGGAGGGATGCAGATTGAACTAATAAATACCGCTAAAGAACATAGTTTAACGAATAAACCATGTGGCAACTGATCTTTATTCATGGAAAAAAATAGCTTTCGCTTTTTCCTAAATTTTCCTACTTTCCGGGCAACTTTTCCAAATTTTTATTTGACGCGAATCTTCCTCTTTCTTTCAACATGGATTGTACAAAATTTTATCGCAATTGGACGAACTGTATTGATAGCTCACTGGAAAAAGCTGTTTTAGTTTTTTTTTCAGATTTACCTCTTTTTCGGGCAACTTTTCGATATTTTATCACTGCTTAAATCTTCCCTGGACTTACTAGAATATTCCAAGACTAAAATTGGCCAAATCGGTTCAGCCGTTCTCCAGTTTCAGCAAGACTAACGAACAGCAATGCATATATATATATATATATATATATATATATATATATATATATATATATATATATAGATTAATCTGCAAAGGAGACGGCATATAAAACACGTCAGCAACCCCGTTTTGAGTATTGATCCGCACCAGATCGGTTTAAAGGAAGATACCAGAAGAATTTCAGAGGTGGGTAGATAGGTTTGTTACTGGTAGGTTCGATCAGTAAGTGAGTGTTGACATGCTTCGCGAACTCAAATGGGAGTAGTTGGAGGGAAGGCAAACATTGTTGAAGACATTCTATGTGCTTTATGTACTTTTGAGCGCTGATTTAAAAAATGCAGTCCATTGTTTTCAATTACGTCAGGTTTTCTCACAAAAAAGTATATTTGGGTACAATAACAAAATGTAAGCTATTTTCACGTTTTTTTTTCCAACGTTTAAAATTTCATTTTATTTATAAATCGTGTTCTAAACTAAACGTCCAGTACATTTCCATTTCTCTTTAAGGTCGTAAGTCCTTATAGTAACGCTATCGCTTTCTGTGTAAGCTTCATTCATCGTTTTTCCGGCAGTCAACTCGTTGAGGATCATCAGTTTTTGTCATCCAGCGGTAGTCCGCTATCATGTTGACGTTCCATCTTCCTTGATATCTTCTTTCCATTTCTTTGATGTATTGGTTGAATCTTTCGCCCTGCTCTTCACTTACATCACAAAGGTTTGCAGGGAAGTAGTCAAGATGTGAGTGGAAAAAGTGAACTTCAATGTTCATTTTACAGCCCAGCTTCTTAAAAGTGGTCGAGCATGTCTGCGCCGATTGCCTTGTAGTTTGGATCTCTTTTATTTCCTAGGAAACCGGTAACAACTAATTTAAAATATGTCCATGCTGCCTTTTGTTTCTATTTATTTTGTCCATAAAGTTGGGATTTGTCGTTAGTTTTATAAAGTCTGGTCCGACAAAGATTCCTTCGTTTAGCTTTGCCTCGGATAAACCAGGAAACTGTCCACAAAGATATGCAAAAACACTCCTCTTCTTTCGGCAATGCCTTAACAAATTGTTTCGTCAGACCCAACTTAATGTGAAGTGGTGGAAGTAACACCTTTTTGGAATCCACAAGGCTTTTCCTGTCAACATTTTTAACCCCTACCAGCAAGGTTTTTCCCAAGGGCCAAGTTTTTTTTACGTCCAGTAGTATTTCTTTCTGTCTCAACTGTCTAATTCACATAGAAAACAAGGGAACATTGCATAGCCACATTGTTGACCAAGCAGCATTGAAATTACCACATAGTATCCATTTGTGGTCTGAATAGCAGAGTTTGCTTAAAACCACTTCTAGGTTTTCGTAACATTCTTTTAAGTGAACCGAGTGGCCAACTGGTATGGAAGCATACTTATTGCTACTGTGTAGAAGTACTGATTTAAGGCTTCTTTTTGAAGAATCAGTAAAAAAAAAAAAATCTTTTTTGAATCGTGCCATAAGTCGAGCAACATCACTGCAAAACACCAGGTCACCTTCTTGAGAGAATAAAGATACGAACTGTTTATTTGACGTATATCTAGGATAAAAGGGCTAAATAACATATAACTTTATATGTAGGCAACCACAGTCGGATAATTTTTTTTTAAGGAACGGGTCTACTGCGACTGTTAAGTGTTATCTGTTTACAAATGAATTAGAAGTGTCAGAATTTTAAGCATTAAACATCTCTTAGGCTTTGGCTAAGCCATGTCTCCACAATATCCTTTCTTCCAGGAGTGCTAGTCTTGCTTGTTTCGCAGGAGAGCTTCTGTGAAGTTTGGAAAGTAGGAGGCGAGGTACTGGCGGAAGTAAAGTTGTGAGGCGGCATCGTGAGTCGTGTCGGGATAGCACAGTCGGTAGTGCGCTTGCCCGCGAAAGGCAAAGGTCCGAGGTTCGAGTCCCGGTTCCGGCACACCATTTTAATCTGCCATGAGCTCTCATATCACTCCGCTGCAGAGTTAAATTTTCATTCTGTAATCTCTATTTGGCCTTTCATTGTGGGTGATCTGATGGTGGATACCTCATTGGCATGTATCAGCAGTAATAATGGTCCTAATACGCAACCCTGAGGGAAAATGTATTTCTGTTTTCAGAGACGACGTACTGGCGGAAGTAGAGTTGCGAGGCGGCATCGTGAGTCGTGTCGGGATAGCACAGTCGGTAGTGCGCTTGCCCGCGAAAGGGAAATGTCCGAGGTTCGAGTCCCGGTTCCGGCAGACAATTTTAATCTGCCAGGAAGTTTCATATCAGCGCACACTCCGCTGCAGAGTGAATGTTTCATTCTGGGGTATAATGGTGGTTCGATGAACCCTCTGCCAGGCACTTCAATGTGATTTGCAGAGTATCCATATCGATGTAGATGTAGTTGTAGAGAAATATCCGCCTACAAAGTGGATCAACGATGGGAAAGACCCACCGTGGTATAGTAGTAATATTCGCAAAATTCTGAGAAAGCAAAGGCACTTGCACTGTCGGTTCAAAACAGGTCAAGCAAATCAAATCAGACAAAAGTTAGTAGAAATTCGCGTGTCTATAAAAAGTAGATTGCGCGAAGTACGCAATAACTACCATCGTCATACTTCAGCGAAAGATCTTGCCGAGAACCCGAAAAAATTGTGGTCCTGTATAAAATCGGTAAGCGGAGAAAAAGGTCTCCAACCAGTCACTCGTTGATCATGCTGCGGTGGTGATAGAAGACAGCAAAATGAAGGCCGAAGTTTTTAAGTTTAACGTTTAAGACATCATTCACGCAGGTGGACCATAACTTCACTTGGTTGTTGCACTAAATCCCAAATGGGTGACACAGTAATAGCCACAGCAAAAGTATTGAAATACTATCCACAAAAACAAAGGTTAGCTCATAGAAGCGTAGTAGTAACATAGAAAATAAATGTTGCAATCGACTACACACCTAGGGCGGTTGTGACCTATTTGGGGTCGATAGGGACACACTAGAAACTTCCCAAAATGATCTGAAATCTCTTTCACTGCAATTAATAAGTGTCATAATAGCAAGATGATTTTCTTCCGTAAAAATTACATTTTTATGTGACAAAAGAAATATAACATCGGAATATTTTAATCGGTTATAATAAATAAGGAACTCTAGGCTCTATATAACAGTTATCATGTTAGTACCAGTAAAATATGTTAACTAAACATTTCCAATTATACAATAGAGTAATTATGTCCATATAGCCCACAACTGGTTCACCTCTTACTTTAATAATAGACAACAGAAGGTAATTCTCCGCAGTGTAGAAAATGGCTATGACGTGCAATCGCAATGGGGCACAATTAAGTGTGGGATGCCCCAGGGGTCTGTTTTGGGACCACTGCTGTTTCTTATTTATATAAATGATATGCCTTCGAGTATAACAGGTGACTGTAAAATATTTTTGTTTGCTGATGATACCAGCTTGGTAGTGAAGGATGTTGCTCGTAATATTGACAAAGTATCAAATAATGCAGTTCAGATGTGATCTGCAGAGTATCCCATGTAGATGTAGATGCAGCTACGGTGATTCGTCTGCGCCGTGACCGGAGACGATTTCACCGTCGGAGGGGCACCCCAGTGCTTGCTGCGCACAGACACATGCGGCCCACCACCTCCTCCAGTTCCAGACTCCAGAGGTTGTCGCGCGCTGGAGTCCAGCGTCTGGGCGCTGACGTATTTCGCCCCCGCCGGAGGTGGCCGGGCTGTATTTCAGGCTGCAGATAGCGCGGCCGCCGCCCTCCGGGATAAACTTGCAGCACAGTGTCTCAGACGCCACCCCCACCCTCCAACCACCCTTCAACCCTGCAACCCTTGTGACCCCGCCGCAAATTTCCCTCGCAGCCATCCGTTGTAGGCGGCTGTCCCCGCTGCGACAGTGCGACGTCTTACGGCTGCGGCTACACAGACCAAACTCTGCCGAGAACTCGCCGGGAGGAAGGCAAGACCACACGAGCCATGCGTGGCTGATCATCGTTCATGTGAAACTCAGCTTGCCCTTTTCTCACATGACATCTTGCGAGCCACGGATGAAGGGCAACAGGCGGATTGTGTTTTTCTCGACTTCAAAAAGGCGTTCGACGCGGTGCCACACTGCAGACTGCTAACGAAGATACGAGCTTATGGAATAGGTTCACAGATTTGTGACTGGCTGGAAGACTTCCTAAGTAATAGAACGCAGTAAGTTGTTCTCGACGGCGAGTGTTCATCAGAGACGAGTGTATCGTCAGGCGTGCCCCAGGGGAGTGTGATAGGACCGCTATTATTTTCCATCTATATAAATGATCTGATGGACAGAGTAAGTTGTAATTTGCGGCTGTTTGTTGATGATGCTGTGGTATATGGGAGGGTGTCGTCTGTAACCGACTGTAATAGCATACAGGATGACTTAGACAAAGTTTCTAGTTGGTGCGAAGAATGGCAGCTAGCTCTCAAAGTAGAAAAATGTAAGGTGATGCGCATGAGTAGAAAAAACAATCCTATAATGTTCGAATACAGCATTAGTAGTGAGCTTCTTGATGCTGTCGCGTTGTTCAAATATCTAGGCGTAACATTGCAGAGCGATATGAAATGTAACGAGCATGTAAGGACAGTTGTGAGTAAGGCAGATAGCCGACTTCGGTTTATTGGGAGAATTTTGGGAAGATGTACTTCACCTGTAAAGGAGACCGCGTATAAAACGCTTGTACGACCACGTCTTGAGTATTGCTCAAGTGTTTGGGACCCGCAGCAGATCGGTTTGAAGGAAGACATAGAGGCGGTTCAGAGGCGAGCAGCTAGGTTTGTTACCGGTAGGTTCGACCAATGCGCGAGTGTCACGGAAATGCTCCGGCAACTCAATTAGGGATCGCTGGAAGAAAGACGACGTTCTCTTCGTGAATTTCTGTTAAGTAAATTTAGCGGGCCGGAATTTGAAGCTGAGTGTAGTACGATCTTGCTGCCGCCTACTTACATTTCGCGTAAAGATCACAAAGACAAGATAAGAGAAATTAGGGCTCGTACGGAGGCATATAGGCATTCTTTTTTTCCTCGTTCAATTTGGGAGTGGAATAGGAAAGGAAATGCCTAGTAGTGGTACAGTGTACCCTCCGCCACGCACCTTACGGTCAATTGCGAAGTATGTATGTAGATGTCGATGTAGATCCAATGACGACGCACAGTGGTCCCAAATCCCAAAAACCTCGCCATATGTCGAAAACGTTATATACTCCTGGCCATTAAAATTCACTACGGTCGGGGGTTCGAATCCCCCCTCGGGCATGGATATTTGTGCCGTCCTAGTTCGTAAGTAATTCATAAGTACTTTGTAAGTTTAGGGACTGATGACCCCGTAGTTAAGTCCCATAAGCTTAACAAACATTTGAACATTTGAACATTTTGCCATTAAAATTGCTACACCACCACGAAGATGACGTGCTACAGACGCGAAATTTAACCAACAGGAAGAAGATGCTGTGACATGCAAATGATTAGCTTTTCAGAGCATTCAAACAAGGTTGCCGTCGGTGGCGATACCTAAAATGTGCGACATGAGGAAAGTTTCCAACCGATTTTTCATACACAAACAGCAGCTGACCGGCGTTGCCTGGTGAAACGTCGTTGTTCAAAAAATGTTCAAATGTCTGCAAATCTATCGGACCAAACTGCGTGGTCATCAGTCCGTAGCTTACAAACTACTTAAACCTAGGTAAACTAACCTAAGGACAACACACACACCAATGCCCCGAGGAGGACTCGAACTTCCACGGCGAGCAACCGCGCGCTCCGCAGCGAGACGCTTTAGACCGCTCGGCTACTTCACCGCGTCGAAACGTTCTTGTGATACTTCGTGTAAAAAGGAGAAATGCGTGCCATCACGTTGCCGACTTTGATAAATGTCGGATTGTAGCCTATCGCGATTGCGGTTTATCGTATCGCGACATTGCTGCTCGCATTGGCCGCTATCCAGTGACTTTTAGCAATTGCTCGGTTCATGAGGGCAATACGGAACGCCGTGCTGGATCCGAACGGCCTCGTATCACTAGCAGTCGAGATGACAGGCATCTTATCCGCTTGGCTGTAACATATCGTGCAGCCACGTCTCGATCCCTTAGTCAACAGATGGGGACGTTTGGAAGACAACAACCATCTGTACGAACAGTTCGACGACGTTTGCAGCAGCATGGGCTATCAGATCGGAGACCGTGGCTGCGGTTACCCTTGACGCTGCATCACAGACAGGAGCGCCTGCTATAGTGTACGCAATGACGAACCTGGTTGCACGAATGACAAAACGTCATTTTTTCGGATGAGTCAAGGTTCTGTTTACAGCATCGTGATGGTCGCATCCGTGTTTGGCGACATCGCGGTGAACGCACAATGGAAGTGTGTATTCCTCATCGCCATACTGGCGTATCACCCGGCGTGATGGTATGGGGTGCCATTGGTTACGTCTCGGTCACCTCTTGTTCCCATCGACGGCACCTTGAACAGTGGCCGTTCAGATGTGTTACGACCCGTGGCTCTACCCTTCATTCGATTCCTGTGAAACCCTACATCGCCTGCCGCGGTGGCCGAGGGGACTGAGGCCCTCCAGTCACGGCCTGCACGGCCACACGGTCGGGGGTCGAATGCCCCCTCGGGCATGGATATTTGTGCCGTCCTTAGGATAAGCTAGTTGTTAAGTAGTTTGTAAGTTTAGGGACTGATAACACCGTAGTTAAGTCCTGTAAGCTATACAAACATTTGATCATTTTGAAACCCTACATCTCAGCAGGATAACGCTCGAGCGCATGTTGCAGGTTCTGGATTAGGAAGTTTTCAGTACTCAATATGTATAAAAATCTGATCATTAATCACAAATTTAATGTAAAGTATTTTTTTAAACACACAAAATCTCTATGTAACGGCTGGGAAGAGGAGTGGTTGTTCTTTGCTGGTATGTGGTAGTATACTAATTATGGACGAGGATTGTCATATTTGGTTATGGAATTATTGCATGTATGACGAACGCTCAATATACGCATGTTTCAACTCAAAGTAAGTTCTGCATTTGTCTACAGTTATTTAATCAATTGCACAGGCAATTTCTGTTAAATACAAAGGTAGCCTATGGGACTGCCTCATCTGGAATTAAGAACCTGCAGTTTATACACACGGGACTTTATCTAAATTGATTCGTAAAATATTTGTTACATTAGACACAAAACAGCTAGCAATTCCAGATTGGGTAGTGGATTATCCGTTCAGACAGAGATACTCAATTCCGTGACTCTCTCTCTTATGTAAAAATAAATTCAAGGTTTACAGCTTCACACAATTGCAGATCATGAATCGAGTAACTACGACCTACATTGACGCCACAATGTTTATCATGTGGTGGTGAGAAACTGTTCTCTTTCTGACATTTTTTTGCAGCACCTTATAAGAATATAACCAGACAAAGTTAATTTCAACTGATTTATTGTCTCAGACATATTTACTTTATTTATTTATATATGTCAACTCAGGACTCTGAGCAGGCCAGTCCATTACAGGGATGTTATTCTCGTGTAAGCGCTCCGCCATAGGCTGTGGCAATCGTCATCCCCGAATTGCTCTTCAACATTGGGAATCAAGGAGGAGGTACTGAATAGAATTGGGGATAAAAGGAATGTATGGTATATCTTGGCACATTCTTAGACAGCAAGGAATCGTGTTTTTTGCATTGGAGGGAAGTTTGTGGGGTAAAAAACCGCAGAGGGAGACCGAGGGACCAATACAGTAAGCAGATGTAAATGGGTGTAGGTTGCCGTTTTATGAGAAACTAGCTTAAACCCGCGGCTCCGCTCGCGTGTTGGTTGTTTATGATAGATAATGCGCGAAACGTCAAATAGATTTTTTACAGAGATGTATTAAAAGAAATTTCTTTTTTACTGCTTTTTATTCTTATATTTCCTTATTCGTATGCTTATCCTTACAGAGAGACAGTTGAAGACATTCTAGCACACACAGACCAAAGATATGGTCTGTGGCATCACGTTTCGCTATATGTATCCTCCTTGCTAGAGAGTCGCAAACGTCATCGCTGACCTTCAGTCCGGTTTTTTTGTTTTTTTTTTTTTTTTTTTTGTTTTTTTTTTTTTTTTTTTTTTTTTTGTAATTTGATGAATTTCTACCACCATATCTTCCATCCCCTTATAGCTATCGGCATGGAACTGCTATGGTGTACAACGGGAGACTTCGGACAACAATTACACACAGACCATTCGTTTGCGTTCTGTAGTTTTCGCTGCAGAGCGAAATATTAACACACACAAAAAACACGTAGAATTTTATATACACCGATAAGTTTCCATCGCAATATACTCGACCCTTTTATCATTATCAGCCCTCAAGCAACGATGCAACCAATAAAACCACTTTCAAAGAGTAAATATAATTTTCAAAGAGTACTTATTGTTCCGCATTTCGTGTTATATTCTTCCAATTACTAAATATATATCGGATCGCTATAAAACTGTGCCTGAAACCTTCCTCAGGTATGAATTAGTAACTGTGAAAATATTCAAGTCTGTGCGTCTTGTCGTTAGGACGTCATAACCGCCGAGGTGGAGTAGCCGAGCGGTCTAAAGCGTCTCGCTGCGGAGCGCGCGGTTGCTCGCCGTGGAGGTTCGAGTCCTCCCTGGGGCATGGGTGTGTGTGTTTGTCCTTAGGTTAGTTTACCTAGGTTTAAGTATAAATATCAATTAATACATATAAACAATCCCAGAGACGGATTTACGTCTCAAATATGTCAAAGACATTATTGATAAATCTGAAGCATTGAATAAAAATTTGTGGTGCGGCCGGGAATCGAACCCGGACCTCCATGCTTACTGCCAAGGCTCTCCATGCAGCGGAATAGCACCTCTTATCTTTGGAACACAGAAGCTGAATTTAAGTTTTTGATGTGGAGGGAAATCGTACATAGACTATTCGAAGGCGCCTTAATCGTTAGTGGTGTAGTAGTCTAATGGTTTTTTACTTGTGCATATGTATCCCAAGATGTTACAATTGATGTTCACTGCATACAGTAGAATGTACAAGGAATAGAGTAAATAAAAGTTTATTTTAAAAAAATGGTTAGGACGTCTGCCTCGTAAGCATGGAGGTCCGGGTTCGATTCCCGGTCGTACCACAAATTTTAATTCAATGCTTCAGATTTATCAGTAGGTTTAAGTTGTTTGTCGACTACGGAATGATGATCACTCAGTTTGGTCCGATACATTTACAAACATTTGAACGTCATAAGCGTACACCGAACAGACATTCATATTTATAGATAGAAGATGAAGACGCTTGCTCAGGATAGAGCAGGGTGGAGAGCTGCATCAAACCAGTCTCTGGACTGAAGACTACGACAAGAACAACAATTTGTAAAACCATTGAAAATAAATAAATAAAAGACTACCGTTTGTGTAGCTTATGGGACTTAACTACGGGGTCATCAGTCTCTAAGCTTACAAACTACTTATGATCTAGCTAAGACTAAGGACGGCACAAATATTCATGCCCGAGGGGGGGATTCGAACCCCGGACCGCAGTGGCCGTGCAGACCGTGACTGGAGCGCCTCAGTCCCCTCGGCCACCGCGGCCGGCAGCTCTTTATTCACACGAAGTGATGTGTGCTAGCGATAAGGGTTCACAAATCGATTCCGTATTTCTTGATTTCCACAAGGCTTTGACACCGTGCCTCACAAACGGCTTTTAATCAAATTTTTCTGGTTATTGTATATCGCTCGAAATTTACGATTGCATAGGGGATTTTCTGTTAGAGGACGCAGTTCGTTGTAATCGATGGTAAGGCATCGAATAAAACAGACGTGTTATCGGGCGTTTCACAGGGTAATGTTATTGGTCCTCTGCTGACAATCGTCAACTTAGCATTAGAAGGAAGCATGTGGACAGAAAATCGTAGAGGGAGACCGAGGGACGAATGCAATAAACAGATTCAGATGGATGTAGGTTGCCGTTCGTGTTCTCAGATGAAGAGACTTGCACAGGACAGGGTAGCGTGGAGAGCTGCATCCAACCTGTCTCCGGACTGAAGACCACAATAACAACAACTTGTAAAACCATCCGATAAAAATGAGTAAATAAAATACTACCGTAAATATTTTGAAACTAATTAATAAAAGACGATAAAAGTAGTAGAGGAATTTTGTTATTTGGGTAGCAAAATAACATCTGATGGCCGACATAAAGAAAGTATAAGATGCGTAATGGCTACGGGAAGAAAAGCGTTTCTGAAGAAGCGAAATTTATTAACATCCTATATTAATTTAAATGTTAGGAAGGCGTTCCTGAAAGCATTTGTCTGGAGTGTAGCATTGCTTCGCAGTGAAACGTGGACGATAAGTTCAGAGAAAAATATGATAGAAGCTTTCGAAATGCCGTATTAAAGACGGATGATGAAAATTAGATAGATAGATCACGTAACTAATGAGGAGGTGCTTAGCCGAATCGGGGAGAAAAGGAGTTTCTGGTATATACTGACTAAGAGAAGGGA
Source organism: Locusta migratoria (assembly GCA_026315105.1). Classification (NCBI taxonomy): domain Eukaryota; kingdom Metazoa; phylum Arthropoda; class Insecta; order Orthoptera; family Acrididae; genus Locusta; species Locusta migratoria. The sequence goes on from CM048754.1 coordinate 16,233,697, forward strand.
TAGATTGGTTGGACACATCTAAGACATCAAGGAATTGTCACCTTAGCATTAGAAGGAAGCGTGTGGGGTAAAAATCGTAGAGGGAGACCGAGGTACGAGTATAGTAAGCAGATTGAAAAGGATGTAGGTTGCCGAACGTATTCTCAGATGAAGAGACTTGCACAGGACAGGGTAGCGTGGAGAGCTGCATCAAACCAGTCTGCAGACTGAAGACCACAACAACAATAACACTATATTTTGGTGCGCCTCGGTTGCATAGTGGTAGAGTGCCAGACTACAAACCCAAAGGTAGCGGGTTCGATCCCCGCCAGGTCATATCATATTTATCCGTCACTTTCCACTTCTTTCACCTGTGGCAGTATTGCTCATGTGAAAAATACCGAGTAGCACCGTGGTTCGGAACCCACGTTAAACTGTAGGTCCCCCTATAACTGGATGGATAAGTCAGTTCGAAAGGTCGGAGGAAGGCAACGGCTTACCACCTCCAAACAGGACTATGCTTAGTAAAGCACTGTGGTGTTCAAACCAATCTTTGGATTGTTGACTGCTTTACCTTACACTATATTTTAATAACTTGCATTAGTACATTAATAGGTACTACAATAATATAACCATTGCACAACTCGCTAGTTTTAGAACTGAAAAAAAAATCGTCTTTTTCGTTAGCCTTCTATACAATAGGTAGGGAAGTGTTTGCGTGTTATATATATATATATATATATATATATATATATATATATATATATATATATATATATATATTCACGCTATAAACTGCCAAAGTTAGTGATTTACCGTCACAAGGTCGACGTTCTGAAACATCCCAAAGGAATAGGATTCAAGTCGGGACCTGTGCAGGCTATTCTATTACAGAGATGTTATTCTCGTGTGCCTGCCGCGGTGGCCGAGGGGACCGCGGCGCGTCCGTCACGGTCTGCATGGCCACTACGGTCGGGGCTTCGAATCCCCCCTCGGGCATGGATATTTGTGCCGTCCGTAGTATTAGCTAGTTCATAAGTAGTTTGTAAGTTTAGGGACTGATAACCCCGTAGTTAAGTCCCTTAAGTTATACAAGCATTTGAACATTTTATTCTCGTGTAAACGCTCCTCCACAGGCTGTGGCAATCGTTATTCCCGAATTGCAGTTCAGCATTGGGAATCAAGGAGGAGGTACTGAACAGAATTGTGGATAAAAGGAATGCGTTGCATACCTTGACACATTCTTAGACATCAAGGAATTGTGAATTTAGCGTTGGAGGAAAGTGTGTGGGGTAAAAACCGCAGAGGTAGACCGAAGGACGAATACAGTACGCAGATTGAAATGGATGTAGGTTGCAGGTCTTATGAGGAGATGAAGAGGCTTGCTCAGGACAGAGTAGGGTGGAGAGCTGCATCAAACCAGTGTCCGGACTGAATTCGGCTCTGTAGCTCAGTGGCAGCGTCGCTGACTACCACACAGGAGGCCCGGATTCGAATCCCGGCAGGGGACTGGGTGTTGTGTGTCGCCCTAATCATCATCATCTCATCATCATTGGCACGTAAGTCGCCCACGCGGCGTCAAATAAAAAGACTTACACTCAGGCGGCCGAACAATCCGGTAAGGGATCTCCCGGCCAAGGACCTAAACGCTCATTCCCATTTCCGGACTGAAGACCACGACAAGAACAACAACTTGTAAATCCATTCGAAATAAATAAAAGACTACCGTCATTCCATTAAAATTGATATATATTTGTTTTTACGGAGACTTTCATCAGCGTCAGTGGATGTCACCGGCCGTGACTTTTTGTCAGCTGGGTGTATTTCAGGCAGCGCCCCCCGTTCGTTAAGGTAGTCGCGCCTAGAGACGAGATGACAGGAGGTGTTCCCTCAGGCCACACACGCGCGCTAAATCCGGACCTGGCCGTGTCGGAACGACAGCACGCACAGTGGTCCCGCCACCGCTAGTGGCAGTGTGTTTTTCTCTCGACTGCCGCCCGCCTGCCTCCTCAGTTATTATTATTATCACTCTAGCGGACCGTCTCGCGCTGAACACGCGTTAATCACGCCCGGTAGCGACGGATAGCGTCGCCGTGACAAATAGCTGCCATAAGCGCGACCCGGCTAGCTAATAGAGCCGGCAGATACTGGACGAGCGGCCATGGCGTCGACCACTTGTCAACGCCTGCGAGGGGGTGGAGGAAGCGCGGAAAAACGCCCAGACTGTTCGTCTCTGTCCGTGCTGAGGGTCCCCAGATGGAGAAGTGGCCCAGTTCGCGCGACGATAACTCGCCCACGCATCGCAAGTAGCTGCCCGCTCCACGCTCTGATAAGTCGTCCTCAAGACGCGGGTCCGCCTCCGTAATTCAGTGCCAGCGTCGCTGGCTACCGCGCAGGAGGCTCGGGTTCGATTCCCGGCAGGGGAGTGGGTGTTGTCTGTTGTAAGGAGGCCGTACAATCCCGCAAGGGATCTCCCGGCTAAGAAAGCCATTTCACAGGCCTCGCACTGGTCAGGGCGACTGTAGAGTAGCTCACCTCTAGTCTCGAGGGAGTATCAGGCTGGTATCGTCAACAAAAGTTACCGAGGATACTAACATTCGCGTGAGGTGTTACTGCCGGGAACGTAGCAGCGTGAAAGTTGGATAACACATACGCCCAAACTGTCAATAAGAAGATACATCAGCTGGAAAGGCGAACCACGAAGAATGGTCTGCGAGGTCTATGGATTGAGAGCCATTCACACCGGAAATTGGAGTCCTCCATTGGGTTGATGATGTTTGTAAATCTATCGGAGGCCGGCCGCGGTGGCCGAGGAGACTCAGACGCTCCAGTCACGGTCTGCACGGCCACTACGGTCGGGGGTTCGAATCCCCCCTCGGGCATGGAAATTTGTGCCGTCCTAGTTCGTAAGTAGTTCATAAGTAGTTTGTAAGTTTAGGGACTGATGACCCCGTAGTTAAGTCCCATAAGCTTAACAAACATTGGAACATTGGAATACAATTAGTAGTAGAGAAGTAATACATTAAAACTTGCTGCGTGATGGGGCGGTTTTCCACGAACGTTACTGTCATGTGCTCATATCTCGTCCAATTCAAATGTTTGTAAATCTATCGGACCAAACCGCGTGGTCATCAGTCCGTAGCTTACAAACTACTTAAACCTAGGTAAACTAACCTAAGGACAACACACACACACCCATGCCCCAGGGAGGACTCGAACCTCCGACGGCGAGCAACCGCGCGCTCCGCAGCGAGGCGCTTTAGACCGCTCGGCTACTCCACCGCGGCTCTCGAGGAAGTATCAGACTGGTATCGTCAACAAAAGTTACCGAGGATACTAACATTCGGGTGAGGTGTTACCGCCTGGAACGTTACTGCGTGAAAGTTGGATAAGACGTACGCCTAACGGCCAATAAGAAGGTACTTCAGTTGGAAAGGTGAGAGCCACGCGGAATGGCCGCGAGGTCTAAGGCAGCATGCTAAGGGCTGGACGGCAATTCCCACCGGAGGTTCCAGTCCTCCCTCGAGTATAGCAGTGTGTGTTGCCCATGATAACTAGCGCACTTCACAGGGCTCGCACTGGTCAGGGCGAGCGTAGAGTAGCTCACCTCGAGTCTCGAGGAAGTATCAGGCTGGTATCGTCAACAAAAGTTACGGAGGATGCTAACATTCGCGTGAGGTGTTACTGCCGGGAACGTAACTGGGTGAAAATTGGATCAAACTTACGCCTTAATTGCCAATAAGAACGTACGTCAGCTGGAAAGGTGAACCACGGATAATGACCGCGTGGTCTAAGCTGGATGCTACGGATTGGGGAGCCATTCACACCGGAAATTGGAGTCCTCCATTGGGTTGATGATGTTTGTAAATCTATCGGAGCCGGCCGCGGTGGCCGAGGACACTCAGGCACTCCAGTCACGGTCTGCACGGCCACTACCGTCGGGGGTTCGAATTCCCCCTCGGGCATGGATATTTGTGTCGTCCTTAGTATAAGGTAGTTGATAAGTAGTTTGTAAGTTTAGGGACTGATGACCCCGTAGTTAAGTCCCATAACCTTAACAAACATTTGATGACCATGCAGTTTGGTCCGGTAGATTTACAAAAATTTTGAACGTAATTGCGGTGAAAGTTGGATAAGACGTACGCCTAAACTGCCAATAAGAAGGTACGTCGATTGGAAAGGTGAGCCACATGAAATGGCCGCGTGGTCTAAGGCGTCACCCTATGGATTAGGCGGTCGTTCACACCGGAAATTCGAGTCCTCCGTTGGGCTTGAGGTGTGTGTTGTGCCCTTAGTGTAAGTTAGTTTAACCCTTTCAAACCGATCTCTTTTAATTACACTTATCATGCCTCTCAACCAAGTATTTTGAGTATGTTACACAAGTTTATTTTAATTCGTGAACTTGTTTTCGTCTTATTTTTTTCCATTTTTTTGTGCCTCCCTTCTCCCCTAATAGCCCATCCATACTCTCACCTTATTTGCTTCCTCGGCTAGCTTTCTCCGCTATGCTTTTGTAAATTTATGTTATTTCTATTTTATTTTATTATCTTTTTCTTTTCATGTTTTTTATTATTTATTTATTTATTAGTGCTATCTAACGCTAACTGACGTCCTCACAGTTCGTCTTCTCGTATATAATGTACTTCTTACGCAGTGGACTCCACTATCGAATTCGATTGTCTAATTTCATTCTTTTGATGATTCTTTTCCTTTTCCGTCTGCTCATAACTTTGTGGTCGTCTGTTGCTGTATGCACTGCACTAGGTTTTTCCGTATTTCTTGTTCCATTATTTGGGTCAAAGGTTGTACCATATAATGAAGGTGTGTAAATAAGACAAACAAATGAATAAGAGCCGCTTCTGTGGCTTTTAGTACTTACTTAATAAGCCCATCTTCAGACTTTACTCTTTATCCCAAAGAAGTTACAATGTTTTGATGTAGACTTGAAAGATATTCAACTCGTTGCACTTATATTCAGTCACATAACAATCCCCATCCTTGCAATAAATCGCAGTTTGCGATCAGTTGTGGCTTCACTGCACCAGGTGTAGGTGGAATACCAAAGTCCAGCGAATGAAAATTTGTGTCCGGTCGGGATTCGAACCCGGGATCTCCAGCTTACTAGGCAGACGCGTTGACCACTCTGCCACCGAGGACACAGTGACCAGCCCGACTGCAGAGGACTCTTCCCTGCACGTCTCCCGCCACACACAAATCTCCATTCGCCACGCTGTCTCTTTCCTATACCACGGCCTATTTGTTCTGTTGTTTGTGACTGTGTCGTCGGTGGCGGAGTGGTCAACGCGTCTGCCTAGTAAGCAGGAGATCCCGGGTTCGAATCCCGGCCGGGCACAAATTTTCATTCGCTGCACTTTGGTATTCCATCTACACCTGGTGCAGTGAAGTCATAACTCATCGCAAATTGCGATTTGTTTCATTAACTGAACGCTATAACGTCGTCAAAAATATATAATTATCATACTTGACTCTATTACGGTAGCACAATTAAAACTATCGTTAATAAATATACAAGTGGAGGAGCCAAGAATAAATTTAATTTTAATCTCGGAAATCTATGTGTAAAACATTGTATATAATTAGCCATTCCAATGAAGAAAAATACTTGAGAGAATGCCTAAAAAATTTTTTAAATAACTTGCATTGTGCTAGATAATGGATATCATGCAATAAAACTACAACCGTGAACTGAACAGATTTACATATTCATTTACAATTTCAGTTTATAAATTACTGACCGAATTAATGCATATTTTGTACATTTGGAGAGCAACCAGAAACATACTTAAAACATTAAACTTGTAAGTGAATCAGCATAACAAAATTCATCAATTGATATTCACATGGTTGAGCAATTCATTTTATATTTACACAATTCACATGGCTGAGTAATTTATTTTATGTGAATATCGATTGATGAACTGAACCCCAAAATGACTTACCGACAATCGATTTCCCCGCGAAACATGCGCAGCTGGGAATAGTGAGGGCAGTATAACATTTACCCTCCGCCAGGCACTGTAAGGTTGCAGGCGGGGTATATACGAAGATACAGACGTAGAAATCACTCCGCCTTCATGTGTGGAACAGGAGCAAAACCTCGGCTTGACGCTTCAACTGAAGATGACGAGTAGAAAACACGTCGAAACGTTTCCGCAGAACGATTCCTTCATTCGGCTAACAAGCGGAGTAACCTTCGTGAGTTCGCCGCGTTCTCGGTATTCTGTAGGTCTCAATTGGTCCGCATTCATGTGAGGAATAGGAAAACTGCCGAAAAACCACGGCTTGACGCTTCACCTCAAGTTGACGACTGGAAAACTTGTCGAAGCGTTTCCGCAGGACCATACCTCGATTCGGCTAACGAGCGATATACTGTAGGTCTCATTTGGTCCGCCTTCATGTGAAGAGTAGGAAAACTGCCGCAAACCAACGGCTTGACGCTTCACCTGAAGATGACAAGTAGAGAACTTGTCGAAGCGATTCTGCAGAACTATACCTCGAATCATCTAACGAGCGGTATACTGTAGGTCTCATTTGATCCGTCTTCATGTGAAGAGTAGGAAAACTGCCACAAAACCACGTCTTGTCGCTTCACCTGAAGAGGACAGGTGGAAAAACTCGTCGAAACGTTTCCGCAGAACGATTCATTGATTCGAATAAAGAGCGGAAAAAACTTTATGACCTCGCTGCATTTTCAGAATATACCTTCCGTATTCTGTAGGTCTCATTTGGTCCGCCTTCATTTGAGTAGTAGAAAAACTGCCTCAAAAGCACGGTTTGACGCTTCACCTGAAGATGACGAGTAGAAAGTTATCGAAACGTTTCCGCAGAACGATACCTCGATTCATCTAACGAGCGGAGAGAACTTCGTCAGATCGCCGCATTGTCCGTATACTGTAGGTCTCTAAGTGTTTGTAGAGCTTACGGGACGTATCTACGGGGTCATCAGTCCGTAAACTTACAAACTGCTTACGAACTAGCTTATACTAAAGACGGCATGCCCGAGGGTGGATTCGAACCCCGCAACGGGGAACGGCCTTAGGCATCGGAGCATAGAGCCTCAATGCGCTCGGCCGCTCCGCCACGGCAATTGTAACACCTCTTTTTCCGTAAAAATACATAATTACCTTATTAGTTACGTGTGGAAGCCAACAACGTCGTGCCGGGCGCGGTGGCCGAGGGTACTGAGGCGCTCCAGTCACGGTCTGCACGGCCACTATGGTCGTGGGTTCGAATCCCCCCTCGGGCATAGGTATTAGTGCCGTCCTTAGTGTTAGGTAGTTGATAGGTAGTTTGTAAGTTTAGGGACTGATGGACTGATGACCCCGTAGTTAAGTCCCATAGACAATACAAACATTTGATTTGCTTATAACTTGACATGTATTTTATGTAATCGGTTGTTTTGTATTTGTTTTACCACTGATAATGACCACACTGTGATCGAAATCTAGATCTGTGAATAAATTAATACTTACGACATTCTGAATATATATATATATATATATTTACTTCTGTTCCGGAGCGGAAGCAATAGTTTGGTAACAGTGAAAATAGGCCTTGTGTGATGGCCTTTTGACAGCAGGAAATTTAATAAATATGCTCTTTAGGTATGAGCAAACACAACTGTTTTTAGTTTTTCCCAAACATGTTCTAAATGTGTACCTTGAAGCAGAGCTGTGCAGCGCGCCACTTTTACCCGCCCGAGCTCGCCAGCGCCCGGCCGCTGCGCTCTGCTGCCCGCACCGCGGGTAGTCGAGCTCCATTGCACCGCTATACACAGCGAGCGAGCTGCGATGCGCCGTCGAGTCCCGACACTTGCCGGGCGAGCGGGTACCCGCCGGGCCCGTGCAACAGCGCTACACAAGGCGCTGCGAGCGGGGGAATGCAGACAGTTCTGAGCAAGACGTTGTAATACAGCGTAGGCTTCACGCACCTTTTGTGTTACCTACATAGCAATTTCAGGGTGGCCACCGAACCTTGAAACCGGGAAAACCGGGAAAAAGCCTTGAATTTGGAAAAACCGGGAAAAATCCTTGAATTGCAGCCATAAACCGGGATTTGTAACCGAAGAGATGTCGCGGCTTTAAGAGTTAAACGATCGTTCGCGTGTATAGCCTATTGCTCAGATTACACGACCAGTTCGAAATGTACTTAATGAGTGTAAACAAGTAATTCCTGTAATTTTAGTAAGGAAAAACCTCAAAGTTTAATATTTAAAAATAACAAAATGCCAGTCGTTTTAAATTTACGGTGACCTAAATGCTCAGAGCGCTAGTGCCCGCGGTTAAATAATATTCATCGCTTCATTTTTGTGTACAAAAACATTTTCAAATATATTTCTGGGCGGTTTAAAAAGTTTTATGATTGTAGGTTACGTATTCCGTTATCTATTTCTGTATTTATCTCGAAGTGCTGTTCAATCACGCGACTCAATTCCACGCGACTCAATTCCTCGCGAGATACGTCGAAGAGATGCGATGTTATCGTAAGGCGTGACTACGAAATCGCAGCTAGAATGAAAGGCGATATTTATTTGTACAACATTTTAGCAATTTTCGTAATTGACCCCCCACCCCCATAGTGATACTCATCAACGCAGATCTCATTTGTCTGATTCCGCGTTGAAAAATCTCTCCACCGAAGCATTTTGTTGATTTTAACTATAAACTCCGTAAAAGTTGGTATTGTGGTGCTTCGTTAGCATAGGCGCCGACTATGAGTGTGCTCGGTCGCTCAAGTATACCCCAAAATTTGAATGGGTATGCCAGGCATAACCCACTGAAAATTTTGGTTTCATTTTTCTTTACGTTATATTTCTTGACTGTAATTAAAATCGACTCTCTCATCCCATTGATGGCCGGCAGGCTTTTGTAAGAAACAACTCTAAATAGATTATTTTAAACAGGTAATTGAATTCATAGGAATTAAAATCCACGTTCACATGTGAGTGAAGTGACCGTTTTCTAAATAGTCCGAATGTTAATGGAATTCCGTTTGTTAAGTCAATTTTGTAAACTTAAGGCGGCAACCCTTAATTGTATTAAATAACTAGAAATGAAGTGGCTTTGTTACGATACATTGAAAATGTTTGCACTACGAATTTAATTCCCGGTATCTTTTGAGATAACCTTTTGACAACCATATACGTTACCAGTGAGCCGACATACTTGCTGTGGAGACTGCCCTATCCCTTCTAGCTAAAACATTCTGTAAACAGACAGTCCTCATAACAACTTGCGAAGGTCTTTGTGTTTTAATTGGCAGCTCTACAAAATTCTCCAAACGCAACAGCTAGTAACAGATTTTTTTCTGAATTTGAATTTTCAGGCTTCAAAATTTGTCAACAATTGAACGTAGTAGTCGGACCTTAGTTTCTGCTCTTTTTGACCTGTGTCACCTGTGCATGGAATTACGTCTTAACCCTTTCCCTCCCCTCATCTTTACCTGTCCGTGTAGCCACAACCATTTGTTCAAAGATGGTAAATAACATTGCAGGGCTTCCAATAGTTCATTGACTAGATTGTCTACCATTACCTCGAGGAAACAAAAAGCATTAGGCTACAATGCATTGTCAAAATATATATCGTTGCTTGATATCTAAGTTGGAGTAAAAGCATCAATAATTTCAAATAATTGTACCAAGGTAAAGGAAACAAAATAATTTAAAAACTTGATTACTAAATAATTGTCCAATGTCTAAATTAGTAGTCAACAGTTTGAAAAGGTTATTAGTTACGATAAAGGAAACATATTCTGCACACTACCATCTGTAGTCATCCCATATTTCCATACAAAAACTAAAGATAATAAAAAATTCTGTCAAATATACATTAATCCAATCATTATTTATAGATATATGCAAAGAAATATTTTTGTTCATAAATCAATAAAATTTGGGGTTAAAAGGGTTAATGTCTTGCGTGTGAAAATCGTTAAAATGGATAAGTATATAGTGAAATACAAAAGAACTTCGACTTATAATCGTGATGGTGACGGTGATATGGAATCGGTAGCGTGTATGTTTTGTATAAGTTTTTGGATTTGCTTTGTATTTATTTATTTATTTTTCTTTGTAAATACTTGGGTACGCCACTGAGCATACCCCAAGATTTTCAAAAGTCGGCGCCTATGTTCGTTAGTAATAATTATAGACGATTCCTGTGACTGACGTGACATTCGTAATATGTAAATAGTAAACCCAGTCATCGTGAACGTATTGTTGATGGCCGAACTGTTTACATGCGGGCCCGGCTAGCTCCATTGAAGAGTCGCGGTAACAATTACGAGGATAATTAATTTACTTAGCGGACGAGGGTACGTCGAGAACCTGTCAACCATAGAACAGGAACAGCATTATTTATTTTATATTATATTATATTATATCTACACAAAAGATTATTCCCCTCGTTTTATGTTAATGGGTTTTCAAAAAGCATACGTACACGCAACGCCACCTAGTGAGCGCTAGCCGGACCCGTATGAAATGCAGTTCTAAAATTGTTGATTGCGACTTTTTGCCATGCTAATTGTCCTCCAAAAAGAGGTAAGTATAACTACGTAATACGGTACGCGACTTTTGCGAAAAGGCAATTTCTTTCGATTGTAATTTATTGCTTTAACAGCTGTCTTATAACAATACATTCAAAATGTCGTTAAATATATTTAGAGACCCACGCCATCTACATCTTTCTGAGATGGAACAGAGTGAAACAATCGTTGCAGAAAACAATAGAGTGAATCCAAGTGTGAATCGACCTTACTTGTTCCCGCACATATGAAGTAATTCAACGTGTTTTAGAGTGAAGTGTTTGTCCGTCATGTCAAAACAGATAATAACTCGATATCAGAGCTCATACGAGACAGTGTATCCGTGGGTTACATGCGATCCCAAATCAGAGTACTGAAGTCAACTTGGTCCATTATACAGGGAGTAAATTTTAAGCCGGAATAACTCGGAAAAACAGTAGATATTAAAAATGGTTTTCACCAGCATGTGCGGGTGGCAGATGCTTAGGAAATAATACCCGACCTGAACCGTTTGTGAGGGGTGGGAGTGTCAAGTGAGAAATTTTAAATGGGAACCCCGATTTTTTTTTTATTGCAGATTCGTATTCTAAGGCTCACATCATGGGTAAACGTGCAGTTTATGCGGCAGCGGCTAGCCGTCGCGCTCGCTTGGTTAGGAACGGCAGAGCAGCCAATCAGGAGTCACGATGCCGCGGCCAATAAGAAAGAGCGTTATACTTGTACTATGTAAACAAATCGAAGCGGTGTATGCAAAAGTTTTTGATGATCAACATGTTACAGTTGCTATCAGTATGGATGCCACTTGATCACTGTTTCGAGCATATGATAAAACAAATAAAACATACTATACCTGCTCTGTGGTTGACAGGTTCTTATATGAACCGTTGTCCGGCCAGTAAACGTAATTGCGGTAATTTCCAAGAATGCTTGCAATCGACATAGCTCGGACTGAAATGATTATATAATATATATTTATAATCATCAGAGATTCGGGCGCTACGTGCCCTCACATACGAAGAGTAAAAATTTGTCGTTTAACCTATACCTGACTTTCACTTAAGATGATCACTGTTTCGTACAGATCATAAAATAAATAAAACATGCTATATCTGTTTTATGGTTGACTGCTGTGGTGTGTTAATAATAGGTCACTTATGGGGGTAATACCACAATTACCTAAAAATCCCTTATATATGGAAAATCAATTACAATCACACAAACGCCGCACCGATATCCTCGAATAAACTTTGAAATCGACGCCAAATTTACTCGTCATGAAACACGCAATCTTATTGGCCGGCATAACTCGACTCCTGATTGGCTGCTGTGCCGTTCCTAACCTAGCGAGAGCAACGGCTAGCCGCTGCCGCATAAACTGCACTTCAACCAACATCATGTATGGTGTGGTGGATATTTTTTTCTTTTTTTTTACGTCTGATGGTGCTGTAATAGTAAGAAATACTTGTCATACTGGTGAAGAAATGTACTAAACAGGAAATAAAATAAATGAAAACCATATTCATGATACTTCAGAACGCTACCAAATGATCCCCAAAGTGATCCTTCCCCCTCCCCGCAGTGGTTCAAAATGTTCAAATGTTTGTATAGCTTATGGGACTTAACTACGGGGTCATCAGTCCCTAAGCTTACAAACTACTTATGAACTAATACTAAGGACGGCACAAAATATCCATGCCCGAGGGGGGATTCGAACCCCCGACCGTAGTGGCCGTGCAGACCGAGACTGGAGCGCCTCAGCCGGCCCCCGCAGTGGACAAGGCAGTCTTCAAAAGTGATACCATAGTCCAGATTGCCCTTGTCTGAATACCAGCTATGAATTGTCGACAAAACATGTAATTGAACTAGCCGGGAAGAAATGTACAAATGATGTCATTTGGTTGGATTCTGAAGCATCATCAATATGATTAACCTTTTTCTTTCCTGGGTGGCACATTTCTTCAGCAGTGTGGCAAATAATTCTTACCATTACAGTGCAACATGTTGCCAATTGAAAGAAAAAAATTCAACCAAACTACACGTGATTTGGTCTGTAGAATCTGAATCTGCTATTAACAATGGGAGTTTCCATTTAAAATTTTACACCAGCCACCCACACCGCTCCCAAATGGTGGAGACAGTTCGAGTTTAGTTTCATTTCCTAAGCCTCTGCCGTCCGTTCATAATGGTGAAAACCGTTGTTGAATATATACTGTTTTTTTCTCTCTAGTTATTCTGGTTCGTCAACATAAAATGTACACCCTGTACATTGTCAGTGTCGAATCTGGGGCGGGGGAGGGGTGGTCTATGGGGCTGCTGATCCCCCAAAACCATGAGGAAAATCTCATAATATGAGCTGGTTCTTTTTAGAGCAGTTTGAGGTACAGTGCCCCAGTTTTTATGATCTCTGCCCCCCCCCCCTCCTCCTCCAACACAAATCCTGGATTCGCCACTGCTTGGTGTATATTACAACGTGTCAATGCTTCAACTTGGACGACATGGTTCTTTTTTTTATAAATATGTAACTAGTTTCGTTACGGTATAGTTCTTTGCTAACCCCTTTGAGCAAAATTAAGTTTCATGAAAACCTGGAAAATAATTACTTTTAACCTGGAAAACCTGGAAAAAACCTTGAATTTGAAAATGAAGATTTGGTGGCCACCCTGAATAACTTATAAATTATAAGTTATCGATCGTTATGTCTGAAATAAATAGCGAACAGGACAGATCGTACCAACGTGCAAGAAGTAGACGATCCGAGAAAGAAAAAAAAAAAAAAAAGACCTTTCCAGGAAACTCGCGTTTAAAGATATCTGGAGACAGCATTGTATGGGAGTATTTTATGTTGATTCTAGGTAATGAAAATAAAACTGTGGGTTTTGCAGAGTGTAATGGCTGCCGTAAATTATTGTCGTTCCGTAATGGCAGTACCACTACGCTGTTATGGCACCTGAATAGCTGCAAAGCTTATCTGAGTACTGATTTGAACGGTTGTAGCAATAATCCATGGTCAGCAAAATCTTTTCTGCTGGAGAAATAAGTAAGAATGTGTGCAATAGATTTGCGGTCCTTCAGCACAGTTGCGGGAGAAGGATTTCGAGACCTCGCACAGACTTTGATGGAGATAGGAGCACAGTTCCCCACTGCAAGTGCCAAAGACGTTCTTCCTCATCCTCCAACAGTTTCTAGGAACGTAAAAAGAATAGCAGACGAATACAATTCGCAGACTACTGGCTTTTTAAAAGATTTACTGTTTACATTGGCAGAATTTTAGCTAGATTATTAGTTGGACAACCTTGAACAAAATTAAATATCACATCACCGTAGGGCATATAATTTTTTGTCACATACATGAAATACGTAGATTTGCTAGCAACAAGGGACTGAAGAGATTTAAGGAATAATCTTGTTCTTTATGTTAGAGCCATAACTTAGTTTAACATGAAGTGAAAGTGAAACACAGTGTAAGTACTGAGCAAAGTATAAAACTACCTACAAATTTGCTGGAGCCGGCTAACGCGAAGCCAACGACTTTCAACATGTTTAATATTTCAGGCGCGAGCCGATTCGGCTACCGTTTTGCTTCTGCACCACAAAATTGGACGTTCTACTCTTACCAGGTGCATTAATGCGCACGTCTACTTTTTTTTCTCGCAACTGATAGTACACTGACAATTAAGTCAGTGAGGAAAAATCCCAAGTGTTTACAAGACATACGAGAGACTGTCCAGCGATACAAAACTGATAACTGCGACCTTGCATGTCACCTCTCGAATAGTGGTGACTCCCTTGGCGCTGCAGCTACAAAATGTTCAAATGTTTGTAAATCTATCGGACCAACCTGCGTGGTCATCAGTCCGTAGCTTACAAACTACTTAAACCTAGGTAAACTAATATAAGGACAACACACACACACACACATGCCCCAGGGAGGACTCGAACCTCCACGGCGAGCAACCGCGCGCTCCGCAACGAGACGCTTTAGACCGCTCGGCTACTCCACCGCGGCTGTGTTTCAGCTACCCCCAGCCAAAGGGAAAAGGGGGAAATATAAAATAAAGTAAAACGACAACAATGGTCCACACGCCTGATCGTGGAACAGTAATTATTTTACTTCCCTTGGAGTGGTTAAGCGTAAGCTGTATCTTCTAACATTCTACCAGTTAATCGTTTCTAATGACCTCGATTGCAACTGATCGTTTGTTCTTACTTTTATTTATTTACTTATTTTTTTCTTAGCAGCAAGGAAACATCAAGTAATTTTGCGAAATGTCCACAGAAACGCTGTTCGAACACGCGCTGAATGCGTATACTTGCTAACGTAGCACTGATGCTGCTCATTAACTAGCAATTACTCATGATTTGAGACAGCTCTATTGCACTCGCGTTAATGTGTGTTCTAAAATGCATCTGTCAGTAAGCTGCCCAGTATCTAACTTTTTCAATACATGATTTGTAAATGAAAAGTTTAATGCTTTGTTAGAAAGCTAAGTTGCTGTACTATCAGATGTGCTAAAATCAGATTTTTTAACCCTATAGTTTCTTCAGAATCGAGTGAAAAGCATTATGAAACTAAAAACTCACGCGGAATGAAACGCAGACATGTTACTTTTTCCAAGGAAAGTAAAGTTTGTAAGGAAAAACTAAGTTGATAAGCCGATGTGGGATGTTCGTTTGTAACGTCAACAGTTTTTACAGTGTGAAAATCGGAACAGTGTATTTCCCGCTAAGAGCGTAGCGGCTGGCAGGCGCGTGCCCCGGCTAGCAGCAGAGCGCCACGGGCGGCCGGGCGGACTGTACCGGCACTCTTCGGGTAGTTGGGGTACCCGCGCTGCCCGACACCGTCCGGAGGAGCTCGTGCCGGCAGGGCGGGCAGCGCGGGGCCAGGCCCGCCCGGGAGGCGCGGCTACGAGCCCGGGCGAGCAGCGCAGGCTCGCTGCACGCCTCTGCCTTGAAGTTTTCCCGGCGTATTGATTGATCCATCATATTTCGGGCTTGCAGCCGGATCATGTTGACGTCAACATGATCCGGCTTCAAGCCCGAAAGATGACGGATGTTCTAAAAGTTTGTATAGCTTATGGGGCTTAACTACGGGGTCATCAGTCCCTAAACTTACAAACTACTTATCAACTACCTTATACTAAGGACAGCACAAATATCCATGCCAAAGGGGGGATTCGAACCCCCGACCGTAGTGGCTGTGCAGACTGTGACTGGAGCGCCTCAGTCCCCTCGGCCACCGCGGCCGGCGTGACGCTTTCCCTCCCCGTAACGTGATGAAACAAAACGAGTTGACCTTCTCTGAACCTTCTCAATGTATATACGCAGCAGTTAGTCCACCTCCATGCAAGGACTAAGAAATCTGCCGCAAATCGGCAGCTCGATGCTCTACCTGAAGATGACGAGTAGAAAATTATCGAAACGTTTCCGCAGAACGATACCTTGATTCGGCTAATAAGCGGAGGAGACTTCTCCGCATTCTGTAGGTCCCTTTTTGGCTGTCGAATTGTCTCCCCTCCTCGCGCAAAGTACCAGCGAGTCGGCGTGTGCTCAGTACTTGCGAGGCGAGTCTGTGCGGGCAGCAGCCGCCCCCGCCGCCCCCGCCGCCCCCGCCTCCAGAGTTGGTGGGCACCTCTCCGCCTCCAGCGGACACCTCGACAGCTTCCAGCTTCCAGCCGGCGGCCTCTGGAGCCGCTGGCGCCATTTCCGGTGCGTGTCTGGAGTCTGGAGTCTGGAGCCCGAGGCGCCGGCAAACTTGGTCCTCCAGCGGCGGCCGCCCCTCCGCGGTTAGCGCCGCCCCCGCCGCCCCCGCCGCCCCCGCCAAGAAATAGACGCCCCGGGACAGCCGCACACCAAGTCTCCGGAAATGGACCGCGCTGCTCGGCTGCTCGGCTGTGGCCGCGCAAAGTGCGAGCCAGCCAGACTCCAGACTCCAGCTGCCGGATGGTCGAAACTCCCCAACACTCCAGCCCGTGACCGCAGAACGCCATTTTTGCTGCGCTACACTTGCGCTTGCAGGCTGCATACCTACCGTGTCTTCTGCCTTACACCTCCAAATTAACCTTTCATTTTCTATATCTACATCTACAACCATACTCCGCAAGCCACCCGACGGTGTGTGGCGGAGGGGGTACCTTTAGTACCACTATCGATTTTCCCTCCTATTCCAGTCACGTATTGTTCACGGAAAGGAGGATTGTCGGTATGCCTCTGTGTGGCCTCTAACTGGTGCAACTTATAAGGCCGTGCTCCATAAAAAAATCGAGACGAAAGAGATATAAGACCATCACCACAGTTCAACATATACAGTCACGACACTCTCACAGATTTTTGTTATACGCTGCGATAGCAGCGCTCCAAGCGGCCGGCAAGCCACGTTTCTGAATACGATAGTTGATGAAACATCCTGGCAGATTAAAATTGTGTGCCGGAACCGGGACTCGAACCTGGGACCTTTGCCTATCGCGGGCAAGCGCACTACCGACTGTGCTATCCCGACACGACTCACGATGCCGCCTCACAACTTTACTTCCGCCAGTACCTCGCCTCCTACTTTCCAAGCTTCACAGAAGCTCTCCTGCAAAACATGCAAGACTAGCACTCCTGGAAGAAAGGATATGGTGGAGACATGGCTTCGCCACAGCCTAAGGGAAGTTTCCAGAATGAAACTTTTCACTCTCCAGCGGAGTGGAAAGTAGGAGGCGAGGTACTGGTGGAAGTAAAGTTGTGAGGCGGCATCGTGAGTCGTGTCGGGATAGCACAGTCGGTAGTGCGCTTGCACAAAACAAAAACACATCCAAACAAACAATTACACCGATACATGAAAATCGAACCCTACACTCACAGAACACATTCATTTAGAAGGCATTAGGCTTAGTCCACAGGACCTTCAGTCAGAACAGGACTACGTCCAGACACGAAACAGCTCAACACTCCCGTGACCGCAGAACGCCATTTTTGCTGCGCTACACTTGCGCTTGCAGGCTGCATACCTAGTGTGTTTACTGCCTTACACGTCCAAATGAACCTTTCATTTTCTATATCTACATCTTGCAGCGGAACGACCTCTTCGTGAGGCGGAACGTGTGCTAAAACCTTATATTCAAAAGCACTCGTCTTGTATGGTTAGGGTTGAATATGGCCGTGTCAGACTTCGTAATCCTCGAGGTGTCCACTCGCCCATAAAAATTTATATAAAATTTAAAAAATATATATGTTCATGTAAAATCTTTATACGTTGCAATATTTCAAAATCAGATTTTTGCACCGAGGGAAGAAGTCCTTAACTGTCACTCTTGTTAAAATATTTCTAAGTTCTCTCATAGATAAGACGGCTAAAAGAAATTCTTCAGTTTGTGGTCGTTGCTATAGCCACAAAGAAAAAAAAATAATATTTCTTCAATGATTATCGATCAATGTGTATGATTGATTAGTCAAAGTTCTAAAAGAAACATTTATCGAAGTCTTCTTGACGTAACTTTTCCACCAATAAAAATTCATAAAAAAATTCTTCCTTCACATTGAAGAATATTTAAATTAAATATTCTCCTCGTTTCATTAATATATTATTTATCGTAAAATAATTCTTCATAAATGATGTACTCTGACACTTTCGTCAAGTTTAAACACGATAACATTTAATGCTTTCTATGATATTGCATATGTAGTCACTGACAGACAAAAGGGAACTGACTTTTAAAATGTGTTGTTTTAACATAAAACTTCGATAATAATGTCAATTCTTGCGACGACAACCGCAGAGATCAACATCTTCTTGCCTCATGGCGATTTGATGTGGCCGGATGTTTACTCCTTGGAATCGGCGTCGAAGATGTAGCCCTCGTAGGTTGACTCGCCTCACAGCACATGAAACATAAAAAAGAACATACAAAAAACTTCTTTAAGAATCATATAACATTAAATCTTTACATAAAAGTCATTTAAGAACACAAATATAAGCAATTTATCCTGCACAAACTGAGCTGACATGAGATATGTAGCGGAGACAATAATCCGTCCCACTACTATCTACAACCATACTCAGCAAGCCACCGACGTTGTATGGCGGAGGGTACCATGAGTACCACTATCGATTTTCCCTCCTATTCCAGTCACGTATTGTTCCCGCAAAGAAGGATTGTCGGTATACCTCTGTGTGGCCTCTAACTGGTACAACTTACAAGGCCGTGCTCCATAAAAAAAAAATCAAGACGAAAGAGATATAAGACCATCACCACAGTCTAACATGTACAGTCACGACACTCTCACACATTTTTGTTATACGCTGCGATAGCAGCGCTCCAAGCGGTCGGTAAGCTACGTTTCTGAATACGATACTTGATCAGTCCGAATAGTATCGTCTATATTGACTTCAGCATACTTTTTACATTAGCGAAAGTATGTACTGCCTTACAAATCTCTATATATAAAAGGAAGTGTCCCGATTGACTGACTGACTGACTGACTGACTCATCATCGCCCAGCCCAAACCACTGAAGATAAAAACTTGAAATTTGTGGAGGGTGTTGATCTTACTCTGTAGGCGTCATTTAAGAAGCGATTTTTCGATATTCCGTCCGTAAGACGGTGAAATAGGGGATGAAACGTTTTTTGAAAATACGTAGCCATTTAGGCAATTTTTAAGCCAGAACTACAAAATTTCGGATTTTAATTCAGGGTTCGAATTTAAAAGACACGTGTTTCGGCATTTTTTTTTAAAATTCGACAAATAAGGGGATAAAATAGGTGACGCAAAAAATTGATTTTCAAAAATATGTTGCTGTTATCTCAAATTTTAAGCTACAACTAGGAAACTTCGGATATGGAATATTGGTCAGGATTAAAAATCCATGATTTTCAGTATTTTTGGAAATTCAACAAGTAAAGAGGGTTAAATAGAGGATAAAAATTCTTTTTGAAAACACGTTGCTATTGATAAAATTTGAAGCTAGAGCTGCGAAAATTGATATTTCTATAGTTGGTTAGACGTTAAAAAATACGTGTTTCGGTATTTTTGGAAATTCAACCATTAACGGTGTTAAATTGGAAAGAGGGTATTTTTCGAAAATATGTTGCTATTTATTTGTGACGTCCTTAGTCTTAGTTAGTTCATAAGTAGTTTGTAAGTTTAGGGACTGATAACCCCGTGGTTAAGTCTCATAGACTTTCCGAACATTTTTGAACAATCTGATTTGATATCGAAAACGAGTAGAGTGCCAGACTACAAATCCAAAGGTTGCGGGTTCGATCCCCGCCAGGTCCTAGGATTTTTATCTGTCACTTTCCACTTTTTTCACCTCTGGCAGTATTGCTCATGTGAGAAATACCGAGTAGCACCGTGGTTCGGAACCCACGTTAAACTGTAGGTCCCCCTATAACTGGCTGGGTAAGTCAGTTCGAAGGTCGGAGGAAGGCAACGGCATACCACCTCCAAACAGGACCATGCCTAGTAAAGCACTGTGGTGTTCAAACCAATCTTCGGATTGTTGACTGCTTTACCTTTTACACTTGCGCTTGCAGGCTGCATACCTAGCGTATCTTCTGCCTTGCACGTCCAAATGAACCTTTCGTTTTCGATATCAAATCAAATTGTTCAAAAATGTTCAAATGTTCGTAAAGTCTATGGGGCTTAACTACGGGGTCATCAGTGCCTAAACTTACAAACTACTTATGAACTAGCTAATCCTAAGGACGGCACAAATATCCATGCCCGAGGGGGGATTCGAACCCCCGACCGCTGTGGCCGTGCAGACCGTGACTGAAGCGCCTCAGTCCCCTTGGCCACCGCGGCCGGCGCCAATTAGTCGTCCACTTGATGATGGCAATAGCCGAAACAAACTTGTAATGGAAACCACCAACACAAGCTGACTAAATATTATTGATGCGAACTTGGATTAATTCTCTATTACGATAATATCATATTTTGATCTTGTGTATGCTGCGGGCCCAGTAGAGAAGAAATTATTGATCTTGTCACATTACTGATCGTAGTGGTCCCTGCCCATTTGATTCCACTTTCTCGCAACCTAGCCGGCCGCGGTGGCCGAGGGGACTGAGGCGCTTCAGTCAGGTCTGCACGGCCACTACGGTCGGGGGTTCGAATCCCCCCTTGGGCATGGATATTTGTGCCGTCTTTAGTATAAGGTAGTTCATAAGTAGTTTGTAAGTTTAGGGACTGATGACCCCGTAGTTAAGTCCCATAAGCTTAACGAACATTTGAACATTTTGAATGACGTTGTTTGTATTAGCTAATCGTA
Organism: Locusta migratoria; assembly: GCA_026315105.1. NCBI lineage: Eukaryota > Metazoa > Arthropoda > Insecta > Orthoptera > Acrididae > Locusta > Locusta migratoria. The sequence continues at coordinate 16,254,474 of CM048754.1, forward strand.
ACAACACATCCAGAAACTCTTTATTTCAATTCTGAGGCGTGTAGATGGGGCTACAGCCATCAATGGTGCTGTATTTTCAGTCACATGATTTCTGTGCACTATGTAATCTCACGATGAAATGTGGCGACCCTGACAGGACGTTTGTCAGAGAAAGAGAGGAAAAACAGTACTTAATGAATGTTGTGGTCTTCAGTCCGGAGACTGGTTTGATGCAGCTCTCCACAATACCCTATCCTGAGCAAGCCTCTTCATCTCCACATAAGAACGGCAACCTACATCTGTCTGAATCTGCTTACTGTATCCATCTCTTGGTCTTCCCCTGCGATTTTTTCCCCATACACTTCCCTCCAACGCTAAATTCACAATTCCGTGATGTCTAAGAATGTGTCCTACCAATCTATCCCGTCTTTTAGTCAAGGCATGCCAGAAATTCCTTTTCTCACCAATTCTGTTCAGTACCTCCTCATTAGTTACGCGATCCACCCACCTAATCTTCAGAATTCTTATGTAGCACCATATTTCAAAAGCTTCAATCCTCTTCCTGTCCGCACTGTTTATCGTCCATGTTTCACTCCCATACGAGACAACACTCCATACAAATGCCTTCAGAAAGGACTTCCTTAGTCTTAAATCAATATTCGATGTTAACAAATTTCTCTTTTTCAAGAACGCTTTTCTACCCATTGCAATTCTGCATTTTATATCCTCTGCACTGCGACCATCATTTGTTATTTTACTGCCCAAGTAACAAAACTCATCTACCTCCTTTATTGCTTCGTTTGCCAATCTAATTCCTTCAGCATCACCTGATTTTCTTACACTGCACTCCATTACCCTAGTTTTGCTCTTGTTAATGTTCATCTTATATGCACCTTTCAGCACACTGTCCATTCCGTTCAATTGCTCTTCCAGGTCCTTTGCTGTATCTGACAGAATTACTATGTCATCGGCAAAACGCAACGTTTTTAATTCTTCACCCTGAACTATAATTCCTTCTCCAAATTTCTCCTTGCCTTCCTTTATAGCTTGCTCAATGTACAAATTGAATAACAATGGAGAAAGGCTACAACCCTGTCTTACTCCCTTCCCAACCACTGCATCCCTTTCCTGCCCTTCAACTCTGACAACCGCTGTCTGGTTTTTGTACAAGTTGTAAATAACCTTACGTTCCCTATATTTTACTCCTGCTTGCTTCAGAACTTGAAAGAGTTTATTCCAATCAACATTGTCAAAAGCCTTCTCCAAATCTACAAAAGCTAGAAATGTAGGTTTGCCTTTTCTTAATCTATCTTCTAGGATAAGCCGTAACGTGAGTATTGCCTCCCGTGTTCCTACATTTCTCCTGAACCCAAACTGATCTTCCCCGAGGTCGGCTTCTACCACCTTTTCCATCCTTCTGTATATAATTCGTGTTAATATTTTGCAACCATGAGTTATTAGACTGATGGTTCTGTAGTTTTCACACCTGTCTGCACCTGCTTTCTTTGGAATGGGGATTATAACATTTTTCTTAAAGTCTAAGGGTACTTCTCCTGTCTCATTCATCTTACGCACCAGGTGAAACAGGTTTGTCATGGCTGGTTCTCCCAGAGACTTCAGTAGCTTTGAGGGAATATCATCTACTCCAGGGGCCTTGTTTCGACTTAGGGCTCTGTCAAATTCTTCTCTCAATACAGTATCTCCTATTTCATCTTCATCTACATCCTCTTCCCTTCCTACAATATTGCTGCTCCTACTAAGTGTAATAATTTAGCGACCCTGACACGACGTTTGTCAGAGAAAGAGAGGAAAAGCAGTACTTAATGAATAAGGAAACATAAATACGTATAGTGATAGAGGAGTGTCAGCTGGTCGTATTGACACTTCTGAGCAGTGTGTGTTGCAGCGCGTATGTAGATGACATTGATGAAGTAGTTTAGGAGGGCAGAAGATATGACAGTAAGGGGCAGTGTTCCGCAGGGCTCGAGATGAGGGCCTATATAATGTTTTCCGGAGACTGGGTCCAAGCAGCGGCCGAAATCTCAGCCGTGTAAGTCGGGCCTCTGGACACTGGAAGGCCATTTGGAGCCATTCCCAGAGCGGTCATCGCGCACACGCCTTACAAGTTGCCGACTGACCGCTTACAAGAAGAGCGACAAGGCCTAACATAACACGCTCGGAAGCATTTTACAGCCCCAAATTTACGGGCCCTAGTTTATTACCGCGTCCAGTGGAGAACGGCCTGGACGCAAGAAACTAGGGGCTATGCGAGGCCGACGGAATAAAATAAATAAATTAACGGCCGAGAAGATTCTGGTGAGCAGGAGTAAGGGAGCGAAAAAAAAAGGTCGAGCAGCAAGTGTCGTTAATAGCCAAGAGGCACGACGGTAGCGCCGTGAGGATAATTCCGACAGGCGACCTCATGATTCTCTCTCTGCTCTGCGGCAGAGACGAGACTCCGGTCTCCATTTTCCGCTTATTTTTCCTCCCCCCTTCCCTCCCCTCCCCTACTTTTATGTACGGTTGGGCCGTTAATAATGTCGCGACTCTAAACAGACCTCTCGGAGGCGCAGACACGTAAAGAAAAGTTAATAGACGGAACACGACACAGTCGCTGCAATACACACGCGTCTAGCTCCACCCACTCCCTCCCCCCCTCCCCCCACGCAAGAAACGCAGCCAATCGGAGCACTCCGAAAGCGCAGACACCGCAACAAAACAGGCGGACGCGGGGGCAATTCCTCGCTATGCCAAGTGGCGGCGGCGTCGGCGGCGATATCAACAAAGACGTCGACGAGACAGATGCACTCGCCGGGGGGGAGGGGAGGGGAGGGGAGAGAGGGAGGGAAGTCCTCGATACGGCTGCCAAAAAACTCTTCCCACGGGTGGGGCCCTATTATTGCTATGCCGCGCAGCCAAGATTTTTATTACCGGATGCTTGCTGTTGTGCCCGCGCGCTCTTACGCTAGTTATTCGCTAGGCGGCCTAGCCCGTCCCGCGGGGGGAGGGGGTAATATGTCTGTAGACTGCCGGCATTCACCGCCAGAAGATATTATAATCAAAAGCTGCATACGGCCGCGGTCTAGATGCAACAATTCTCGACCCCCCTTCCCCCGGCGCGGGTCATCTTTTACTAGGCTAGACGCGGCCACTAAAGCGCCACCTAGTTTGGCTGTTTCTGCAGCCGGCGCCAGATACGGGTGCCAACGGCTTAATAACCATCCCCCCACCCTCCCCCTTCCCTCCTACAGCCCTGGCGCGCGCAGCTCGGCGGAAAAATGTCTGATGCGGGGGTGGGTTGGATGTGAGTTACCGCGGACGCTCCTCCTACCGGGTTCTCTTGCAACGTCGCCGCTGAGGAACAGTTATGGGGCACCGCGTTTGCCGGCTCCCTGAGCATAGCACAGCACACGCCAAGGCGCCACGACCCCACGCGTATAATTCGATTCCGGTCGGTCGCCAGAATTCCTTCCGATCAACAGTCGGTTGCGACTGCCACGGCGGAATCGCGAATTTGTAATCCACAGCCCCATTGGCAATACTTTCGTGTCGATAAAATGCAGCCGGCCGCGGTGGCCGACGGGACTGAGGCGCTCCAGTCACGGTCTGCACGGCCACTACGGTCGGGGGTTCGAATCCCCCCTCGGGCATGGATATTTGTGCCGTCCTTAGTCTTAGCTAGTTCATAAGTAGTTTGTAAGTTTAGGGACTGATGACCCCGTAGTTAAGTCCCATAAGTTCTACAAACATTTGATAAAATGCAGGGATATTCTTGTTATCTCTCGGGCCCGCAGTGTTAGAAATGTCGTACAGTAACATAAAGCGAAATGATAGTCGAAACACTGTAATTAATTAATTATTTATTTATATACATGTGGAGTCTGTTCCGAAAGAGCAGACGTCACTTCTGATCCTGCAGTTGTTATTATTTAATATTCACAGAATATATGACATAAACTGCGATTGGGCAAAGCTGAAAATGTGTACCCAGCCGGGATTCGAACCCGGGTCTCCTGCTTTCTAGGCAGTTGCGCTGACCCCTACACCACTGGGAACACAGTGATCACCGCACCTGCAAGGACTACCTAAGCTCGCCTGCCGTCAGATACAAATTCCCAGCTTCCCAGTTTGACGTCTGTTCTTTCGGAACAGACGCCACATGTATATATATAATATACCGGTGACGGGCAATGATCCTATCGTTAGTGCGGAGGGGTGGGCAAAGTTTGAAGCCCTTACTCTTACGGGAATTAGTTAATAACTACGAGTTTGAGTACTGTGGGCAGGGCGTAGCTGGGAATTCGTATCTGACGGGAGGCGTGCTTAGGTAGTCCTTGCAGGTGCGGAGATCACTGTGTCCCCAGTGGTGTAGGGGTCAGCGCAACTGCCTAGAAAGCAGGAGACGCGGGTTCGAATCCCGGCTGGGTACACATTTTCAGCTTTGCCCAATCGCAGTTGATGTCATATATTCTGTGAATATTAATTATTTATTTATAGCCGGCCGCTGTGGCCGAGGGGACTGAGGCGCTTCAGTCACGGTCTGCACGGCCACTACGGTCGGGGGTTCGAATCCCCCCTCGGGCATGGATATTTGTGCCGTCCTAGTTCGTAAGTAGTTCATAAGTAGTTTGTAAGTTTAGGGACTGATGACCCCGTAGTCCCTTAAGCTTAACAAACATTTGAACAATTCCAGAATGAAACTTTCACTCTTCAGCGGAGTGTGCGCTGATATGAAACTTCCTGGCAGATTAAAATTGTGTGTGCCGGAACCGGGACTCGAACCTGGGACCTTTGCCTTTCGCGGGAAAGCGCACTACCGACTGTGCTATCCCGACACGACTCACGATGCCGCCCCACAACTTTACTTCCGCCAGTACCTCGCCTCCTACTTTCCAAACTTCACAGAAGCTCTCCTGCGAATCATGCAAGACTAGCACTCCTGGAAGAAAGGATAGGCTGTAGCTAAGCCATGTCTCCACTAAATCCTTTCTTCCAGGAGTGCTAGTCTTGCATGGTTCGCAGGAGAGCTTCTGTGAAGTTTGGAAAGTAGGAGGCGAGGTACTGGCGGAAGTAAAGTTGTGGGGCGGCATCGTGAGTCGTGTCGGGATAGCACAGTCGGTAGTGCGCTTGCCCGCGAAAGGCAAAGGTCCCAGGTTCGAGTCCCGGTTCCGGCACACAATTTTAATCTGCCAGGAAGTTTCATTTGAACAATTATTTATATAAGGTAAAAGGCAAAGCAGTCAACATTCCAAAGATTGGTTTGAACAGCACAGTGCTTTACTAGGCATGGTACTGTTTGGAGGTGGTATGCCGACCTACGAACTGACTTACCCAGCCAGTTATAGGGGGGACCTACAGTTTAACGTGGGTTCCGAATCACGGTGCTACTCGTTATTTTTCACATCAGCCACACTGCCAGATGTGAAAGAAGGTGATTCCGGTCGGTCGCCAGAATTCCTTCCGATCAACAGTCGGTTGCGACTGCCACGGCGGAATCGCGAATTTGTAATCCACAGCCCCAATGTCAATACTTTCGTGTCGATAAAATGCAGGGATATTCTTGTTATATCTCGGGCCCACAGTGTTAGAAATGTATTATAGTGACACAGTGTGAAAGGATAGTCCAAACACTGTAATTAATTAATCTATATCTATAAATGTGAATGTCTTTTCGGTGTACGTTTATCACGTCTGAACCACAAGACATAAAGAGCTAAAAATTTGTACAGTTACTAATGTCTACCCGGGGAAGGCTTTAGGCACGGTTTTATGGCGATCGGATAGCTATTTATCTCTATATAGTAATGTGAATGTCTGTTCGGTGTACGCTTATCACGTTCGAACGACAAGACGCAGAGACTTAAATATTTGTACAGTTACTAATTTATACCTGAGGGAGGTTTTAGGCACGGTTTTATAGCGATCTGATAGGTATTTAGTAATTTGAAGACTACAACGTGAAATGCGGAACAATAATAATTCTTTGAAAATTATATTTACTCTTTGAAAGTGGTTTTATTGCTAGCATTGTTGCTTGAGGGTTGATCATGATAAAAGGTTGGAGTGTATTGGGATGGAAAGTTATGACTGTATATAAATTCTACGTGTCTCTCTCTCTCTCTCTCTCTCTCTCTCTCTCTCTCTCTCTATATATATATATATATATATATATATATATATATGTGTGTGTGTGTGTGTGTGTGTGTGCGCGTTAATATTTCGCTCTGCAGCGAAAACTACAGAACGCAAACGAATGGTCTGTGTGTAATTGTTGTCTGCAGTCTCCTGTTGTACACCATAGCAGTTTCATGCCTATAGCTATAAGGGGGTGGAAGATATGGTGGTTGAAAGTCGTCAAATTATAAAAAAAAAAAATTCGGACTGAAGGCCAGCGATGACGTTTGCCACTTTATAGCAAGGAGGTTACATACAGCGAAACGTGATGCCACAGAACATATCTTTGGTCTATGCGTGCTACAGTGTCTTCAGCTCTTTCTCTGTATGGATAAGCATACGAATAAGGAAATATAAGAATAAATAAATAAAGCAGTAAAAAAGAAATTTCTTTTAATACAGAGTTACAGCACTCATACAAATGAATACACACCTGCAAAATTATACAATTGTACAATACATAACTCAATAAATATGAGATCGTACGCATTTTATATGTCATTTGTGTTTTGATTACCATATTTCTTTGTTTGGGTACTTATAGTTTTGTACATTATGCGAGACAGCCTTATTTCTTACTTATTTTAGAAAAAAGGAGATGGACAGAGAGGGATAGGAGTACTAACTCAAAGCAGGAATAAATAAATAAATAAATACCCTGGCAAAGCCGGGTTTTCAGCTAGTTATTTATATATCACACAAGATATCTTTCGGCATTAAATACCATCAAGTGTTCTGCAAAAACATTTTCTTATGTGAGTATGTATCCAAATGCTACATAAATAAATTTACGTAAATAACGTTTCACAAATTTTTACTTAGAAAGTGTGCAGTACGTACCGTATTGGGTAGAAAAGGAGTTTCTGGCGTATCCTGACTAAGAGAAGGGATAGATTGGTGGGACGTAAAAGTCGTAGAGGAAGAGCGAGGAACGAATACAATAAGCAGATTCAAAAGGAGGTAGGTTGCCGAATGTATTAGCAGATGAAGAGACTTACACAGGACAGGATAGCGTGGAGAGCTGCATCAAGCAAGCTTGTGGAAGTCTCTTCAACTGCGAATACATTCGGCAACCTACCTCCTTTTGAATCTGCTTATTGCATTCGTTCCTCGGTCTTCCTCTACGATTTTTACGTCCCGTCAATCTACCCCTTCTCTTAGTCAGGATATGCCAGAAACTCCTTTTGTACCCAATTTGGTTAAGCACCTCATCATTGGTAACATGATCTGCCCATCATTTTTCGCCTGCAGCTCCACATTTCGAAAGCTTCTATCCTCTTTTTCTCTGAACCTTATCCTCCACGTTTCACACCCGTACAGTGCTACACCCCGGACAAATGCTTACCAAAGCTTATGGGTCTTAACTATGGGGTCATCAGTCCCTAAACTTACAAACTACTTATGAACTAGCTAATACTAAGGACGGCACAAATACACATGCCCGATGGGAGATTCGAACCTCCGACCGTAGTGGCCGTATCTTGCTACGCAAATAACAAAACACGTCTACCACTTTTTTTTTGTCTCATTACCTAATCTAATTCCTTCAGCATCGCCTAATTTTCTGACGCTACATTCCATTACCCTCGTTTTACTCTTGTTAATGTCTTAGATCTTCCTTTGAAGACGCTGTCAATTCCATTTAATTGTTGTTCCTGGTCCTTTACTGTCGTGATAGAATTACCATGTCATCAGCAAACCGCCAGGTTTTTATTCAGTCTCTCTGGACTTTATTTCCCTCTCCAAATTTTTCCTTGCATTCCTTCACAGCTGCCCAATACACAGATTGAACAACCTTTGGGAATTACTACGACCCTGTCTTATTCTCTTCCCAGACATTGCGACCCTTTCATGCCCTTCGACTCTAATAATTGCTGTCTGGTTTTTGTACAAGTTGAATATAACTCTTCGTTCCCTATATTTTACCCCTGCTACGTACAGAATTCGAAAGAGTATATTTTACTCAACATTGTCGAAAGCATTCTTCGCATCCACAAATGCTAAAAACGTAGATTTCCCTTCCCGTAACCTATCTTCTAATGTAAGTCGTAATGCAAATCTCGCCTTGTGTGCTCCTGCATTTCTCCTTAATCCATACCGATCTTTTCCTAGGTCGGATTCCACCAGTATTAAATTAAAAAAAAAAAAAAAATGCTCATCCGACAAATTGTAAAAGAGTAATATATACAGCATAAAATAGAGCTTCACCCATGTCATACCATAAAAATAAATAAATATTACAAACGCTCGACATGACAATCTGGCAATCTGAGGTTATTTTGCAAACCATTATACGATTTCATGTCGTAATTTCTAGTCAGATCCATTTTATTTACTGTTTGTTCCTATGTTATGAACCTTTGAAATAATGCTGGTTGCGTAAGATATATACTACTTGTATTTTTGATTGTCAATTGTATTTTAGTCTCTCTTTATTTGTATGCCGAAGGTTTGTTCTGTTGATGTTGGTATTTTGTGTACTGCGCTGTTTGTTAACCTTTTATATCATCTACTTTTTAATGCAGATACCCTTTTGTGCTCATGATTGTGTGTGTTTCATTCACAGTGTATCTGATGATGGGCAACGCCCGAAAGCGGCAATGAAGTTATTAATTAAACCAATTTGCAACAAATCAGCATTGAGTTAAGAAATAATTATAGATTAGTGTTGTATCCCATCCTCGTCGCCGCTTTTGTGTCCCAGCCTCGTCGCCGCTTTTGTGTCCCAGCGTCGTCGCCGCTTTTGTGTCTCGTTTCCGTCGTAGGTGTCGGTGGCCGAGTAGAAAGACCGACACAGGAATAAAGGATGCACGCTTGTGCAGGTAGGAGGTGACCAGCCAGTGGGACAGCAGAAACTAGAAACACTAGAGTAAATTAGAACGAGATATATATTGCACAGAAGTTATAGAATACTTAACTTTTACATAGTTCTTGACTGGAGAATGCTGATACATAGTTGAGCTAGAGGCCTGCCTAGTGCCTGTCCGGTAGCCAAGTCTTCACTGGTGCCTATCAGATTCCGAAATGTTAGCTGGTTCCTATCTCAGTCCCAAGTGAACGATGTCGTTCAGTGGTAGCCACGAGCAGAGTTGCAGCAGAGGGCGCTCGTGGCTGACGTCGTAAGAACGCCGCGCCGTGCGTGCATGGCGGCGCGCGGCGAAAGTAGGTGGCGCGCACTTTGGACTTGTGCGACACCACAAAACGTTTATCGTTTAGTAGCGACGCAGAGGGAGTTTCGACGCCATGATGCCGTTTCATCGATTCACACGATTAAATGTTTGGATCTGCCCTCAAGAAGAAACCAACAGAACGACCAAGACGTGTGTGTTGTCCAGCGAACACTGATGTCGTACACGGGTCTGTTTTATGGAGCCCACGGCGTCCAATTCGTAAAGAAGCGGCAGTGGTTGGAATGTCTCGGCAGACTGTTCCAGAATTCTTCATCTTGATTTAAAATTTCATCCGTACGAACTACAAGTGATCCAACAACTCAAGAGCAACGATTACCGGTTATAATTGGGACTCTGACGACAAATTATAAGAAAAAAAATAATGATGATGAATTTCTAAACTTTCGTCTGGCAGCTTTTGTGAATAAACAGAACTACCATTACTGGGCAAACACAAATCCTCACGACGGTCATGAGTGCACTTTATACGCTAGTAAACTGACAGTACGGTGTGGTGTTCCAACACATGGGGTAATCGGACCATACTCTTTCACAAGTGAACGGGAAATACGACGACTGTCAATGTCGACCGTTACGTGGAGATGTTACGAACTTTCGCTAATCTGCACCTGCATTGATCAACTTTCCAAGCGAAACTTCCTGGCAGATTAAAATTGTGTTCTGGAACCGGGACTCGAACCTCGAATCTGGAACCTTTGCCTTTCGCTGGCAAGCGCTCTACCACTGAGCTACTCCGACACGACTCGCGGCTCCCGACACGCAACTTCAATTCCGCCTGTACCTCGCCTCCTACTTTCCAAATTCACAGAAGTTCTCCTGCGAAACTTGCAAGACTAGCACTCCTGGAAGAAAGTATGTGGTGGAGACATGGCTAAGACACACACTGAGGGATGTGTGTAGAATGAAACTTTCACTCTGCAGCGGAGTGTAAGAGGCGAGGTACTGGCAGAATTGAAGTTGTTCATATGTTCAAATGTTTGTAAATCTATCGGACCAAACTGCGTGGTCATCAGTCCGTAACTTACAAACTATTTAAACCAAGGTAAACTAACCTAAGGACACACACACACACACACACACCCATGCCCCAGGGAGGACTCGAACCTCCACGGCGACAAACTGCGCGCTCCGCAGCGAGACGCTTTAGACCGCTCGGCTACTCCACCGCGGCAACTGAAGTTGTGTGTGGGAGCTGTGAGTCGTGTCGGGGTAGCTAAGTGGTGGACCGCTTGCCCGCGAAAGGCTCGAGTCCCGGTTCCGGCACACAATTTTAATCTGCCAGGAAGTTTCATATTAGAGCACACTTCGCGGCACAGTCAAAGTTTCATTCTGGAAACATCCCTTAGGCTGTGGCTAAGCCATGTCTCCACCATATCCTTTCTTCCAGGAGTGTTAGCCTTGCATGGTTCGCAGGAGAGCTTCTGTGAAGTTTGGAAAGTAGCAGGCGAGGTACTGGCGGAAGTAAATTTGTGAGGCGGCATCGTGAGTCGTGTCGGGATAGCTCAGTGGGTAGAGCGCTTGCCCGCGAAATGCAAGGTCCCAGGTTTGTGTCCCGGTTCCGGCACACAATTTTAATCTGCCAGGAAGCTTCATATCACCGCACACTCCGCTGCAGAGTGAAAGTTTCATTCTGGAAACATCCCTTAGGCTGTGGCTAAGCCATGTCTCCACAATATCCATTCTTCCAGGGGTGCTAGTCTTGCAAGGTTCGCAGGAGAGCTTCTGTGAAGTTTGGAAAGTAGCAGGCGAGGTACTGGCGGAAGTAAAGTTGTGGGGCGGCATCGTGAGTCGTGTCGGGATAGCACAGTCGGTAGTGCGCTTGCCCGCGAAAGGCAAAGGTCTCAGGTTCGAGTCCCGGTTCCGGCACACAATTTTAATCTGCCAGGAAGTTTCATATCATCACACACCCCGCTGCAGAGTGAAAGTTTCATTCTGGAAACATCCCTTAGGCTGTGGCTAAGCCATGTCTCCACCATATCCATTCTTACAGGAGTGCTAGTCTTGCAAGGTTCGCAGGAGAGCTTCTGTGAAGTTTGGAAAGTAGGAGGCGAGGTACTGGCTGAAGTAAAGTTGTGGGGCGGCATCGTGAGTCGTGTCGGGATAGCTCAGTCGATAGTGCGCTTGCCCGCGAAAGGCAAAGGTCCCAGGTTCGAGTCCCGGTTCCGGCACACAATTTTAATCTGCCAGGAAGTTTCATATCATCACACACCCCGCTGCAGAGTGAAAGTTTCATTCTGGAAACATCCCTTAGGCTGTGGCTAAGCCATGTCTCCACCATATCCATTCTTACAGGAGTGCTAGTCTTGCAAGGTTCGCAGGAGAGCTTCTGTGAAGTTTGGAAAGTAGGAGGCGAGGTACTGGCTGAAGTAAAGTTGTGGGGCGGCATCGTGAGTCGTGTCGGGATAGCTCAGTCGATAGTGCGCTTGCCCGCGAAAGGCAAAGGTCCCAGGTTCGAGTTCCGGTTCTGGCACACAATTTTAATCTGCCAGGAAGTTTCATATCATCACACACCCCGCTGCAGAGTGAAAGTTTCATTCTGGAAACATCCCTTAGGCTGTGGCTAAGGCATAACTCCACCAGCTACTGTGGAGCGTTGCCGAGTTTGCTAGTTAAAGAAATAAGCGAGTCCAATTGACCCCTTTCAATTGGATTGCGTAAATGTTCCCATTTTTTCTGCGTCACCTGTATGTCATACACTAGACTACACACAGCCAACTTGGGTAATCTACTGTGGCAGGGAATCGCATGACTGTCTCGGAGCAGCATCCCCGGGGCTGTGTCCTCGCCGGCACCCTTACAGGACGCGGGGTGCTTCACCTGATAGAGGGGCGCCGGCAGACAACGCAGCCGGCAGGCCTTATCTCCCGGGAGACGCGGCCAAGTCTGGTCCAAGTCGCATCTCGCGACCGTCGCGCCTTCCTTCCGCCTTCCGCCGCGGCGATAGTCCCCTCGCCTAATGCCCGCTCTCCCCGCAACAATGCCGGGAAGGAAGTCGTGGCAGCTCCTGTTGTTATCGCGGGGTCCCAGATTAACCGGCGGAGCTGTGTGCCCGGTCTCAGCTCGGCGACAGCAGCCAAAGCGATTACCAGCGACGGCAACTGCCGTGTCTGCGACCCGCCTTCGTCCGTTCCGAGGTAGCACTATAGTCGGCGTCACGTAGGAAGGCGGCCGGTTTTTCTGCTGTTCTGTGCATCCCTATCCACTACCGCACTGGCAGCCAATAATATCCATTCTCTAGGTTGGTGGCCGGCTGCGAGATACGCAGGCTCCACTGTTATCACTCGGCCGTAGCTCCTCCCCTCCCCTCCACGCTTCCCCTATCACTCCGCCTCTATCCGCGGAAACGCCTTCCTACATGACACCAACTATAGCATGGCTGCAGGCGATTACCAGCGACAGCAACTGCCGTGTCTGCAACCAAGCGGGCACGGGACGCCTTCGTCCGTTCCGAGGTAGCACTATAGTCCGTCTCACGTAGGAAGACGGACCAGTTTTCTGCCGTTCTGCGCATGCCCCTCCACTACCCCACTGGCAACCAGTAACGCTCACTCTGTAGTAGGGAGGGGAAAACCGACCGGTTAAAATCGATACTGGTATTTTAGTTTTGAATAACCGGTTTTTTCGGTATTTTTTTTGTGTCGGTTGTAACCGATTTCTTGTAGTTATTGCCAAGAACTGGGTAAAAAAACCGGTACGACTACTTCCTGTAGTATTGATCAAAATGTGCCTTTTGTAAATAATTTTAAAAAATTAAAACTATTAGGCCCTAATATTTAGGGCTGTTTCTAAAATCGCGGGGTTCCAGATTAACCGGCGGAGCTGTGTCCCCGGTCTCCGCTCGGCGACAGCAGCCAAAGCGATTACCAGCGACGGCAACTGCCGTGTCTGCAGCCAGGCGCGCACGGGACGCCTTCGTCCGTTCCGAGGTAGCACTATAGTCCGTGTCACGTAGGAAGGCGGCCGGGTTTTCTGCCATTCTGCACATCCCCCTCCACTACCCCACTGCAACAAGTAACGTTCACTCTGTAGTAGGGATGGGAAAAACCGACCGGTTAAAACCGATACCGGTTTTTCAGTTTTGAATAACCGTTTTTTCGGTATTTATTGGGTGTCGGTTGTAACCGGTATTTTTAGTTATTGCCAAGAACCGGGTAAAAAAACGGTACGACTACTTCCTGTAGTAGTGGTTCAAAATGTGTTTTTTTATAAATAATTTTAAAAAATTAAAACTAGTAGACCCTAATATTTAGGGTTAGTCCTAAAATTTCCACTGCTGTGAAATATTAGATCATCGCAGAAACTAAGAAAAGCGATCAGTGATAATTTTAGAACAGTCCCGGCAGTCAGAAATGCGTAGCATAAGAACTTAAGAACTGGTGCAGCTATTGAGGCATCGATGCAGCTGTTGCCGTGTGGCGTGGCCTATTAGACGACGCGCGTGCACCGGCAGTGTACGAGACTTGCCTCCGTCTGGTCATGCGGCAGTTCCTTTCTGTCGTCGCCAGACATCACTTGTGTCTTAAATGGCACCATCCCGACTGTGGAAGTACTTCACGAAGTACGGTAGCAGTGAGGTACAATGCTCCATTTGCTTTAAAAAGGTATTATATTGTTATGCTAACAAGTTTTATTAATGAGATGCCTTGAAAGCAGGTGCTTTTTTAATAACCTATATGGGTTTAGGTGACATTGATCATATTGTGCCTCACGAGATAGCCGTGCGGTCTGAGGCTCCATGTTACGGACTGCACGGCTGCTCCAGTCGGAGGTTCGAGTCCTCCCTCCTCCCTCAATCATGGGTGTGTATGTTGTCCTTAGCGTTAATTAGTCTAAGTTAGACTAAGTAGTTTCTAAGTCTAGGGACTGGTGACCTAAGCAGTTAGGTCTCATAAGAACTCACACGCATCTGAACATTCTTTGATCATGTGGTACACAGTTTCTAGTTCAATTTCCGTAAATTTACACTGACAACAATAATTCTGTTAGTTGGAATAGTTCTTCAGCACTGATTGAAGTTCACTTAAGTAAATCTGTATGCTTCGTATATCGCCTTCTACGGGCTCCTGGCTAGTCTTACACGCGCTCAAGAAGGCGTAGTATTGGGAGGGGATCTTGCAAAGTTTGGAAAGAGTAGTGATTTGTCGTATAACGTAAATGTATACCCAAATTTTAACTAAATTTCGTAAGTTTCGGTTTCCGCCGAAACTAGAAGAACCGAAAATTCTATTACGGTTCCTGTTTCGGACGCAAAATATGTTTCGGTCGAACTCTACTGCAATAATAGCAATAAAAAACCGAAAACCGGTTATTTAAAAAACCGGTTATGTTGAGCAATTTTTACCGTGCGGTTAAACTGGAGATGAAAAGAACCGGTATAGCCGAAAACCGGTTATTTCAGCAATAACCGCCATCCCTAGTCCCCGGTCTCAGCTCGGCGACAGCAGCCAAAGCGATTACCAGCGACGGCAACTGCCGTGTCTGCGACCCGGCGCGCACGGGACGCCTTCGTCCGATCCGAGGTAGCACTATAGTCGGCGTCACGTAGGAAGGCGGCCCAGTTCCCCCTCCACTACCACGCTGGTAGCCAATAATATTCATTCTCTAGGCGCCTGGCTGGCCTTGAGTTCCGCAGTGTTTCTCCACTGCTGTCGCTCGGCCGTAGCTCCTCCCCTCCGCACCTCCCCTATCGCTCCGCCTCTATGCGCGGAAACGCCTTCTTACGTGACGCCAACTATAGCATTGCTGCAGGCGGATCTATAACCAAATCTATGTGTATACCTGTTGTAGCCACTGCTCAGTGTGCATTGTGTCCTGTAGGAGGTTCGAGTCCTAGTCCTTAGCATAAGTTATTCTGACAGTTCTCTTAATGTACGAGGGTTGGAACTTAAATAGTGGCAACTACTTCCTCAAAACAGATAAAAAAGCATTACATGTTTTGCACCTTTTACTGTCCATCAAAGTAGTCACCAGCGTTGTATAGAACCCATTGCCATCAATGTGGAAGGCATAGTATACAGTTATCAGAGGCTGTTCTGTTTATGGTGCAAATGGAGCGGTCTACTGCCTGTCGAACTTCCAGAACAGTTCTGAAGCGAATGTCAGGAAGTGATTCCTTCAAGCTGCGGTGTAGTAGCTGAGCTGTCTAAAGCGTCTCGCTGCAGAGCGCGCGGTTGCTCGCCATGGAGGTTCGAGTCCTCCCTGGGGCATGGGTGCGTGTGTTGTCCTTAGGTTAGTTTACCTAGGTTTAAGTAGGTTGTAAGCTACGGACTGATGACCATGCAGTTCGGTCCGATAGATTTACATACATTTGAACATTTCTGTTGAGCGCCTCTGCATTTGTCTACCCATCTACCAATCTATATCATTCATCTGTAACACCACACTTCAAAAGCTTCTATCATCTTTTTATCTGAACTCCTTATCGTCCACGTTTCACTCCTATACAGTGCTACACTCCAGACAAATGCTTTCAGAAAGGACTTCCTAACAATTAAACTAATATTGGATGTTAACAAGTTTCGCTTCTTTAGAAATGGTTTTCACCCCATACCCATTCCGCATTTTATATCCTCTTTACTTCTGCCATCAGACGTAATCTTGCTTCCCAAATAAAAAAATACATCTACTACTTTAATTGTGTCATTACCTTATCTAATTCCTTCAGCATCGCCTGATTTTCTGACATTACATTCCAGTACCCTCGTTTTACTGTTGTTAATGTTCATCTTATATCTTCCTTTAAAGACACTGTCAATTCCATTCAGTAGCTCTTCCAGATCCTCTGCAGTCTGTGACAAAATTACTATGTCATCGGCAAACCGCAAAGTTTTTATTTCTTCTCCCTGAACTTTAATTCCCTCTCCAAATTACTCCTTGCATTCCTTCGCTACTTGCTCGATGTACAGGTTGAACAACATTGGGGAAAGGCTACAACCCTGTCTTAATTCCTTCCCAACCTCTGCATCCCTTCCTTGCCCTTCGACTGTAATAACCGATGTCTGGGTTTTGTATAGGTTGAATAGTACTTTTCGCTCCCTACATTTTACTCCTGACACCTTCAGAATTTGAAAGAGTGTATTCCAGTCGACATTGTCAAAAGCTTTCTCCAAATGTACAAATGCTAAAAACGTAGGTTTGCCTATCTTCTAAGACATGCCTTAAAGTGTGAGTATTACCTCCCGTGTTCCTACATTTTTCGTAAATCCAAACTGATTTTCCACGAAGTCGGACTGCACAAGTTTTTCCATACGTCTGTAAATAATTCCTGTTAGTACTTTGCAACCTTGACTTATTAAACTTACAGTTCTGTAATTTTCACATTTGTCTGCACATGCTTTTCTTTGGAATTTGAATTACAATATTCTTCTTGAAGTCGGAGGGTATTTCCCTGGTCTCATACATCCTGCATACCAGGTGGAACAATTTTTTCATGACTGGCTCTCCTAACGATAGCAGCAGTTCAGATGGAATATCATTCTACTCCAGGGATCTTGTTTTGATTTCGAAGGAACAAATTTAATTTTCGTCTGTTGATACAGCTATCTTGTAAAAAAAAAAAAAAAAAAAAAAAAAAAAAAAAAAAAAAAAAAAAAAAAAAAAGTACTGTACATTAAAGATAAATTCTATTAAATTTTTCTGAATGGAACAAATCCTATTCTACATGAATTCCGACAGAAAATATATTTTCTGTAACGAGGTTCCGCACTGCAGGTAAAGCTCAGAAAGGAATTCTGCTTGTCGAGCAATACTGTGCAGTTCATTTGTAAAGGATCTAATTAATGCTTTTTCCGTGCTCGACGAAATCAGTCGGTATCGGACCTTGGACGTCGAAAGAGACGGCCACCGTTGACCAGACGTTTTCAATTGCTGAGATATCTGGAGATTGTGCTGGCCAGGACAACAGTAGAATATTTTCTGCAAAATGCCGTCGTGCATTATCCTACTGACATGATTTCGCAGGGATCGAATGCAGGGTAGAGCCACGGGTCGTAACACATCTGAAATGTAACGGCCACTGTTCAAAGTGCCGTCGATGCGAACAAGAGGTGACCGAGACGTGTAACCAACGGCACCCCATACCATCACGCCGGGTGATACGCCAGTATGGCGATGACGAATACACGCTTCCAATGTCCGTTCACCGCGATGTCGCCAAACACGGATGCGACCATCATGATGCTGTAAACAGAACCTGGGCTCATCTGAAAAAATGACGTTTTGCCATTCGTGCAACCAGGTTCGTCGTTGCGTAGACAATTGCAGGCGCTCCTGTCTGTGATGCATTATCCTGCTGAAATGATTTCGCAGGGATCGAATGGAGGGTAGAGCCACGGGTCGTAACACATCGAAATGTAACGGCCACTGTTCAAAGTGCCGTCGATGCGAACAAGAGGTGACCGAGACGTGTAACCAATGGCACCCCAATATCATCACGCCGGGTGATACTCCAGTATGGCGATGACGAATACACGCTTTGAATGTGCGTTCACCGCGATGTCGCCAAACACGGATGCGACCATCATGATGCTGTAAACAGAACCTGGACTCATCTGAAAAAATGACGTTTTTCCATTCATGCACCCAGGTTCGTCGTTGCGTACACCATCGCAGGCGCTCCTGTCTGTGATGCAGCGTCATGGGTAACCGCAGCCATGGTCTCCGAGCTGATAGTCCATGCTGCTGCAAACATCGTCGAACTGTTCGTGCAGATGGTTGTTGTCTTGCAAACGTCCCCATCTGTTGACTCAGGGATCGAGACGTGGCTGCACGATCCGTTACAGCCATGGAGATAAGATGCCTGTCATCTCGACTGCTAGTGATACGAGGCCGTTGGGATCCAGCACGGTGTTCCGTATTGCGCTCCAGAACCCACCGATTCCACATTCTGCTAACAGTCATTGGATCGCGACCAATACGAGCAGCAATGTCGCGATACGATAAACCGCAATCGCGATAGGCTACAATCGGACCTTTATCAAAGTCGGGAACGTGATGGTACGCATTTCTCCTCCTTACACGAGGCATCACAACAACGTTTCGCCGCGGTGGAGTAGCCGAGCGGTCTAAAACGTCTCGCTGCGGAGCGCGCGGTTGTTCGCCGTCGAGGTTCGAGTCTTCCCTAGGGCATTGGTGTGTGTGTGTGTGTGTTTGTCTGTAGGTTAGTTTACCTAGGTTTAAATGGTTTGTAAGCTACGGACTGATGACCACGCAGTTTGGTCCGATAGATTTGCAGACATTTGAACATTTTTTGAACAACAACGTTTCACCATGCAACGCCGGTCAACTGCTGTTTGTGTATGAAAAATCGGTTGGAAACTTTCCTCATGTCAGCACGTTGTAGGTGTCGCCACCGGCGCCAACCTTGTTTGAATGCTCTGAAAAGCTAATCATTTGCATATCACAGCATCTTCTTCCTGTCGGTTAAATTTCGCGTCTGTAGCACGTCATCTTCGTGGTGTAGCAATTTTAATGGCCAGAAATGTAATTAGTCAGTCTACTGTGCGTCGTCACTGGATCTACATCTACATACATACTCCGCAATTGACCGTAAGGTGCGTGGCGGAGGATACACTGTACCACTACTAGGCATTTCCTTTCCTATTCCACTCCCAAACTGAACGAGGAAAAAAGAATGCCTATATGCCTCCGTACGAGCCCTAATTTCTCTTGTCTTGTCTTTGTGATCTTTACGCGAAATGTAAGTAGGCGGCAGCAAGATCGTACTACACTCAGCTTCAAATTCCGGCCCTCTAAATTTACTTAACAGAAATTCACGAAAAGAACGTCGTCTTTCTTCCAGCGATCCCCAACTGAGTTTCCGGAACATTTCCGTGACACTCGCGCATTGGTCGAACCTACCAGTAACAAACCTAGCTGCTCGCCTCTGAACCGCCTCTATGTCTTCCTTTAAACTGATCTGCTGCGGGTCCCAAACACTTGAGCAATACTCAAGACGTGGTCGTAGAAGCGTTTTATACGCGGTCTCCTTACAGATGAAGTACATATTCCAAAAATTCTCCCAATAAACCGAAGTCGGCTGTCCGCCTTACATTGTCCTTACTTGTTCGTTCCATTTCATATCGCTCTGCGATGTTACGCCTAGATATTTTAAGGACGCGATTGTATCAAGAAGCTCACTACTAATGCTGTATTCGAACATTGGTCGAACCTACCAGTAACAAAACCTAGCTGCTCGCCTCTGAACCGCCTCATGTCTTGCTCTTTAAACTGATCTGCTGCGGGTCCCAAACACTTGAGCAATACTCAAGACGTGGTCGTACAAGCGTTTTATACGCGGTCTCCTTTACAGGTGAAGTACATCTTCCCAAAATTCTCCCAATAAACCGAAGTCTGCTGTCCGCCTTACTCACATTGTCCTTACTTGTTCGTTCCATTTCATATCGCTCTGCGATGTTACGCCTAGATATTTTAAGGACGCGATTGTATCAAGAAGCTCACCACTAATGCTGTATTCGAACATTGGTCGAACCTACCAGTAACAAAACCTAGCTGATTGCCTCTGAACCGCCTCTATGTCTTGCTCTTTAAACTGATCTGCTGCGGGTCCCTAGGTGTCGCACTACGTTATCCCAAAGCGTGTTGGTTGTTAAGATGTTTCGCACCTTTTGATTTCAACACTCGTCGTATAAGTCAGTGGTATCCTACTCACGCAGAAGTAGGCCTAGTGGCTGCGGCTACTGTAATTTTTTTTTTTTTTTTTTTTTTTTTTTTTTTTACTAGAGAGTATACGTCAGTTCTCAGTTTGTGCGTTGCTCTTCGTCTCGCTCCTGCTCCGTTGGTTCAAGGCCAAATGGCATCGTAGGCAGGAGAATGCTCTCGGCAATATGGCACACGTCCCTGTGTGCTATGCCGCTTGGCAGCCGAGCGGGGATAAATTTCCAGGTCTACAATGCGCGACATTTCCATCTAGGCTCGCGCGAGATCTAATCAAAGCGGAAAAAGGCCAAAACAGCACAGAACCGCGCCGCTAGTTATAAAGCTGGCTGGCTCCCTGCGCGTCGCTAAACAGAAAAACACACTCAGAGGCCAGACGGGGAAAAAATTGTATGAAACGTCGCAATAACTGCGATATAATGGACAATGCTTTGCACTGTATGAGCGTTACTTTACACGACCGGAGTTGCCAAGGAATTTTGCAGCTAGTGTTACCGCATCATGTAGAAAAGTAGCCAACATTTCGGCTATACGGTTATCAGCCTGACGACGTATTTCGTCAGGCGGAAACTATTCCACTATTTAGAAAATGTTCAAGTGTTTGTAACGCTTATGTGACTTAAGGGTGGGGCCATCAGTCCATCGGTTGCACAGTGGGAGAGTGCCAGACTACAAATCCAAAGGTCGCGGGTTCGATCCCCGCCAGGTCCCAGGATTTTTATCTGTCACTTTCCACTTCTTTCACCTCTGGCAGTGTTTCTGATGTGAAAAATACCGAGTAGCACCGTGGTTCGGAAGCCACGTTAAACTGCAGGTCCCCCTATAACAGGCTGGGTAAGTCAGTTCAAAGGTCGGAGGAAGGCAACGGCATACCACCTCCAAACAGGACCATGCCTAGTAAAGCACTGTGGTGTTGAAACCAATCTTCAGATTGCTGACTGCTTTACCTTTTTATACAGATGTTATCGAAAGAAATATGGAATTTGTCAAAAGGTACACGGAAACCTAAAAAAGCGAACGGTGGAGCCCAGCAAAAAGATTAGAGACATAAAACGGCAACATTGAATTTGAAAAAAGGCACTGAAACTGTGGTAAAAACAAATGCCATCTTGGCAGGAAACAAATATTGTAATAAAAATCCGAAAAGGTAAATATATAACAACAGGAATGCCAAAAGCCGGCCGCGGTGGCCGAGGTGATTGAGGCGCTTCAGTCACGGTCTGCACGGCCACTACGGTCGGGGGTTCGAATCCCCCCTCGGGCATGAATATTTGTGCCGTCCTAGTTCGTAAGTAGTTCATAAGTAGTTTGTAAGTTTAGGGACTGATAACCCCGTAGTTAAGTTCAAATGTTCATATAGCTTATGGGACTTAACTACGGGGTCATCAGTCCCTAAACTTACAAACTACTTATGAACTACCTTATACTAAAGACAACACAAACATCCATGCTCGAGGGGGAATTCGAACCTCCGACGGGGAACGGCCTCGCGCATCGCAGCACAGCGCCTCAAAGCGCTCGGCCACTCCGCCGCGGCCCATTATTTAGACTCGTTACAGATCTTCGAAGTGCGCCTCGGTTGCACAGTGGTAGAGTGCCAGACTACAAATCCAAAGGACGCGGGTTCGATCCCCGCCAAGTCCTAGGATTTTTATCTGTCACTTTCCAAGTCTTTCACCTCTGGCAGTATTGCTCATGTGAAAAATACCGAGTAGCACCGTGGTTCGGAAC
Organism: Locusta migratoria; assembly: GCA_026315105.1. Taxonomy (NCBI): domain Eukaryota; kingdom Metazoa; phylum Arthropoda; class Insecta; order Orthoptera; family Acrididae; genus Locusta; species Locusta migratoria. The sequence continues at coordinate 16,276,223 of CM048754.1, forward strand.
CCACGTTAAACTGTAGGTCCCCCTATAACTGGCTGGGTAAGTCAGTTCGAAGGTCGGAGGAAGGCAACGTCATACCACCTCCAAACAGGACCATGCCTAGTAAAGCACTGTGGTGTTCAAACCAATCTTCGGATTGTTGACTGCTTTACCCCTTACATCAGTCCCTTAACTTACAAACTACTTGCGAACTAACTTATACCAAAGACAACGCATACATCCATGCCCGAAGGAGGATTCGAACCTCCGACGCGGGAGGCCGCACGATTCGCAACGTGCCGCTCCAGACAGCCCGACTTCTCCCCTCGGATCATCCTCCGTACAGCCTCGCTCCTAGCGACTTTCTTCTTACACCTAAAATCTGTCCACGGTGGTCAACACTTCAACGATGATGACGAGCTGAAAGAACATGTCACCACATGGTTGAATAGACGGGTGGCAACATTCTACGAAGAAGGCATACAAAAACTTGTGCCATCCTATGACAAATGCCTACAAAATTTCGGAAGCTATGTAGGAAAGTAGTTTAATCTATATCTATATATAAAAGGCGTGTGTGTGTACGTGCTGACAGACATGACCACATACTGGTTGTGGTGGTAGATAGCCCTTGGTCTAATGATGTTAGTAAGGGAGTTTGGTCGCGGTGCGTGGCAGTGGGTGAGTGCGACGAGCAAAAATTCGCAAAATATGCAATAAATACTCTTAGGAAAAGCTATATACCTTGTGACTTACGAACTTTACGGCACGAGTCAAAATCTGTTTATTCTTTCAATCGTCAGACAATGCGGTCCTTTCAGACTTTAATAACGACGAGGAATATCAAATTTTTAAATAGATCACATGTTTCCGTCAACCACACATTACCGACTATGAACAGAGACACAAAACAAAGATAAAAAATCCAGATAGACTCAAAGATAAAAATACTCATGAAACATTGACCACTGTCGTGGAAGCGTGGTGGAAACACAGACATACATTAATGAATGTCTCTTAGGCCATAGATATTGATATGCCTATGCCAGTAAGCTCACTGGTCTGTGCTAATCAGTGATCTCTGATACATATAGCCGCGACACTCTCTGCTGTGAAAGGTGTTATCGTTTGACAGCTGGGTCAAGAAAAACTATGCGACGTAGTCCTACTCATATCCCGGCGGCCTCCTGTGATAATGTTGGCAACATATGTTGAATAACGAGAATCATGTGACATCGTCATAAGCCAATCGCGTGACACGCAAATATTTTGTCGTGAAATCAAGCATACAGCAGGAATAGCAGTATTTATCTACAGTCTATGTGGTTCGGTCACCTTTGCAACGATTTTATAACGTGTTATTGATGTTGCCAACATAGAAACACGAGGCCGCCAGGATAGAAAGTAAAATTTTACCGAATCAGATACATTCGTTGTTGTCACATATCATTATGACCAGCACTTTCACGCGAAACTTTGTATAGTTTCATGATTCACGCAGTATTACAATTCATTCCAAATTCCTATTCAAGAAGATATTTGTGAAAACTGTTACAAATCAATATTCGCACTTATATCGTTTTCAAAAATGTAATTTGCCAGCCGCTTTCAGCGCTGCTGTTGCAATGTTAACTTTATGAACACAACCTAACATCGAATTTACACTGTTCCGAAGTACGGACTCAAATTAATTTCACTCTTAGTGTGAAAAAATTTATGATCATTCATCGTTTTCGACAATGACTTCTACTTAAATTTGACATCTTGGCTAGGAGAACTGAGTTTATTGACAGAGAGATCCAACAAGGATTGTGTTTTTGCTGACCTACGTCCGGAACCCAAAGAACCGTGATATACACAGGACCTTCTTTAACAACCGTTGCGAAGCACGGGGCATATAAGCTAGTAGTTGTATATTTCTCTACAATAAATATTTTCTCTATATCTGTACACGTTTCTTTTATATAACCAAACGGAACTTACTTTGTGGACATACCTAGTATTTCCCATAAGTGTTCGATGCGACTCATGTCGGGCGATCTAGTTAACCGAAAAATTTGCTGGGTTGACCTCGGCAGCGATGGAGTGGCGGAGTGGTGCAAGGCGCCTTGCTGCGGAGTGCGTGGTCGCTCGCCCTTCAGAGGTTCGAGTCCTTCCTCGGGCATAGGTGTGTCTGTGTTGCCTTGGTGTAAGTTAGTTGAAGTAGGGGAGACCGGGGCACATTTTCCATAGGGGCAAGTTTTCCAAATCAGTTTATTTTCGAAACAAACCGCTAGATGTTACCACCGGCGATAATGTAGGAAGCAGCAACAATGCACGCTTCATTTACGAAAGTTTCAGTGTCGTACCAGCAGTCACAACGTCGGCAGGGCTGTTTTCGTCATTTTTGCAAATGTGAGTAAACTTTCACGTTTTTATTGAAACTTAAAATAAACATTCTAGCGTTAAACTTATTATTTTGACATTGAACACACTAAAAGTGGGTTTCTTTCTTCACGTAACTGTGCATTTGTTTTGTAAATAGCTTACACAGTTACTCATGGACGTAGTGTTACAGTTCCGAATATGGCGACGGGGCACGTTTTCCGAGTGCATATGGGGCACATATTCCTTATTGCTTTGAGTCTTACGCCAAGTCTAAAGCAAATGAAAAGTGTGTACAGTGCTCGAAATGGGCGCATGGAGACTGTACGAAAGGGAATGTTCCATTTTTTGTTTGCTTACATTGTGATTCAGACAATCAGTATAAGTATTGTTAAAAATGCCTGTATTTGTATGATATTTAAGTCACATATTTTGTAAAACCATTAAATAGCATTTGTTTTTATTGAATGTGGCTATTTTTACTATCCTCTTTTGTAATGTATTGTAAATTCATGATAAAAATACGTATTCAGTGAAATCAAGATAATTATCTCTGTTTTAACATTGAAAGTGTAATTGGAATATTTGCCCCTGTACATTTTAAGTAAGCTGGAAAACTTGCCCCGCATACGGGGTAAATTTTCCAACGTAACATGGTCAGACAAAACCATTTGCTACCAAAAATGATAGTTACTATTTTCAAAAATATCTGTACAAGGCTGTAAATAAAGGTGTAGGAAATATAATGATCCGCTGTTTACCGCAAAATCGATAAAAATAAGAAGTACAAAAATTAAAATGTAAAATGGTGGAAAACGTGCCCCGGTCTCCCCTAGTCTGTAAGCTTAGGAACTGATGACCACAGCAGTTTGTAGGTATAGAAACATTTGAATATTTTCAATGTCTAGCGTCAAAGTCTAAATTATAGTGGTTGGGCTGAGTTCGGAAAGTAGATATTTACGTGTGACACAAAGTTCTACATCTACATGGGATACTCTGCAAATCACATTTAAGTGCCTGGCAGAGGGTTCATCGAACCACCATTGTACTATTTATCTCCCATTCCATTCTCGAATAGCGCGCGGGAAGAAAGAACACCTGAATCTCTCCGTTCGAGCTCTGATTTCTCGTATTTTATTCTGATGATGATTTCTACCTATGTGAGTGGGAGTCAACAATATATTTTCGCGTTCGGAGGAGAATGTTGGCGATTGGAGTTTTGTAAGTACCCCACGTCGCAGCGATAAGCACCGTTGTTGTAATGATTCCCATCCCAGATCCTGTATCATTTCCGTAACGCTGTCTCCCCTGTGTCGTGACAACACGAAACGAGCTGCCCTTCCTTGGACTCTTTCGATGTCCTCCGTCAAACCCACCTGATAAGGATCCCACACTGGGCTGCAATACTCCAAAAATGGACGGACAAGCGCAGTGTCTGAAGTTTCTTTTGTAGCTCTGTTGCATCTTTTAAGGGTTCTGCCAATAAAACGCAGTCTCTGGTTCGCCTTTCCCACGACATTATCTGCGTGTTCTTTCCAATTTAAGTCTGAAGTAATAGTAATTCCTAGGTATTTTGTGGAGTTTACGGCCTTCACTTTTGATTTATTTATCTTGTAAACAAAGTTTAACGGATTTCTTTTCGTACTGATGTAACGACTTCACACTTCTCATTATTTAGATTCAATTGCCAATTTTTAAACCATACTGATATCTTATTGAGATCGTTCGGCAGTTGGTTTTGATCTTCAGATGATTTTACTAGACGGTAAATGATGGCGTCATCTACAACCTAAGAGAGCTACTAAGATTTTCCTTTAAATCTTTTGTGTAAATAAGGAACAGCAGAGGGCCAATAACACTACCCTGTGGAACGCCCGATATCACCTCTGTTTTAGTCGATGCCTTACCATCGATTACTACGAACTGTGTCCTCTCTGACGGGAAATCCCCTATCCAATCGCAAATCGCCAGTATCGCAAGTGTTGTCTCCGTATTCCGTGAAGTGAGTGGTGCAGGTGGTTGGCAGCCCTGCGCCACTGTAGTGCTTTTCCGTGGCGACCCACCGTCTTCTCCCTGCTGGTTCCGGGCATCTTAAAAACTTCGCCTGCAGCCTTAGCAGCGTGATCCGCGAGCAAATCCCTCGGTGGTCGTATATCGTTTACGTGGACGCCGCCAACTTGCGCCCGGCTTAACGGATTTTTCCCGTCACCGCGGCCACGTGGGCGTCGCCTGGTGACACGTGGCATAGGCGTGGCCGGCAGCTGGTCGGCTTCCTCGTGCAGATGTCTGGGGCCCGCCGAGAGGCTACGAGCGACGACGTCAAGAAACCGTCTCGTCAAGTACTGCACCTCTGTGAAATTCACTGATCACACCAGTGGTACAGCCAGAATTTGGTTCTGGAGTGCTTAATTAAAAAAAAAAAAAAAAAAAAAAAAAAAAAAAAAATAAAGTCTATTGAAGATATTGAAATATGGATTCTTTTAGACTTTTTATAATTTAACCAATTATATTACGAAAACAAGTGATGACATGAGTAGGCTCGCATTATTTTGAAAGTGGAAGAGGAGCAACGTGGTGGAAATGGAGTGTACATCATCAGCTCGTAAAATAATTAAGCATCGGCTATGTCACTAGCCAGAGAGAAAGGTCTTTATAGTTTCCTTACTATGAGACTCTATGTGTAAAAACTGAACGCCGCGGTGGAGAGCCGAGCGGTCTAAGGTTTCTGCGTCGGTTGCCTGCAGTCGGAGGTTCGAGTCCTCCTTGGTGTGTATATATGTGTGTGTGTGTGTGTGTGTGTGTTGTCCTTAGGTTAGTTTACCTTAGTTTAAGTAGTTTGTAACCTATGGACTGAGGCCCGCCGAAAGGCTACGAGCGAAAACGTCAAAAACCATCTCGTTAAGTACTGCAGCTCTCAGAAATTCACTGATGACACCAGGGGCACAGCCAGAATTTGATTCTGGGGGGGGGGGGCTTTTTTTTTTTTTTTTTTTTTTTTTTTTTTTTTTTTTTTTTTTTTTTTTTAATGAAGCCTATTGAAGATATTGATCTACGGATTATTTTAAACTTTTCATTATTTAACCATTTCACTACGAAGACAGTTGCACAAGAGATGAAATGAGTAGGCTCGCATTATTTTGAAAGTGGAAGTGGGGCAACGTGGTGAAAATGGAGTGTACATCATCAGCTCATAAAATAATTACGCAGCGGCTATGTCTATAGCCACAGATAAAGATCTTTATAGAATGTAACTTTCACTCTGCAGTGGAGTGTGCGCTGATATGAAACTTCCTGGCAGATCAAAATTGTGTGCCGGAACCGAGACTCGAACCTGGGACCTTTGCCTTTCGCGGGCAAGCGCACTACCGACTGTGCTATCCCGACACGACTCACGATGCCGCCTCACAACTTTACTTCCGCCAGTACCTCGCCTCCTCTGGAAACATACCTTAGGCTGTGGCTAAGCCATGTCTCCACCATATCCTTTCTTCCAGGAGTGCTAGTCTTACATGGTTCACAGGAGAGCTTCTGTGAAGTTTGGAAAGTAGGAGGCGAGGTACTGGCGGAAGTAAAGTTGTGAGGCGGCATCGTGAGTCGTGTCGGATAGCACAGTCGGTAGTGCGCTTGCCCGCGAAACGCAAAGGTCCCAGGTTCGAGTCCCGGTTCCGGCACACAATTTTAATCTGCCAGGAAGTTTCAAGATCTTTATACTTTCCTTAGTATGAGACTCTACCTGTAAAAACTGAACGACGCGGTGGAGTAGCCGAGCGGTCTAAGGCGTCTCGCTGCGGAACGCGCGGTTGCCTGCCTTCGGAGGTTCGAGTGCTCCTTGGTGTGTGTGTGTGTGTGTGTGTGTGTGTGTGTGTGTGTGTGTGTGTGTGTGTGTGTTGTCCTTAGGTTAGTTTATCTTAGTTTAAGTAGTTTCTCACCTACGGACTGATGACCACGGAGATTGGTGTGATAGATTTACAAGCATTTGAACATTTTTTTGAAAAACTTAACTAAAGTGATACTAGGGTAAGGTGGTAAAAATTCGATATAGGTAAAGGTCCGATCAACATAAAGTTTGGAGCCATTTGACAGTCTCGCACTTGCCTCTGTTTGGCGTTGTGGTTTATAAAGTTTCTACATATGTTCATGTCTGTTTCAAGAATACACCTCTTTGTGCTATGAAGATATAAATTTTTTCCTGTTAACAGGTACGTGAAGCTACTTAGTCTAACGCGCTCTTATATACAGGGTGTTTCACTAAGTGTGTTTGCCTCTGTAACTTACAAAATAATAGGTGACGGGAAATTTTAATGCGGTAGGTCAACACAAGAAATGTTACACTTTCTGCGGAGCTATGGACATAGTTTACTGTATCATTTTCAAAAGAGTTACAGCACATAGATATAATTTTTAAAATGGAACAATAGTTTTTTTTTCTATCGTGCATTAGATTAGTTTAAACCAGCTGCGTCCAAATCAGTTTAAACTACATTCCTATCACTGTTAGTTTGGGAGCTACAACCCTTCAAAGTTTAGGGGGCGGAGGCTACGACAGCGTAGCTGACTGGCTGGTGGTCATGAGACAGTGGGCCGTGCCCCAGGGGATAGCCACTCGGCCAGTCAGCTACGCTATCGCAGCCTCCGCCCCCGGAACTTTGAAGGGTTGTAGCTCCCAAACTAACAGTGAGAGGAATGTAGTTTAAACTTTAAACTGATTTGGACGCAGCTGGTTTCAACAAATCCAATACACGATAGAAAAACTATTGTTCCATTTAAAAAATTATATCTTGGTGGTGTAACTCTTTGGAAAATGATACAATAAACTATGATCATAGCTCCGCAGAAAGTGTAACGTTTCTTGTGTTGACCTACCGCATTAAAATTTCCCGTCACCTATTATTTTATAAGTTACAGAGGCAAACACACTTAGTGAAACACCCTGTATTTTCTAGTTAAGGATGTCCCTATTCTCTGCCAAAAATGCAATGTTTGGTACTAAGTATACGTTGGTACCCGAGGGAAACAGTGCATTTTATGTGGAAGATGCCAGCGACCAAAATTGTACCAGGAATTGATCACAATTGTACCTAGATTGGTACTTTTTCGGTCGATCTTTGTCAATTCTGTGACCTTTTTTGTGTGTTTTATATCAACATTTGTAATTGTCTAATATTTGTGTTACACATTCATTAAACATCCAAAAACAAGTGTCATAGTAAAAATTGTTAATATACTTCCAGTTACAATAATACTTGTCCAAAATGTTCGCAATTGTACCACCTTAGACCTTACCCCGTAGTTGTTCGTAAGATTCCACTGGGTGTCGCCTCTGACTTGCTAAACAGCAGATCACCGCATATGAACAATCGGCTCGGACTTCAGCATAGCATTGACAACAGCGGCAGCATCCGGTTACTGATATTTGTGATTTCCTTTGTAGTTTCGACAAGCGAGCCGTCTCGGCTTGGCACTGATACTACAGGATATTATCGAAGTTTACACGACTCTCGAACTCTTTGTAAAGCGTGTCTCTCGCGATCCAACAATTACCGAACTTCCTTCTGTTCATAACTTCGGTTTCCTCGACTCAAACGCTGTCTTTTGGCATCTGAAAAACTTATATATTTTACGTGAATAGTCTACTATGGCATGTCCTAACTGTCATTAAGTCTGAATGCAGGTGAGTCGTCTAGTTTCAAAACCGATAAATCACTGTTTGTTAGTTTCTCGGAAACAATAAATAAATAAATATTCTAACAAATAATGTATTTACAAAATCCGCATTTTTTATTTAACGTGGTATGAGATGGCTACATTATCAACATAAATGCCATGTTCGAACAAAAATTAGGTTTACAGAAAAAAAATTAATTTGGATCTATTTGGTTTTGAAACCAAAGTAAGTCATCAATCTAGTTTTGATCAAATTCTGAAGTCAGCAGGGGTAAAATACAGAGAAAGCAGAGTTATTTACAACTTGTACAAAAGCCAGACCGCAGTTATTAGACTCGAAGGGCATGAAAGGGAAGCATCAGTTGGGAAGGGAGTAAGACAGGGTTGTAGCCTTTCTCCGATGTTATTCAATTTGTACATCGAGCAGGCGGTGAAGGAATGGAAGGAAACGTTGTACCACTTTTTGAATATCCTTCTCCTAGAAGTCTGCCACCTGACTTGTTAACCATTGCGTCACACTGTTCTGACTTCATCATCGTCTTGAAGTCGCTGACCGCCCAGGTGTTTCTTCAATCGGAGGAAATCGTGAAGTGTCTGTTTTCTCTCACCTTATCGTCCACTTCCTGCACCACACTTTCATTAACGACCAAAGGATGCCCACATAGTTGTTCGTCGTGCACATTTGTGCAGCCATCTTTAAATCTTTCTTACAATTCCATCACTCACAATGTTTTCTCGCCGGCCGCGGTGGCCGAGGAGACTGAGGCGCTCCAGTCACGGTCTGCACGGCCACTACGGTCGGGGGTTCGAATCCCCCCTCGGGCATGGATATTTCGGTCGTCTTTAGTATAAGGTAGATCATAAGTAGTTTGTAAGTTTAGGGACTGATGACCCCGTAGTTAAGTCCCATAAGCTTAACAAACATTTGAACATTTGAATGTTTTCTCCGTAAACTGCACAGATCTCACGATGAATATCGATCGCTTTTAGGCCTTGAGCATTAAGAAATCTTATAACAGTCCGTACTTCACAGTTGGCGGGACTCACGATTATCGGAGGCATCTTAACCCTTTATGGTCTGACGGGACTTCAAAGTCCCACTTCATGAAAATGAGTGTAAAACATTATTCGTCATTTGAATTGTCGCAGAAATGTAGCGCGCCACTCATTCTTGATTTGGCAGATTGTTAATGCGTCACAGTTCTTTCACTGAGGTGATAACTGTGACGCCAAAGCAATTTAAATTGCAGCAAGTAGATTCGGCACGTAGACCTTGGATTATTTAGTTGTATACGGGTGATTGTTCAGTTTGTATTCTGTGCATTTCCTGTGGGAGAAAGCTTACTTCATAATCTCTTCCTGTTACTCGGTGCCGGCCGCGGTGGCCGAGGGGACTGAGGCGCTCCAGTCACGGTCTGCACGGCCACTACGGTCGGGGGTTCGAATCCCCCCTCGGGCATGGATATTTGTGACGTCCTTAGTATTAAGTAGTTCATAGGTAGTTTGTGAGTTTAGGGACTGATGGCCCCGTAGTTAAGTTCCATAAGCTATACAAACATTTGAACATTTTTTGTTACTCGGTAAGTCAGATTATGATTATGACTGGTTAGGAGCAGATTGGATTATAAATCCTCGGAATAATTTTGTAATATAATTTTGTACTTGTAACTCTCTTCAGGCCTATATAATATCATTTGATTAGGTTTTTCTTTATACTAAACATTTTTCCCAACAACTAAAATACCACAGAAAAAATTCGAAATATCAAAGTGAAACGATAAAAATTCAGGCATTAAAGGGTTAAAAAATCAGTACAGTCGTAGCGCTGCGTTGTGACAAAACGGTACTCTCTTAAAAAAAAAAAACACCACCTCGTATATATTCTAAAATACTGCTGCAAACCGACGTCAATGATACAGGCCCGTAATTTTGCGGAACAGATTCGTTTAGTGCAGTCTTGGTACTGCTTGATTTTTCGTGAGAGCGCGTGTGATACAACCATGACCGAGCGAGGTGGCGCAGTGGTAACACACTGGACTCGTATTCGGGAGGACGGTGGTTCAAATCCACCTCCGGCCATCCAGATTTAGGTTTTACGTGATTTCCCTAAATCACTCCAGGCAAATGCCGGGATGGTTCCTTTGAAAGGGCACGGCCGATTTGCTTCCACATCCTTACCCAAGCAATTCGGGCGTATACTCCGTCTCTAATGACTACGCTGTCGATGGGGTGTTAAACACTAAGCTTCCTTCAAAATGTTCAAATGTTTGTAAAGCTTATGGGACGTAACTACGGGGTCATCAGTCCCTAAACTTACAAACTACTTATGAACTATTCTTCGTTTGTGTGGCCATAATGTCCGTAGTTGCTTTCATAATTATGAGTGGCAGTGATATTCCGTCTTTTGCAACTACAATAAAATGCGATTTTTTCACACCAGACGCGTTTCGTTTTATTGAATGTAAAACATCATCAGTGGTCTGAAATAATAGAAATCTACAGTTTGTTTTTTGTTTAGATCGAAAACAGTTCTTAAATGGACCCTGAAAAGTAGGCCTAATGTTTGGTACTTACGGAAATTTTGTCTTCTTTTCGCTTCACATCATGGAATGCCGGTCTGTTTAGTGCAATACCGCCGGTTCTTCATGCGGTGTCGTTTTCTCACTACTTTCACTGTCACTGTTTCTCTGTTTATAGTTGTTTTTCACAGATCAGAAGTGTTTGTTTTTGTTTTTACTGATTCTGCTCAGTGTGTTAGTGGAGTGGAGAAGACAAAATTTCCGTAAGTACCAAACATTAGGCCTACTTTTCAGGGTCCATTTAAGAACTGTTTTCGATCTAAACAAAAAACAAACTGTAGATTTCTATTATTTCAGACCACTGATGATGTTTTACATTCAATAAAACGAAACGCGTCTGGTGTGAAAAAATCGCATTTTATTGTAGTTGCAAAAGACGGAATATCACTGCCATTCATACTTATGAACTACTTACGAACTAGGTCGGCACCAATATCCATGCCCGAGGGGGGATTCGAACCCCCGATCGTAGTGGCCGTGCGGACCGTGACTGGAGCGCCTTAGTCCCCTCGGCCACCGCGGCCGGATATATATATATATATATTTGAATTACAAAAAACAAATAATAAAGGAAAGTTGCCTGCTGCGAGATTCGATCCAGCGACCTTCGCATTACCAACCCGTGCGCTTACCGCTCCGTCACGCCTCTATACAGTATTACCCATCGTAGAGATCATAGAGAGTATTTCACCGCAACGGCCTTCTTTTTTTAATTGTCTATTTTCTCGACAACGGCAGAGAAGTGCATCTTGGTGCTTTGCCACATTACACCTCTGGTCATGAGCTTTCATTATGCGCAGTATGGATCGAATCTGAATTTCACAATTGGCGGCCTCCCCTTGTAAGACTGGAACAAGGGACTGATAACCGTCGCTGTTTAGTCCCTTCCAAACACCAACAACAACAACAATTTGGTGTAGACTTAGGAATAGAATCGTTTAGTGCAGCTCTGGTACCGGTTGTTGTTTCGTGGGGACGCGTGTGATACAACCCTGCATGTAGCTCGACTGTGGGCTGTTTGCGTCTGCTTGCTTCTCAACTCATCACTGAGTAGTTACAAAGGGAATGTGGTGGTTTGGACAATACTTGTTTGAAGACATCCCTTCGGGTAACGAAAGCATTTGTAGCTCTGACGATGACGAACAAGAGGCAGCAAATCAGCCAAATCCGATGGTGTCAGGTGATTTGAGCGTAGTTCAAAGAGCCCCTGACGACAGTTATCATTCTGATGATGGCCTCCCTTTGTCTAGCCGCTTACAACGGACGCCTGATTCTACCACAGAATAAGGAGTATACAGAAAGGAAACTCCCGCTGCAGTCTGTCGTCCGAAATTTAGTGCGCATGCGCGGAATCGGCCATCTTGAAAAGCAGTAAACGCGTGGTCAATCCCTACTCTGTGGCGTGGTGATGCGCCGTCTTTGTTTGTTAATTGTGTATTTTAGCTGCCTGAATCGCATAGAAGTAATCAAGTATTTGGTGCAGTGAAAAGAAAGAACTGTGTGTCAGTAGTTGGAGCTGTCCGTTTTTATTACGAGCAGTAATAAAAGAAAAGGCGGCCGATGGTGTTCAGCACCTAATTGCCGCAATAATTCGAATACAAATAAGGATGTTTCTTCACCTTCCCAAAACAGGCTGAGTAGTAAGTGAACGTCGCTATATGTGTAGTAAAAGTTAAATGTTATCAGTTTCGAATGAGAGCAATGTGTGCATAATTATTAAAAGTAGCCTCGCTTCTTCTCTTGACGATAACTCTCGCTGTTGCTGTTGCTGCAGCAGTTCAACAGCATCGAAATGTTGAAGTACATTTACGTTTTATAAGTTTAACGTTGTAGGGAATAATATAAAATGAATTACAAAGAATAGTGCGTAAGTAGGCAGGTAAAATTTTACTTACGGCATTGGAGGCGTAGCGTGCTAATGTTGGCAGCGAATGATCTTCAGATACTCAAATTAGGGGGAATAATTATTTTATGCTGTTCCTGCTCTTTGGTTGACAGATTCCTCTATATACCCTTTTCCGATCAGTAAATTAATGATACTCCTAAAGCAAACAACTTTTATATATGCCCAGACGTCATTAGTTCTGTGTAATCACGTTGAACTGCTAAGTCTCATTCAATATTTTGTGCGAATTTACTCGTGTCAAATAAAACCTGGCAGTTGTAAAGTCACTTTCTTATTTATAACTAATTTCCCCACACATAACTTCGCGTTATTTGGAATTTTTCTAGAGATAAGCACCAAATAAAACGATCATCGACTCCACTGTACATTTTCGTAGTTTTATTAAAATTTAGGGCTTTTTTTTTCGTTGGATTACAATTAGGTGCAAGAAGATGACGCAAAATAGATGAAAGCATAATGAAAAGCCGTTTCCTTTCGTAAAAGTCGGTGAGATTAGCTGCAGTTGGTAAAAAGTCCATTTCCAGCCAAAGTACTAAGTGGCTATAGTTCCGCGTTTACTGCTTTTCAATATGGCGTCGAGCGCAACGCTTGGTAACATACAGATCAAAGGCGCCGCCTCCAGTTTTCCCTTCTGTATGCTCCCTATTCTGTGATTCTACAGAGTCTAACAATGTACGTGCAAACATGCCGATTATGATTGCTCCAAAATGGACGAAGGATTATAGAATGGATATGCCTGGTGGTTTTTTTTTAAATAGTGGGTGTGTCAGCACTAAAATATCTCCCGTCCGTACTGTTTGGCAGTGTAGTATATGTAAAGTGCCTCTTTGCTTACGCAGAGGTAAAGATTTGTTTTGCAGATTTTAATAAAAAATGTGTTTTTGTTAGTTTTGTGCGTTTGTAATGATGATTCGTCGCCGGCCGCGGTGGCCGAGGAGACTGAGGCGCTCTAGTCACGGTCTGCACGGCCACTACTGTCGGTGGTTCGAATCCCCCCTCGGGCATGGATATTTGTGCCGTGTTTAGTATAAGGTAGTTGATAAGTAGTTTGTAAGTTTAGGGACTGATGACCCCGTAGTTAAGTCCCATAAGCTTAACAAACATTTGAACATTTTGATGATTCGTCTAATAAATAACGTTCACAATCATCCTAGTACTATTTATAGCAATTGTCAAGGTGGTTAGCGTTAGTGGCCACCTCAGTCCTTGAAAGCCTGAATACCTATATTATGTTTCCTCTATTGTCTGCGATATTTCAGTTGTAACAGTTGCTTCAATGAACAGACATTGATAATTATGTCCCTATTGTACAAGTGTGAACAGACATTGGTAATTATATATATACATGTGGCGTCTGTTCGGAAAGAACAGACGTCACATTCGGATCCTGCAGCTGTTATTATTTAATATTCATAGAATATATGACTTCAACTGCGATTGGGTAAAGCTGAAAATGTGTACCCAGTTGGGATTCGAACCCGGGTCTCCCGCTTTCTAGGCAGTTGCGCTGACCCCTACACCACTGGGGACACAGTGATCACCGCACCTGCAAGGACTACCTAAGCACGCCTCCCGTCAGATACAAATTCCCAGCTTCGCCCTGCCCACAGTACTCAAACTCGTAGTTATGAAACTAATTCCCGTAAGAGTAAGGGCTTCAAACTTGCCCATTCCTCCCCACTAACGATAGGATCATTGCCCGTCACCGGCATATTATATATATACACGTGGCGTCTGTTGCGAAGGAACAGACGTCACTTCTGATCCTGCAGTTGTTATTATTTAATATTCACAGAATATATGACAACTGCGATTGGGCAAAGCTGAAAATGTGTGCCCAGCCGGGATTCGAACCCGGGTCTTTCGGAACAGACGCCACATGTATATATATAATATGCCGGTGACGGGCAATGATCCTATCGTTAGTGGGGAGGGGTGGGCAAGTTTGAAGCCCTTACTCTTACGGTAATTAGTTTCATAACTACGAGTTTGAGTACTGTGGGCAGGGCGAAGCTGGGAATTTATATCTGACGGGAGGCGTGCTTAGGTAGTCCTTGCAGGTGCGGTGATCACTGTGTCCCCAGTGGTGTAGGGGTCAGCGCAACTGCCTAGAAAGCAGGAGACCCGGGTTCGAATCCCGGCTGGGTACACATTTTCAGCTTTGCCCAATCGCAGTTGAAGTCATATATTCTATGAATATTAAAATTGGTAATTATGTTCCTATTGTAAAAGGGTGACTGAAAGAGTTAACACTTCACGCGAATAAAGGGCAAGCTGTGTTTCGCAAGAGCGACGATACTTTCTGATTCCATGTTGACTAGTGGTTAATAGGCCGTTTAGTGCAGTCTTGGTATGGCTTGTTGTTTCGTGGGAACGCATGTGATGCAAACCTGCATGTAGCTGGACTGTGGGCTGTTTGCGTCTACTTGCTTCTCAGTTCATCTCCCACACACTTGGAGAAACAGCGCGTTTTCGGCGTCGCCTGGCACGGCCATATTTCTCGCTCCGGTGAGCGATGGACCGAGGAGTCGAGGCTTGAGCCACCGCCGCCACGATATACCTCGGCTGCTCTCCGCGACAAACCCGTGTCCTAGCGACAGCACCGAGGGTAAGAGCCCGGAAGTCTGAAATATGCCTCCGCAAGTGGATTTGACTTGTAAAGTTAATTTCCGAGGACTTTGCGGCGGCGGAATTGGCCGCCCCCGCGGTGGGAGGGTGCTCGCAACCCCTACCTCACACCCCCGTGCGGGACTAGCAAAGTCCCTGCGGAGACGCCCGTAAAGAAAAAGGTCCGGGAAAAAAAATATATAGAGAGAGAAGCAAGTGGTGTGGGCTCTTTATATGCATCCTCAGGCGAGCTGGGCGCTAGCATGTCGCGGCTATAAATATTACTGGGATTACTTTAGTCGCGGGCACTTCTACTCGGGAGAGGAACTTAGGTTGGCGGTCGACGCCGCCTATAATCAGCTTATGTGCCGGGTAGGGGGGAGGGGGAGGTGACGGATGGGGGTGGGAAAGGGAGGGGCGGAGTAAGAAGGATGGATGGGGGGAGGGGGTGGCGAGAGAGTGAAAGCTCCAGAGAATGAGGGACGAGTGGTGACGTGTGGGTGGGGTGAGTTTATGCGAGGTGTTCTGAACGGACAGGCGTACAGTGCAAATATGGCGCTTGCTGTATAATGGTACGCTGGGCAAGATATGGTGTAGTATAACAATAGCACCTTGGGGCGTATCCAGGACGGCTTCCTGAGGGGGGCGGAGGGAAGCGCCTACTATCGTGTGCAAATGTAAAGCTAAACCATCCAGGGAGCCCACTAAAACACGCGAAAAGGTTCATCAAAATTGGTCCACTAGTTTTGATAGAGTTTAGTGTGATACAGACCTACAAAAGTTTGAGTGGGTAAAAGGAAAATGTGTTATAACTGTTCATTCTTCCAATTTTTCACTTAATAAGAACCTACCTTGGTCTTCAACGAATATTTCAGATAAACAACAGCCGAAATGTTCAGCCGTTCTCGACTTTTGCGTTTAGCGACATATTACGTCATTAATTTTTATCTGTATAGATTAAGTCGGATCAGTGTCTTGTTGCCATCGCTTGTAAAATAATTGTTTCTTATGAAAGAAGCTCTGCCTATCTAATATATATATTTTTTTTGTCTTTCTGTTCGTATTTTGTGCATGGCTATGCCGTACATCCGATTGCGATAAAACTTTGTCAGCTCATTGCTTGCACCCGCACGAAGGGTATAGGCTTACTTACATTAACTCAAATGTTTGTAAATCTATCGGACCAAACTGCTTGCTCTATAATGGTACGCTGGCCAAGGTGGGACCTGTGACATTATAGATAACTAGCTGAAAACCCGGCGTGCCCGGGTATTTATTTATTCCTGCCATATTTCAGGTATATATTCATTTGTATAAGGGCTGTATGTCTGTAAAATCCCATAGGAATACAATTACAAGTAAAGAAGTAATACACAAAAACTTTATGCGCGATGGGGCGGTTTTTCAAAAAAAAAAAAAAAAAAAAAAAAAAAAAAAAAAAAAAAAAAAAAAAAAAAATTTACTGTGTATGTGCTCATATCTCATGAACTATATGTCGTACTGTGATACAGTTTAGCAGGTATACTCAACGATATGCGTGTATACTGTCTGTAAAATTTCCTGCGGCTACAATTTGTAGTGTAGAAATTATAAATTGTAACGTCATACCGAATACTGCAGTTTTAGTCCATGAACAGCGTAACGTTACTGTTTATGTGCTCATATCTCATAAAATACGTTTAGAAGCTACATTCAACTATATATGTGTATACTCTCTGTAAAATTTGCAGTCGCTACAATGTGTAGTGTTCAAATTATAAATTGTAACGTCATACCGAGAGCCGTAGTTTTACTCCATAAACAGCGTAAAAGTAGTAAGCGAAAAACTTTTTTCCTTTCATCATTTTGCTATGGTTGTCAGCGAGAAAAAATTTAATAAAGGATTGAAATTATGTTTAAACTTTGATGCAACTCGCTATGTACTGTCATTCTCATACAGTGTATTTCGAAAGTCTCGCCGCATTATATGGCATTTTTGCTAATTCTATTGGTTTTGACGTAATATCTTTTGAACCATGTGCCGTACGTGATTCTTAACCATGCAGCAATTGTTATTTCAAGGTAAGGAATGTTTGTGTACCAAATTTTGTTGAAATCGGTCCAATGGTTTAGGAGAAAACGTGCAGCATTTTCGCAAAATGCAACAGTTTTACGCGCATCTCATTGTTTATGACGTCATATCTCGTGAACAAAAAAAAGTTCAAATGTCTGTAAATATATCGGACCAAACTGCGTGGTCATCAGTCCGTAGCTTAGAAACTACTTAAACCTAGGTAAACTAACCTAAGGACAAACACACACACACACATGCCCCAGGGAGGACTCGAACCTCTACGGCGAGCAACCGCAGCGAGGCGCTTTTGACCGCTCGGCTACTCCACCGCGGCCCATTTGAACGCTGTAACGTCCTCAACAAAATATATAATTGTTACAAATAACAAGTTCTTTCACTTACAGCGACAGTAGGGGCGGGGGTTCGAATCCTCCCTCGGGCGTGGATATTTGTGCCGTCCTAGTTCGTAAGTAGTTCATAAGTAGTTTGTAAGTTTAGGGACTGATGACCCCGTAGTTAAGTCTCATAAAAAAAAAAAAAAAAGAAAATTAAAAAAAAAAAAAATGCAGTTGAACGGGATGGACAGTGTCTTGAAAGGAAAATATAAGATGAACATTAACAAGAGTAAAACGAAGGTAATGGAATGCAATGTCAGGAAATCAGACTATACAAACATTTGATTTGAACAGGACGGCTTGTTGGGAGGGGGGGGGGAGATGGTGAAAGAATTCTCCAGCGAATAAGCTGTCATCTGTGGCATCACAGACAACGGTTAGACAATATGTGTTGTCTTCCATAACAACCCTACTTTGCAGTACAGTGTTATGAAAATGAACACTTTCAGACCTGATTTCTTTTTGTCTATCAAGGAAATTATTTTTAATGCTGTATTACACTTAAGTTAAATTTTCAATGATTTCAGAAGCAAGATTTATGCAATTATATGCACCAATTTTCATACTACAACCCTGCGTATACTGAAAAACAATGCATTTTTACGGACTAAATTAATTAATATTTTGTAGTACAAAAAAAGGTTCAAAGTTTTGTAAATCTATCGGACCAAACTGCATAGTCATCAGTCCGTAGCTTACAAACTACTTAAACCTAGGTAAACTAACCTACGGACAAACACATACACCCATGCCCCAGGGAGGACTCGAACCTCCACGGCGAGCAACCGCGCGCTCCGCAGCGAGATGCCTTAGACCGCTCGGCTACTCCACCGCGGCCAAGTCATTTTTCTGTCATACTCTGTCGCAAGTGCGGTCTGCCCGGACCGCAATTTTTAAACTATCATAAATAGTTATGATTGTTAACGAAGTGAACTAATTCAATTTATTATGCAAAAGGCTACTCATATATACTTAAATTCAGTAAAAGAAATACGTTTGTAAAATTAATTTATGAAATACATGTATGTTGTTGTTGTTATGGTCTTCAGTCCGGAGACTGGTTTGATGCAGCTCTCCACCCTACTCTATCCTGAGCAAGCCTTTTCATCTCCTCATAAGAACGGCAACCCACATCCACTTGAATCTGCTTACTACACGCGTCTCTTGGTCTCCCTCTGCGATTTTTACCCCACACACTTCCCTCCAATGCTAAATTTACGATTCCCCGATGCCTAAGAATGTGTCCTACCAAGCGATCCCTTCTTTTAGTCAGGGTATGCCAAAAATTCCTTTTCTCATTAATTCTGTTCAGTACCTCTTCATTAGTTATGCGATCTACCCACCTAATCTTCAGCATTCTTCTGTAGCACCACATTTCAAAAACCTCTATTCTCTTCCTGTCCGCACTGCTTATCGTCCATGTTTCACTTCCGTACAAGGCAACACTCCACACAAATGCCTTCAGAAAAAGACTTCCTTACACTTAAATTAATATTCGATGTTAGCAAATTTCTCTTTTTCAAAAACGCTTTTCTTCCCATTGCCATACTGCATTTTACATGCTCTGTACTGCGACCATCGCATGTTATTTTACTACCCAAGTAGCAAAACTCATCTACCACCTTCATTGTTTCGTAACCTAATCTAATTCCTTCGGCATCGCCTGATTTTCTAAGACCGCATTCCATTATTTTTGTTTTGCTCTTGTGAGCGTAAAACTGCAGAAAATCGATTTAACATTTCATTATTTTATTAACACTGTAAAAAGTCTAATACTCGGGCCTTTAAATTTTACTTTGTGCCATATTTTTATTGTTTAGGGTAGCTTGCGACTTTGACACCGTTTGACCTGTCACCATGACACTTGGCACATTTGTGTATGTTTTCATGTATATAGGAGGTAAGGGGAGTAGATGGAGGAGACGGACGGAGAGAGGGGAGAGGTGGAGAACAAGAGAGGGGAGATGGTGACAGACACGTGAAAGGAGAGGAACAGAGGGAGGGGGGAGGAAATGGACAGAGAAAGGGACAGGAGGAGACGGGAGGGGGAAGCAGGTGAAGAGAGAGAGGGGAAAGCAGGAGATGGACTAATTACTTCTGTCATCTCTATATATAAAAGGAAGTGTCCCGATTGATTGACTGACTGACTGACTCATCATCGCCCAGCCCAAACCACTGACGATAGAAACTTAATATTTGTAGAGGGTGTTGATCTTACTCTGTAGGCGTCATTTAAGAAGCGATTTTTCGATATTCCGTCCGTAAGGCGGTGAAATAGGGGATGAAACGTTTTTTGAAAATACGTAGCTATTTTGGCAATTTTGAAGCCAGAACTACAAAATTTTGGATTTTAATTCAGGGTTTGAAATTAAAAGACACTTGTTTCGGCATTTTTTTGAAATTCGACAAATAAGGGGGTAAAATAGGTGACGCAAAAAATTCATTTTTCAAAAATATGTTGCTGTTAACTCAAATTTTAAGCTACAACTACGAGACTTCAGATATGGAATCTTGGTCAGGATTAAAAATTAATGATTTTTTAGTATTTTTGGAAATTCAACAAGTAAATAAAGGATCAAAAATTCTCTTTGAAAACACGTTGCTATTGATACAATTTTGAAGCTAGAGCTGCAAAAATTGATATTTGTATAGTTGGTTAGACGTTAAAAAAATACGTGTTTCGTTATTTTTCGAAATTCAACCACCAACGGGGTTAAATTGGAGAGGGGGTGTTTTTCGAAAAAATGTTGCTATTTAGGCAATTTTGAAGTTAGAGCTACAAATTTTCGGATTTGGATTCGGGGTTCAAATTTAAAAGACACGTCTTTCGGTATTTTTGGAAATTCGACCAATAAGAAGGTGAAATACGAGATGCAAAAATTGATTTTCAAAAATATGGTGCTGTTAACTCAAATTTTAAGCTGCAACTACGAAACTTCAGATATGGAATCTTGGTCAGGATTAAAAATCCATGATTTTTAGTATTTTTTGGAAATTCAACAAGTAAGAGGGTTAAATAGAGGATCAAAAATTCTTTTTGAAAACACGTTGCTATTGATACAATTTTGAAGCTAGAGCTGCAAAAATTGATATTTGTATAGTTGGTTAGACGTTGAAAAATACGTGTTTCGTTATTTTTGGAAATTCAACCGCCAACGGGGTTAAATTGGAGAGGGGGTGTTTTTTGAAAAAAATGTTGCTATTTAGGCAATTTTGAAGTTAGAGCTACATATTTTCGGATTTGGATTCGGGTTTCAAATTTAAAAGACTCGTCTTTCGGTATTTTTGGAAATTCGACCAATATGGGGGTGAAATACGAGATGCAAAAAATTGATTTTCAAAAATATGGTGCTGTTAACTCAAATTTAAAGCTATAACTACGAAACTTTAGATATGGATTCTTCATCAGGATCAAAAAGAAACAACTGGTGCAGACCGACCAGTCTACGCATGCGAAGCAGCGGGGGTTCAACTAGTTCGTAAATAGACAAGCTAACAATTTCAAATGGTAAACGTTTTTTACACAGTTATTTCTTCAGTGTCAGCAACGAGCTGGATACGAGCTAGTTAAAAAATACATATTAATAGAAATTAAAAGTTATAAAGTAAGATAGCAAGCTAACTTTCCATTTTTTTTTCTTTTCTGTTACAGGTAAGTGATTCAGCTGTCAGCTGCAAACGGCGCCTGTAAAACTGTGAGTAGACTTTCGTTGCTTTGTCAGATGTGTGTGTGTGTATGTCACACTTCTTGTGGCATGTGATGCTAGTTTCTTGCTCTATATGTGTGTTCTGACACGAGTAACCGTAGTATGTGCCGATCTGGTTATTTATTCGTGTGCGAACTAAATCGCAAATGTACCAACTGAAAGAAGCCAGTAAGTATTTTAAATTACAACGTAAGTATTTTTACATAAAACATACTAGGCAGTATCATTCGGATGTGGCTGTTGGCTAAGTATCAAATCGACGTTGAGTGCGATCCATCCTTTCACGTGGAGTTGCGATGAGTAAATCATATTTCTTAAGCGTCTTTTTCTTGTTTCTGGGTATTTCAGCATTCTTCGGTCAGAGTTTAGGTAATCGAACCGATGTATAGCGACCACTGTTAAACCCCAATAACTTTTGCACTCTGCTTATGAGACACTACCCTTTGTTAATTATCTCGCCGAAATGCCAACTACTAAGGTGCTCTATTAAATTTTGCGTGTGTGAACGATAAATAAACAACCCTTCAAGTTTTGAGTGTCGTGTCGCATCTTTAAACCAGTGTGATGTAGTTATATAACGTTCCGTGCTCTAAACCTCTGAATAAGAAACAGTCAACATCGCGGTAATTACACACTGAAATAATAAACTTCTAATATTGTTTTCACTGACTTTCTTGTCACGTCTGCCCTAGGTCAGAAACAGTTTGCGTTGTTATTCAGTCAGTTGTATTATTCCGAAGGATCAAGTGGGTTCTGAAAACTCTTTGTACATCAACATTGGTTTCTACTATAGTCATTACATTAATGACTTTGGGTTATCGAGCGAACCTCAATGTATGAATTATGTACCGCAACGAGAAACAGTAAAACTTAATATTTCATTTTTAATTGGTCTGGCTTGGGCAAAAGACAGTGAATTTTTTTTTCATTTTTCCCGTACATGTATCACTGCAATTTATTATTATTATTATTATTATTATTATTATTATTATTTATTATTATTATTTCATGAGTTCTTCCTTTACACTTCACAGTTTGACATCTGAAAATCGGATGGTATCTTCATTACAGTGTGGTGGGGAAGGAAACAGCGTTATTTCAATTTTCGGTGTCTCTCATTTCCAGAAAGAAAGGTGAAGTATCAAAACATGCAGCAACAAGAAACGTTAATAAGAATAAATCAATAAATGGCGCATTGATGATGTTGCAACTGCAGTGAAACATGGGTGGAAAAAAAGGGAAAGCTAAGTATTTTGCTCAAGGCAAACTTTACACGAAAAAAAAGGAGGGGGGGCGAGTTAAAAAATAAAGTCACAAAATTCGAACCAAGTTCCTTTTTCAAAGTGTTTCTAAATGTACTCAACACTATAAGTTGAGAACCGTTCATCCGATTGCGATAAAATTTTGATCGTTTGACGTTCAACATAAGATGAAAGTTCATTTGATCTAATAATTTGGGAAAATTACTGGAAAATTTGAAAATTCGCAAGGAACTGAAAGATGCTTGTTTTAGCTTTTTTCAATTGGCTGCGATAACATTTTGCACATTTGACGTTCAAAGCAACAGTGGCATGAACATTATTCCGGACATGTGTCCGTGGCTTACCCACTATCGAGCCGATAATTAAACTATCTGATGACGCCTTTATAAAGCTACTGGATCTAAAATACACGTGATTTAAATCAATATGGTTTATATTAAGAGCTAAGTGATACGAAGTTCACCGGGTCATCTAGTCTTCCAATATACTTGTCATTGTGTTACTGTTTGCTGCGAAAGTTAACAGATTCAGATGGTTCATGTAAAATGATTTCTAATCCATGGTGTGCAGCAGCAATCAGTTAGAATAAATATTCCTTCAAACCGTCTTGATTGCAAATTTTTTATTAGTTAATGACGCGTTTCGCCCTTTAGCAGGGCATCTTCAGATTATCTGCGTGACAAAATTTACCCAAAATTACAAGGCGGAATTACACACACAAGACGCGCCAGCAGTGGTGTTGATGTATGAGAATTGTCAGACTTATTTAGTATAGTAGCAGTCAATATGTCCCATATCTGAATAAGATATCAGGCCGGCCGCGGTGGCCGAGGGGACTGAGGCGCTCCAGTCACGGTCTGCACGTCCACTGCGGCCGGGGGTTCGAATCCCCCCTCGAGCATGGATATTTGTGCCGTCCTTAGTCTTAGCTAGTTCATAAGTAGTTTGTAAGTTTAGGGACTGATGACCCCGTAGTTAGGTCCCATAAGTTCTACAAACATTTGATAAGATACCAGTATGGTGTAAAAGTTGACAATTGATTCTAAATAATGCGAAGTGTGAAGTCGTCCACATGAGTACGATAAGAAATCAGTTAAACTTCGTTTACAAGATAAGTCAATCAAACGTGAAGGCCACAAACTCCGCAAAATATCTAGGAAATACTATTACTTCAGACTTAATTTGGAAAGAACACGTAGATAATGTCGTGGGAAAGGCGAACCAGAGACTGCGTTTTATTTGCAGAACCGTTAAAACATGCAACAGAACTACAAAAGAAACTGCATACACCTCGCTTGTCCGTCCATTTTTGAAGTTTTGCAGCCCAGTGTGGGATCCTTATCAGGTGGGTTAGACAGAGAATTCAGATGGTTTCTTTATAGAGAGGAGAGGAGGTGAACTGAATAGGTGGAATTGGACAGATAGATGATGAGCAAATGGACAGAGATAGGCCGAAGAGGAAAAGGGAAGACGGAGAGAGAGAGAGATGAGGGGTCGGGGAAAAGAGATGGACAGAGAGAGAGTGATAGAAGAAGAGAGGTCAGATGGACTAATCAGAATTTGTGATAGATAAATATCCGGGCAACGCCAGATTTCAGTTAGTTGCCAATAAAAATCGCGCTCATCGATTTTACAAAAATCCACCGGGGTTCGTAACCTGTCTCAGTAAAAATAAATTTTTCTAGATAACTTTCTTAAAATTTACGTGGAGTTATTTCTAGGAGGTTAGAGTGTGAGTGGTTAATTATATTCATTGTCTCTGGCTGCCACTTGCGCAGAGTCATAATAGTGAACTTCTTTTTTATACTGACAGGTAACAACAGCGAATAAAATGCAGAAACGGGACGCTATAAAAACGCCGAGATATAAGGGGCGCATTGCGCTGAATTAAGAAGTGGAGGGGCACTGGTTACTAGGGGAGTAAAATGAGATTTTATGTTAGTCAGTAAAAGAGGATGTTAAGTAGCAAGTGGGGAGTAGCGCTAAACGCTTGACGGTATAAAGAAACCGAGGGGGCCGAGCCTACACTGGTCCATGAAGGGGCTTGTTGTTAATTAAATACACAAAGTCCCATTGCCACAGGCTGCCGCGACGGAATTTTCCGTATGGTTCTAGGCGACGTGGAGAGAACTGCTCTGCAGTCGCTCCCGCCGGAGGTTCGAGTCCTCGCTCGGGCACGGATTTTTGTGTGTTCTCCTTAGGATAGGTTCACAGATTTGTGACTGGCTGGAGGACTTCCTAAGTAATAGAACGCAGTAAGTTGTTCTCGACGGAGAGTGTTCATCAGAGACGAGTGTATCGTCAGGCGTGCCCCAGGGGAGTGTGATAGGACCGCTATTATTTTCTATCTATATTAATGATCTGATGGACAGAGTAAGTTGTAATTTGCGGCTGTTTTCTGATGATGCTGTGGTGTATGGGAGGGTGTCGTCTGTAACTGACTGTAATAGCATACAGGATGACTTAGACAAAATTTCTAGTTGGTGCGAAGATTGACAGATAGCTCTCAATGTAGAAAAATGTAAGGTGCTGCGCATGAGTAGGAAAAAGAATCCCATAATGTTCGAATACAGCATTAGTAGTGAGCTTCTTGATGCTGACGCGTCGTTCAAATATCTAGGTGTAACACTGCAGAGCGATATGAAATGGAACGAACATGTAAGGACAGTTGTGAGTAAGGCGGACAGCCGACTTCGGTTTATTGGGAGAATTTTGCGAAGATGTGCTTCACCTGTAAAGGAGACTGCGTATAAAACGCTTGTACGACCACGTCTTGAGTATTGGTCAAGTGTTTGGGACCCGCAGCAGATCAGTTTAAAGGAAGACATAGAGGCGGTTCAGAGGCGAGCAGCTAGATTTGTTACCGGTAGGTTCGATCAATGCGCGAGTGTCACGGAAATGCTCCGGCAACTCAATTGGGGATCGCTGGAAGAAAGACGACGTTCTTTTCGTGAATTTCTGTTGAGTAAATTTAGAGGGCCGGAATTTGAAGCTGAGTGTAGTACGATCTTGCTGCCGCCTACTTACATTTCCCGTAAAGATCACAAAGACGAAATAAGAGAAATTAGGGCTCGTACGGAGGCATATAGGCATTTTTTTCCTCATTCAATTTGGGAGTGGAATAGTAAAGGATATGACTAGTAGTGGTACAGTGTACCCTCCGCCACGCACCTTACGGTGAATTGCGGAGTATGTATGTAGATGTAGATGTAGGATAGGTTTAAGAAGTTTCTAAGTCTAGGGACCGATGACCAATGCAGTCTGGCATCATAGGTCCGCAAACATTTGGACTAAATTTAGAGTCACGTAATCTACCGCGGAACTATATGGCACATTGAAGAGCCAGAGAAACTGGCATAGGCTTGCGATATGCAGAACACTCAGAGGAGGAGATTTTGACTGAAAACATCAAAAATGTTCAAATGATTTAACATTTGAACATTTGAATGGAAATCTCATAACAAAGTTTCCATTCTTCCGCCAAAAATTCACCAATAACATCGTTTATTTTAAAAAAAATATGGCGTAATGTCTAATTGAAAGTAAATATAAAGTATAGTAACAACCAGCTCACATCAGTACACGCAGATGGAGGCCACTGTAAAGTTGGCCGAAACGTCGGTTACTTAACCCTTAACGTCCCAGGCGCGGTCTCACAGACCGCAAACGCTAATTGTTGGTCAATTGTTAACGGTCAGGGGTGGGGAAGGATAATACAGCGTTGTGTCTTCCATTGTCAGTAGTCTACTGTGCGTGTTACAGACCCTCATTTTGAGGATACTGTTTTGAAATGGATTCAAGACCCTTGATGAAGTTATGTGTGATCAGACGGTGACTATGAGATCCAAAGAGAATATAACTGAGTCTCAAAACAGTGTGAAAGTGAAGAAGAAATTGCACCTGTGGATTCATTTAGTGAAACAAGTAATCGAAATGATGATGACAGACGTATGGAGACATTGACCAAAAGAAGAAGAGAAAGACGTGTTATGTTTGCCATCTGTTCCCGCCGGAGCTTCGAGTCCTCGCTCGGGCACGGATTTTTGTGTTTTGTCCTTAGTATAGGTTTAAGAAGTTTGTAAGTCTAGGGACCGATGACCACTGCTGTTTGGCATTATAAGTTAGCAAACATTTGGACATTTAGAGTCGCGTAGTCTACGGCGAGATTATCTAGTGCATTAAAGAGCTAGAAAATGTTCAAATGTTTCATTTGTCCATCTGTCTTGAGTGTTCTACCGAAATTTGCATCGAGCGCAAAGAAAACAAAGAAGACAAAAAGTTACAAAGCAAGCAGTAGTGACATTTTTATTTTTGTGGCTTTTTTCGGAAAGTTTCTTAAGTTTTTACCATTAAATGCATAGTAAACAATAAAAATATGCCACAAAGTATAATTTAAAGGCCGGAGTATTTGACTTTTTACAGTGTTAACAAAATAATGTAATGTTAAATCCTTTTTCTGCAGCTTTACGTTTAAATATATATATATATATATATATATATATATATATATATATATATATATATATTTCATAAAAACAGTTTTAAAATGTATTGATTTTACAGAATTTATGTAGACATAAGAAGCCTTTTGTGTAATAAATTGAATTAGTTTACTTAGATAACAATCAGAACTATTTAAGGTAAAAGGTAAAGCAGTCAACAATCCGAAGATTGGTTTGAACACCACAGTGCTTTACTAGGCATGCTCCTGTTTGGAGGTGGTATGCCGTTGCCTTCCTCCGACCTTCGAACTGACTTACCCAGCCAGTTATAGGGGGACCTACAGTTTAACGTGGGTTCCGAACCACGGGGCTACTCGGTATTTTTCACATGAGCAATACTGTCAGAGGTGAAAGAAGAGGAAAGTGACAGATAAAAATACTAGGAGCTGGCGGGGATCGAACCCGAGACCTTTGGATTTGTAGTCTGGCACTCTACCACTGCGCAACCGAGGCGCACCAGAACTATTTATGATCATTTAAAATTTGAGGCCTGTCAGACCGCACCCGGGGCAGAACGTGACAGAAAAGTGACCTGGGAAGCTAAGGGTTAAGTAATAGCATTCTTACATCATGATGCGGTACAACACCCAGAAAACTTTCATGTCATCCGACTCTGGCCGCGGGAGCCTACGTAACTACTTATTACTTTATTTATTTACGGTTTTTTTTCACTGACCTAGTGAACACATAGGACGCACCAGCACTGGTGTTGATGTAGCAGAATTGTCAGACTTATTTAGTGTAGTAGCAGTCAATATGTCCCATATCTGAATAAGATATCTTTATGGTGTAAAAATTGAGAATTGACTCTAAATAATGCGAAGTGTGAAGTCGTCCACATGACTACGATAAGAAATCCGTTAAACTTCGTTTACAAGATAAGTTCAAAAATGTTTGTATAGTCTATAGCACTTAACTAGGGGGTCATCAGTCCCTAAACTTACAAACTACTTATGAACTACTTACGAACTAGGACGGCACAAATATCCATGCCCGAGGGGGGATTCGAACCCCCGACCGTAGTGGCCGTGCAGACCGTGACTGGAGCGCCTTAGTCCCCTCGGCAACCGCGGCCGGCTACAAGATAAGTCAATCAAACGTGAAGGCCGTAAATTCCGCAAAATATCTAGGAATTACTATTACTTCAGACGTAAACTGGAAATAACACGTAGATAATGTCGTGGGAAAGGCGAACCAGAGACTACGTTATATTGGCAGAACCGTTAAAACATGCAACAGAACTACAAAAGAATCTGCATACACTACGCTTGTCCCTCCATTTTTTGGAATATTGCTGCCCAGTGTCGGATCCTTATCAGGTGGGTTTGACGGAGGACATCGAAAAAGTCCAGAGAAGGGCAGCTCGTTTCGTATTGTCACGATACAGGGAGACAGCGTTACGGAAATGATACAGGATCTGGGATGGGAATCATTACAACAACGGCGCTTATCGTTGCGGCATGGGCTACTTGCGAAACTCCAATCGCCAGTATTCTCCTCCGAATGCGAAAATATATTGTTGACTCCCACTTACATAGGTAGCAATGATCATCAGAATAAAATAGGAGAAATCAGCGCTCGAACGGAGAGATTCTGGTGTTCTTTCTTCCAGGGCGCTATTTGAGAATGGAATGGGAGATAAATAGTATAATGGTGGTTCGATGAACCCTCTGCCAGGCACTTAAATGTGATTTGCAGAGTATCCCATGTAGATGTAGACGTCCTGAAATTTCCAGCCGGCCGCGGTGGCCGAGGGGACTGAGGCGCTCCAGTCACGGTCTGCACGGCCACTACGGTCGGGGGTTCGAATCCCCCGTCGGGCGTGAATACTTGTGCCGTCTTTAGTATAAGGTAGTTCGTAAGTAGTTTGTAAGTTTAGGGACTGATAACCCCATAGTTAAGTCCCATAAGCTTAACAAAGATTTGATTTTTTTTTTTTTTTTTTTTTCGATTTTCGACCACAGGCAATACTAGTATTCTTTAATCCTGGTTGTGAAAATCCACCTGTTTGACTCGCAGCTCATTACCAACAACAACCGCCTGTCCCTGGAATGCAGTCAATGCAATTACCGTCCAGACCGACCAGTTCTCCATCTGCCCTCAAGCACGCTGTGCCCCTGGAAACTGCGGGTGGATGGGGGGGGGGGGGGGGCGAGCCCATTCCCGCGCGGCTCTCTCCGAGGTGCGGGCTCAGATTTATTTAATCGAGTTTTCGACGTGGCCCTGCCCGGCCTAGCTGGCCTCTTATTAATACGCGTTATTATTATGCATTCCGGGCGGCCTTTATTCCTCGGCCAGGCGTGTAATCTGCTCCACCCCCTACCCCCTCTTCTTCCAAAGTTCTTTGCGGCACCTCCCCCCCTCCCCCTCCCCCCTGCTGCCCTGGCTTTAATCAGTGCGTCGCTTTGGCTGCCGCGCCCGGCCTCGCTCGGTCGTCTTTCACGGGCGGTCCCCCCACCAAAGCAGAGCAGAGGCCACTGGGCTTTCTGCCTTCTGCCTCGCTTCACCTGTTTCCTAATCGCCCTCCTTTCTACAAATTACGCAGATTTTCTGCACTGCAAGACGTGACCGGTTCCATCTCGGGACGGATTTTTCTCTCTGCGTCGTACAGGCGGCTCAACACGGCA
The DNA here is from genome assembly GCA_026315105.1 of Locusta migratoria. NCBI lineage: Eukaryota > Metazoa > Arthropoda > Insecta > Orthoptera > Acrididae > Locusta > Locusta migratoria. The sequence continues at coordinate 16,305,865 of CM048754.1, forward strand.
CGATCTGTCTGCGCAAATGTCAGCGGACACCTTGAAAATCGTGCCTTGTTGACAACAAATAACGAATGAATAAATCGCAATTTGCAATCAGTTATGGCTTCACTGTACTAGGTTTAGATGGTATACCTTCCTTCAATTGGGCCAACTGTGTGTGTGTGTGTGTGTGTGTGTGTGTGTGTGTGTGTGTGTTTGCACAGTACATACTACCGAAACAATTGGGTATTTTGAGAATTGTCTGCGCGAATTATTTCAATTTACATTTAAAGAGAAATACTAAAATGACCACTAACATGAAAAGTCCCATAGACAAACATTTGAAACAAACTTTCGGGAAACATTCCTCACACACAAAGAAAGAAAATATGTTATCTGTACATGTGTCCGGAAACGCTTAATTTCCATGTTAGAGCTCATTTTAGTATTTACTGATGAGGCTTCATTCCAACGTGATCAAATTGTAAATTTTCACAATCAACATGTGTAGGCTGACGAGAATCCGCACGCAATTGTGCAAACACGTCATCAACACAGATTTTCTGTGAACGTTTGGGCAGGAATTGTTGGTGATGTCTTGATTGGGCCTCATGTTCTTCCACCTACGCTCACTGGAGCACGTTATCGTGATTTAATTCGGGATACTCTACCTGTGCTACTAGAACATGTGCCTTTACAAGTACGACACAACATGTGGTTCATGCACGATGGAGCTCCTGCACATTTCAGTCGACGTGTTCGTACGCTTCTCAACAACAGATTCGGTGACCGATGGATTGGTGGAGGCGGACCAATTCCGTGGCCTCCACGCTCTCCTGACCTCAACCTTCTCAACTTTCATTTATGGGGGCATTTGAAAGCTCTCGTCTACGCAACCCCGGTACCAAATGTAGAGATTCTTCGTGCTCGTATTGTGGACGGCTGTGATACAATACGCCATTCTCCAGGGCTGCATCAGCGCATCAGGGATTCCGTGCGACGGAGGGTGGATGCATGTATCCTCGCTAACGGAGGACATTTTGAACATTTCCTGTAACAAAGTGTTTGAAGTCACGCTGGTACGTTCTGTTGCTGTGTGTTTCCATTCCATGACTAATGTGAGTTGAAGAGAAGTAATAAAATGAGCTCTAACATGGAAATTAAGCGTTTCCGGACACATGTCCACATAACATGTTTTCTTTCTTTGTGTGTGAGGAATGTTTCCTGAAAGTTTGGCCGTACCGTTTTGTAACACCCTGTATATATACATGTCGCGTCGTCACTTCTGGTCCTGCAGTTGTTACTGTTTCATATTCACAGAATATATGACATCAACTGCCGGCTCTTACTCTTTCGGAAATTACGCAAAATATAAAAGTTTTCTTGAACGTTTTAGCGTAAAAAGCTGCATAAAACAGGACAGCTAAAAAACGTATCCATCTACGAAATACGTAAATATTTCCATACAGTTTATACAACAGTTACGCCAGATGTCAGCATATGACGTCCAAACATCGTAGACGTAAATTATAAGGAAAATTTATAACAAAAATATTTATGTATATTTTGGTATTATTTGATTTGTAATTAATTAATGTAATTCTTATATACGCAGGCGTTTTATAATAAGAAAATGTTGAAACAGCTCTAGCGCTATAGAATAAAATACAAACAGCAATCCGGAACATAACAATCAGGACGAGAAAAAAAAAGAGACATTCTAAAACTAATACCAATTTACACCAAAGAAGAGATCCAATTCCTCAATTGGCCGCAAAAAAAAAAAAAAAAAAAAAAAAAAAAAAAAAAAAAAAAAAAAAAAAAAAAAAAAAGTTCCTTAGTAGTTTGTAAGTTTAGGTACTGATGACTCCGTAGTTAAGTCCCATAGACTATACAAACATTTGAAAAACAAATAGGCTGTGGCAATAGGAAAGAGAGAGCATGGCGAATGGAGATTTGTGTGTGGCGGGAGACGTGTAGGGAAGAGTCCTCTGCTGGTGGCGGAGTGGTCAACGCGTCTGCCTAGTAAGCAGGAGATCCCGGGTTCGAATCCCGGCCGGGCACAAATTTTCATTCGCCACAGTTTGTTATTTCATCTAAACCTAATACAGTGAACCCATAACATCGCAGATTTTGATTTATTTCGCTAAAAAAAAAAAAAAAAAAAAAATGTTTGTAAATCTATCGGACCAAACTGCGTGGTCATCAGTCCGTAGCTTACAAACTACTTAAACCTAAGCAAACTAACCTAAGAACAACACACACACACACACACACACACACACACACCCATGCACCAGGGAGGACTCGAACCTCTACGGCGAGCAACCGCGCGCTCCGCAGCGAGACGCTTTAGACCGCTCGGCTACTCCACCGCGGCCCAGTTGAACGCTGTAACGTCCCCAACAAAATATATAATTGTTACAAATAACAAATTTTCACTTACAGCGACAGAAGGGCGGCAGTGGAGCTTCTAGGCGAATTTCAAGTGCATGTAAGTTGACGTGGGGATCTCCACGAGGCGAGAGTTCTGAATGCAGTCCACAAGAACACGAAATGCGGTTTTAAGTCTTTCGTAATATTTATTTACTATCGGATGATCGATCGTTGGTCGGGAAATTTTTATCTGTGCTATTCACCACTTTTTCGAGGGCAACAAATCTTCTGTAATCCGAAAAACACGAAGTTAATTTTTTGACCCAGCCACCCACACATCCAAACACACACACACACACACACTCATATGCGTGTTTTTTTAAGTACGTGCCGTTTTGAAATTAAAAAGAGGCGTGCTAAGATTACTTAATAATTTTATGCGCACTGGGTACCTACATCTGTTGTCTACGCAGTGACGCCATTACAGTCTGACTCTTCCTTGTACACGTTGTGTACTGGCTGTTTAAAATGCCTCGCCGGCCGCGGTGGCCGAGGGGACTGCGGCGCTTCAGTCACGGTCTGCACGGCCACTACGATCGGGGGTTCGAATCCCCCCCCCCCGGGACATGGATATTTATGTCGTCCTTAGTTGTAGCTAGTTCATAAGTAGTTTGTAAGTTTAGGGACTGATGATCCCGTAGATAAGTCCCATTAGCTCTACAAACATCTATCTCAACATTTTGAAAATGTCTACGGTAATCGTGAGTCCCTCCGACAGTGAAGTACGGGCTGTTATAAAATTTATTACTGCTAAAAGCCTAAAAGCGACCGACATTCATCGTGAGATCTGTGCAGTTTACGCAGAAAACATTGTGAGTGATGGAATGCTAAGAAAGTGGGTGAGAGCATTTAAAGATGGCCGCACAAATGTATACGATGAACAACGGAGTGGGCGACCTTCGGTCTTTAATGAAAGTTTGGTGCAGGAAGTGGACAATAAGGTGAGAGAAAACAGACGCTTTACGATTGGCTCCTTGCAAGATGACTCTCATAATGTTTCTCGTAGTGTTTTGTATGGCATTGTGTCCGAGCAAGACGATGACGAAATCAAACCAGTTGCGATGCAGTGGTTAACAAGTCGGGCGGCAGACTTCTATGAGGAGGGTATTCAAAAACTGGTACAACGTTATGACAAGTGTCGCCATATTGACGGAAATTATGTAGAAAAATAGATTAAGGTACGGGCTTTCATGTAAAAATAAAATTATTGAGATACCTTAGCACGCATTTCATAAATTTCAAAACGATACTTACTTAAAAAACACGCCTCGTATGTATATATTTCTTCTACTTCGTTAGGTCCCTTCAGGATTACGTGTGGCTTGTTTTTCACGTCTTCTTTCTTCGCAATACCTTTTCATTCTCTCGCTTCTTCTGTTTCTTTTTTCCTCTGTTAAGACGACTTTGTGTTTGGTGTCCGTCCACCTGTGACCGTCCACCAACCCTTCATAATCCTCCCTGTCCTGTACAACTGCCTGCAGAGTCCTTTCTTTTATTCCTACAGCCTTCCAACCATCTCTGACTTCCTCCTCCAAGTTGTTTCCCGTATCACATGTTGGATTCCATATCTTCGTAGTCATGAGGAACGTAGGAACCCGGGAGGCAATACTCACTTTACGTCTAATCTTAGAAGACAGATTAAGGAAAGGCAAACCAACATTTTTAGCTTTTGTAGATTTGGAGAAAGCTTTTGACAATGTTGACTGGAATACACTCTTTCAAATTCTGAAGTCAGCAGGGGTAAAATACAGGGAAAGGAGAGTTATTTACAACTTGTACAAAAGCCAGACCGCAGTTATTAGACTCGAAGGGCATGAAAGGGAAGCATCAGTTGGGAAGGGAGTAAGACAGGGTTGTAGCCTTTTTCCAATGTTATTCAATTTGTACATCGAGCAGGCGGTGAAGGAAAGCAAGGAAAAATTTGGAATAGGGATTAAAGTTCAGGGGGAAGAAATATAAACATTGCGTTTTGCTGATGACATTGTAATTCTGTCAGAGACAGCGAAGGACCTGGAAGAGCAGTTGAATGGAATGGAAAGCGTGTTGAAGAGAGCATATAAAATGAACATTAACCAGAGCAAAACAAAAATAATGGAATGCGGTCTTAGAAAATCAGGCGATGCCGAAGGAATTAGATTAGGTAACGAAACAATGAAGGTGGTAGATGAGTTTTGTTACTTGGGTAGTAAAATATCATGCGATGGTCGCAGTACAGAGGATATAAAATGCAGAATGGCAATGGGAAGAAAAGCATTTTTGAAAAAGAGAAATTTGCTAACATCAAATATTAATTTAAGGGTAAGGAAGTCTTTTCTGAAGGCATTTGTGTGGAGTGTTGCCTTGTACGGGAGTGAAACATGGACGATAAGCAGTGCTGGCAGGAAGAGAATAGAGGCTTTTGAAATGTGGTGCTACAGAAGAATGCTGAAGATTAGGTGGGTAGAACACATAACTAATGAAGAGGTACTGAACAGAATTGGTGAGCGAAGGAATTTTTGGCATACCGTGACTAAAAGAAGGGATCGCTTGGTAGGACACATTCTTAGACATCGGGGAATCGTAAATTTAGCATTGGAGGGAAGTGTGTGGGGTAAAAATCGCAGAGGGAGGCCAAGAGACGCGTATAGTAAGCAGATTCAAGTGGATGTGGGTTTCCGTTCTTATGAGGAGACCAAAAGGCTTGCTCAGGATAGGGTATTGTGGAGAGCTGCATCAAACCAGTCTCCGGACTGAAGACCATAACAACAACGTAGTCAAACACTCATCGTCCATCCTCTTGATGTGCCAAACAAATCGTAACCTCCTTTTCCGTATCTAGCTCGATATACGGTCCTAGTTTTCGTACTGTTCCTGTCGTTTTCTGTCTTCCTCCTCCAACTGTATACAAGCTCTCTTACCAAGTGTGATCGTTTGTGATGCACAAAGTGCAGCATTTCTTACAGTTGCTGTGTAGTGCCGCAATTTGGCACGGCACACACACACACACACACACACACACACACACAAACACACACACACACCGCTTTCTTACCAAAAATACAAATATGTAGGCGAATTTCAAAAGAAAGAGAAAAAAAACAACATTGTAAATACAAAATTACGTCGCGCGGGGTACCCGAGCGGTCTGGAGCGCCACGTTACGGATCGCGCGGCCTCCCGCGTCGGAGGTTCGAGCCCTCCCTCGGGCATGGATGTCTGTGTTGTCCTTAGGTTATTTTACCTTTATTTTAAGTAATCAGTAAGTCTAGGGACTGATGACAAACGTAGTTTGATCCCATAGGATTACAAACATTTGAACATTTCTGAACAAAATTGCATGCCGTCTGTAAGAAGATTTACTCTCAAGGAGACTAATGCCCGGTTTCTGGAAAACTATAGTTACCGTGCCGTTAGCTACCGCCACGTTAAAATTTAACATTTCAGATAACTTCCTCGGGTTTCCCGTAGTTGATTTCAACGACCGTTAGTTAAGTATGCGGTAACTACGCCTCCTGTCGAAGCAAATAGTACGTCTCAACAGGTAACAGATGGCACTACTTACGAAAATCGCAATTACTCGAATTTTGTCGATTATTAAGTGAAATCGAAGACGCGTCTTATTAGTTTGTATAGCTGTTACGAGTTTTCTGTTTCTGTTTTCAAAGGCAATGGGCGACAGGACAAACAACAACGAAGACAGGGTTGACAATAAAATAATACGTATTATTTCTGTTGTCAACGTATATTTTGATGAATTTAAGTTCTTCCCATTGTTTTGTGAATGTGAAATTACTTTTCACAACACAGACTGGTCAATTTACGTCCACCCATCCACTTACCAGAGCCCCACGTTGTAATAATAAAGAAACACTAATCACTTGAAACATTGACTGATCGCAATGGCAATTGCATGACAGAACACTATTTGCAAAGGGAAATATCTTTATGCTTAATTGAAAGTTTTATTATCAGAGCATGGCTTTGTGATTCGGATGTGATAAAATTTTACATCTAGATCGGCGATCGCGAGAGACAATGTTGGCCACTGTTGCTCAGTGTCGAGATGTCACGTGAGCAATCGCGAAAGGGAGATGCAGCTAATGTAAACGTCACCCGTTGCCAACATTATCTCTCGCGACCGCCGAGCGCGATGTAAAATTTAACCCGGAATGTTCGTTTTCCGCGTTTTTCCTCGTTTCAGCCCGGCAATGTCATTCGTTTTTTTTTTGTTTTTTTTTTTTTCTCCTTTTAAATTCTGAAACGCATATTAAATTCGCTCTCATTACACAGATCAAATGGTTGTCATCTAACGCGAAAAACGCGTCGTGGTCTTTCAACAGCGCCGAGTACAGCTAAGTTTTCTTCCCCTGGACGACTGTCCGAAGCATCAGAAGAAAAAGAAGAAGACGGCGGTGACGACGATGATGAAAAATTTCCATTCTTCAGCTTCATAAATTTTAAAATTGTATGAAAAATATACGGAACCCAGTCATAAGAACAGTAACAAATTAGTACTGTTAAACAACTTCTGGACTTGCGTTTGGAAGGCCACTAGCGCTACGTAACGGATATAGTTAAAACTAAAGTTAACGTGTAGGTAACCCCAGAGGAACGGGCATTTACCTCTAACGGACAGGTAACTACGGCTATGACGGTAACTGTTGTCTCGGAAACCCATTTTGTACTTAACGGTCAGATAACCCACAGGTAACTATAACGGGGCAGGTAACTGCTGTTTCAGAAACCTGTCATAAATCTTTTATCTTGAAACGAGCAAATAGTCTGGTAGCTGAATATGCCGTTAGCTCCAACTTTTGGAACATAGCTTTATTGTCATCTTCACGTATTGGGCCCAAATAAAGGAAGTCGATTACACCGCTCGTAGCTGTGGTTCTTTGTCTAAAACCGCAGTTCGGCTTGCTTAACTGGTTTATGGTGGTTATGCTTCCCCAGGAGGCTTAGCCGCTAACTGCTGTTGCGAAGAAGTTTGCCGTCAAAACGAGGTCAGTCACTTGGAAAAGGCGACGAGAAGAGATTAGTCGAGAGTATGGCACGGTGGGAGCGAGGACGAGGGGTGCGAGGGTGGAGGATAGCGCACGGGAATGCTATCCGGAAACAGGGGGAGACTGACGGCGAGGATTTCGTTTTTAAGTGTCCCTAAGACGAGGCCGTTAACGGGGAATTTTGTTTCCTTCAGAGTTTTGCAACCTCAGCAGGGGGGATGAAACGGCACCCCCCCGAAGTGGCGGAAGTTGCGAGGGGAGGCAACGGAATTACCTACTGGGGTTTCCAGGTTTTTGTAGCGTCCCATACTCGAGGGGTGTATTTTGCAGCGGCGGTATCGTCCGGAAATCGGGACGTAAAGGTGGGTGCGTATCGCTGGGGGTTGGAAAAGAGGGGGGGGGGTGCGTTTGGGGATGGTTTACTGGCAGTCGGTGTAATTCATTTAATGCGCGAGATACGGCGCTCAGGTATGCATGGACGAGCAGAGCGGGGGTGCTCCGCTAGCCCCGTGTCCAAATGGGAGAGGGGGTTGGCTTTACGCAGGGGGTTGAAGAGGGGGGTGAGCGGCGTCTTGTCTGCAGCAGGAAGGGGAGAGGGTGGCAAGGGGGCGATTCGCGACGGTGGTGAGTCATCTGCAGGGCAAGGAGGTGAGGAGGTAGCGCAGTGCGTATGACAATGGCTCGAGGATGGTGAGTGCGTGGTGGTCACGACGCACGCACGTGCGTCGAGAGTGGCGGAGGTTGTCGTCGGTCACGGCTGTGCGAGCCTGCTGACTTATGGCGGCGGCAGCAGCCCCTGGTGGGGTCCGTCGAGGACAAAGGTGGGCGGAACCGCAGGACCAAGTGAAACGGCTGGGCGACTGTCACAAACTGGTTGCTACAGCCAGTTCATCCAGATGCACCGTGCCTGGCACCGAACACAGCTACTGGATAATGTACGACGGGCGGTTGAAAAGGCCGTGCAAGGTTCGAGAGATCGCACCACCGATACGTATCGAGGTCATGGTGCCGCCGTGGAGTAGCCGAGCGGTCTACGCATGAAATTGCTGAGATATCTTAGAACGTCTCTTTTTAATTTCAAAACGGAACTTACTTAAAAAACACATCGTATATATATATATATATATAGTTTTGTATCCCATCCTCGTCGCCACTTTTGTGTCCCATCCTCGTCGCCACTTTTGTGTCTCGTTTCCGTCGTAGGTGTCGGTGGCCGAGTAGAAAGACCGACACAGGAATAAAGGATGCACGCTTGTGCAGGTAGGAGGTGACCAGCCAGTGGGACAGCAGAAACTAGAAACACTAGAGTAAATTAGAACGAGATATATATTTCTTAGAGACTTAGTAATACTTAACTTTTACATAGCTCAGTACTGCAGAATGCTGATACATAGTTGAGCTAGAGGCCTGCCTAGTGCCTATCCGACAGCCAAGTCTTAACTGGTGCCTATCTGATTCCGAAGGTCCTAACTGGTTCCTATCTCAGTCCCAAGTGAACGATGTCGTTCAGTGGTGGCCACGAGCGGAGTTGCAGTAGAGGGCGCTCGTGGCTGACGTCGTAAGAACGCCGCGCCGTGCGTGCATGGCGGCGCGCGGCGAAAGTAGGTGGCGCGCACTTTGGACTTGTGCGACGCCACTGAGGGGTCATTGGAATGTCCGTGCAAGGTCCGGCACGTATCGAGGTCATGGTTAGTTGGTAGCACCTTTGAAAAGATGGAAATTACGACTCTAGAAATCACTGATGAATTCCATGATATGTTGATGGATAGGGATTTGCAGTCGAGCAAAGTGGGGACCCGGTGTCCAGTGGGATACGGCATAATTTTAAGAACTGTGGGATCCCGCAAAAAGCCTGCGGATTTGCAAGCGGATCCCGAAGCACAAAATCGCGCAAATTTTTGAGACGAAAAATTCCTAGCAGGAAAAATAAAATATAAAAAATAGACGAAGATTACTCACCAGGCGAAGGAGCACAGATGTGACAGCATCACAAATAAATAAATGAATACACACACACACACACACACACACACACACACACACACACACACACACACAATCGCAAGCTTTCGCAACCCAGTTGCGTCTTCAGGCAGTAGGGAAGGAGAGGGAAAAGGAAATGATGAGGGTTTTAAGGAAGGGGGTAAGGAGCCATTCCAATCCCGGGAGAGGAAAGACTAACCTTGGGGGAAAAAATGGAGGGTAAACAAATGCACACATGCCCACACATTCACACAGACACAAGTACACCTAGGCAGACATACTGTAGAAAGCAGTGCTTTCTACAAGCACTTGCTTGCAAGCAGTTACTTTCTACAGTATGTCTGCCTAGGTGTACTTGTGTCTGTGTGAATGTGTGGGTGTGTGTGCATTTGTTTACCCTCCATTTTTCCCCCCAAGGTAAGTCTTTCCTCTCCCGGGATTGGAATGGCTCCTTACCCCCTTCCTTAAAACCCTCATCATTTCCTTTTCCCTCTCCTTCCCTACTGCCTGAAGACGCAACTGGGTTGCGAAAGCTTGCGATTGTGTGTGTGTGTGTGTGTGTGTGCGTGTGTATTCATTTATTTATTTGTGATGCTGTCACACCTGTGCTCCTTCGCCTGGTGAGTAATCTTCGTCTATTTTATATATATATATATATATATATATATATATATATATATATATATATATAAGAAGAAAAATTATAATAAAATATATGACGTCACAATAATATTGAAATGTTCAGCATAACAGAATGTGGTATGTAGCATTTCTTTTACATCTATATAAAACAAGTAGGCAGCATAGTACTAAATATTATGAAAACTTATGTATTGCAGGCATAACGCCTGAAGATGACTATTAAGTCGAAATAAGCTTATAGTGTAACTAACGAATTAAAAAATGTTCAAATTTTTGTATAGTCTATGGGACTTAACTACGGGGTCATCAGTCCCTAAACTTACAAACTACTTATGAACTACTTACTAACTAGGACGGCGCAAATATCCATGCCCGAGGGGGGATTCGAACCCCCGACCGTAGTGGCCGTGCAGACCGTGACTGGAGCGCCTTAGTCTCCTCAGCCACCGCGGCGGGCAACTAACGAATTAAAAATATACAGTGTTGAACCTATATAATTGTTATTATTAAAATATCGATGTACGGCATAACTAACACTGTGGGCCCTGCAGATAATAAAATATTTTATATATTATAAAAAAGAATTTTATTAACTACCGCCTTTGAGAAGTTCACGCTGTCACTGCATGGAACGAAAATGGCGATGGAAGCTGCTGCTACAGTAGAAGTTGATGCGCAAGCCCGTGCACACACAACTGACCTAGCCCTCATAGTACGTCATATAGCCTCCACTTGAAGTAATGCAGACACTGATTCTTACGTCCAGTCGATAATACTGTTGGCGTATACTGTCTTGCCTGGTCGACGTTTTCTCACACCTTTGCAATAGTTGGAGGTTGATGAGTGGCTCATGTCACCCCGTCGTACCCCATAGTTCCAGATCCAAGTTTTTTGAGTAGAGCCCATTCTTTTCGATTGCATCTTCTAAAATCAAGGCTTTCCACAGTCCTTCTCCACTTCTCTCTTCGGGCAGTGTCGAGTGCCTCAATAAGTTCCCCTGCCACTTCCGCGTTGTTGTTGTTGTTGTTGTTGTCTTCAGACCGCAGACTGGTTTGATGCAGCTTCCACGCTACCCTGTCCTGTGCAATTCTCTTCATCTGAGAATACGTTCGGCAGCCTACATCCTTTTGAATCTGCTTACTATATTCGGCCCTCGGTCTCCCACTACGATTTTTACCCCACACACTTCCTTCTAATGCTAAGCTGACAATTCCTCGATGTCTAAGAATGTGTCCGACCAATCTAGCCCTTTTCTTTGTCAGGGTATGCCAGAAACTCCTTTTCTCCCCGATTCTGTTAAGCACCTCCTCATTAGTGACGTGATATACCCATCTGATTTTCATCATTCGTCAGTAGCACCACATTTCAAAAGCCTCTATCATCTTTCTATCCGAACCCCTTATCGTCCACGCTTCACTCCCATACAATGCTACACTTCAGACAAATGTTTTTAGAAAGGACTTCCTAACATTTAAATTAATGTTGGATGTTAACAACTTTCGCTTCTTCAGAAACATTTTTCTCTCCATAGCCATTCTGCATTTTATATCTTCGTTACTTCGGCCATCAGAAATTATTTTGCTACCCAAATAAAAAAAAATTCGTCTACTACTTTTATTGTCTCATTACCTGATCTAATTCCTTCAGCATCGCTTTATTTTCTGACATAGCATTCCATTACCCTCGTTTTACTCTTGTTAATGTTCATCTTATATCTTACTTTCAAGGCACTGTCCATCCCATTCAACTGCTCTTCCAGATCTTTTGCGGTCTCTGACAAAATTACTATGTCATCGGCAAACGGCAATGTTTTTATTTCTTCTCCCTGCACTTTAATGCCCTCTCCAAATTTCTCCTTCCGTTCCTTGACTGCCTGCTCAATGTACAAATTGAACAACATTGGGGAAAGGCTACAACCCTGTCTCACTCCCTTTTCATTTACTTTGTACCCCTGCCACTTGCATGTCTTCCTATTCCTTGAACTCGTTGTAGAGGCGATCGGTAGTTTCATTCCAGCCAGGCCTATATACATTTCTACACCCAGGTGCTGTAGCTTTCTTTGTTGCTGTGATAAGGGCATTACAAATCGCTGATAGTTTTTGGCTTTATCAGCTGGGGAGCTGATGCACATACTCTAAAGATCTCTTCTTTATCACTCGTGTATTCTGTTGCGGAGTACTGCAGTCCCTACTTTTTTTTTTTTTTTTTGTAATAAAATCTCGGGCGAACTGCCGGATGTCCGTAACTCCTTGCCACGATATTTCGGCGCAGAGTCTTCTGGCCATCTTCAGGTGAGTACCGCCGAAGTACTGGCGAAGACGCACTGAGCTGTGCTATTTATGCCCTATTCAGCCGACATTGCGCATGCGCGTACCTAGCGCGCGCGTTCACTACAACTACATACGCTGCTCAGGGCGCCCTCCGTGGTGGAGGCTTGCCGCTTCGATATCTGATAGATTCTCATCGTCATTCAGTTGCAGGAAACTACGCCGACTACGAAGTTTTTCAATGACAGGATTCCATGCAGCATTTATTTGGAAACGGCTGTCTCTATTGATAAGAGTCCCACTGTCAGACAGTCTTATTTCCACAGCTTCATTAATAATTGAGCTCCAAAAGTTTGATGTGTGGGCCACAATATTCGTTTCATTGTAGTTCAGTGAATGACCTGTGGAAACACAATGCTCGGCGATTGCGGATTTGGTGGCTTGGAGTAGCCGAGTATGACGCCGATGTTCCACGATGCGCTCCTGCACAGTGCGCGTCGTCTGCCCTATATATGACTTGCTGCACTCGCGCGGAATCCTGTAAACACCTGCTTTACGCAGCTCCAGATCGTCTTTGACAGAACCCAACGGTGATGAAATGCAGTCCTGTTTGGCTTAACAGCAGCCACAAATCCAAATTGGACACCGAGCTAAGTAACACCACGAGGATCATATCTGGGACCACAAAATCGACCCCATTGCCCTGGTTCTCCATTCTCTGCAATATAGCTCCACCACATCTCAGACGGAAAGCTGTGTTAATGAGTGGAAGAAAATTTCCGGCAACATTAATCTCCCTATCCACCGAGACATTACTCCGAACAATCGTCGCCAGAGATGAAGACCACGACGGAGAACAGCTCAAAATTTTATTTCCATCCGTTTCGATGCCAAGACCACCTGGAAAAATGTTTGGTTCAATACTGGCATAGCCAGGAACCATAGGGAAATATCACCTGGCAGAAATGTGCGTGGTAAGACCTGACACTAAGAACATGGGTCCCACTCAAGACTCCACACATGTCATGGCAGAAGTAGATAGATGCTCTTGAGATGGGGTATGCGAGATTCTCCCCAAAGCGACTGTGGACATCCTGAACAAACGACCCAGCACGTCATACCGGAATTCCCAAAACGTGGGTTCACAGGAACTACTGGAGAACTGTGTGAAGCCTTCCCCCTAGATCTGTCGAGTGGATGCAAAAGCTGGACATACAATTTTAATATAATTTTGTAGTTTGTTTTTGTTTGCTTGCTAAATAGTCAATTTTATTTCAAATCTCATTGTATACAGGGTGTTACAAAAAGGTGCGGCCAAACTTTTAGCCGATCGTGGTAGCCGAGGAGACTAAGACGCTCCAGTCACGGCCTGCACGGCCACTACGGTCGGGGGTTCGAATCCCCCCTCGGGCATGGATATTTGTGCCGCCCTAGTTCCTAAGTAGTTCATAAGTACTTTGTAAGTTTAGGGACTGATGACCCCGTAGTTAAGTCCCATAGACAAACATTTGAAACAAACTTCCAGGAAACATTCCTCACACACAAAGAAAGAAAATATGTTATCTGTACATGTGTCCGGAAACGCTTAATTTCCATGTTAGAGCTCATTTTAGTATTTACTGATGAAGCTTCATTCCAACGTGATCAAATTGTAAATTTTCACAATCAACATGTGGGCTGACGAGAATCCGCACGCAATTGTGCAATCATAACATCGACACAGATTTTCTGTGGACGTTTTGGCAGGAATTGTTGGTGATGTCTTGATTGGGCCTCACGTTCTTCCACCTACGCTCACTGGAGCACGTTATCATAATTTCATACAGGATACTCTACCTGTGCTACTAGAACATGTGCCTTTACAAGTACGACACATCATGTGGTTCATGCACGATGGAGCTCCTGCACATTTCAGTCGACGTGTTCGTACGCTTCTCAACAACAGATTCGGTGACCGATGGATTGGTAGAGGCGGACCAATTCCGTGGCCTCCACGCTCTCCTGACCTCAACCCTCTCGACTTTCATTTATGGGGGCATTTGAAAGCTCCTGTCTACGCAACCCCGGTACCAAATATAGAGACTCTTGGTGCTCGTATTGTGGACGGCTGTGATACAATACGCCATTCTCCAGGGCTGCATCAGCGCATCAGGGATTCCGTGCGACGGAGGGTGGATGCATGTATCCTCGCTAACGGAGGACATTTTGAACATTTCCTGTAGCAAAGTGTTTGAAGTCACGCTGGTACGTTCTGTTGCTGTGTGTTTCCATTCCATGACTAATGTGAGTTGAAGAGAAGTAATAAAATGAGCTCAAACATGGAAATTAAGCGTTTCCGGACACATGTCCACCTAACATATTTTCTTTCTTTGTGCGTGAGGAATGTTTCCTGAAAGTTTGGCCGTACCTTTTTGCAACACCCTGTATATCCATATGTATGTAAGTTCAAATCAAATGTTTGTAAATGTATCGGACCAAACTGCGTGGTCATCAGTCCGTAGCTTACAAACTACTTAAACTAAGCTAAGGACAACCGAAACACCAATGAGGGAGGACTCGAACCTCCGACGGCGAGCAACCGCGCGCTCCGCATCGAGGTGCCTTAGACCGCTCGGCTACTCCACCGGCTGTATGTGAGTATGTAAACCATGTGTACGTGAAAATCACATACGCTAAATAAATAAATAAATAAATAATCCCATACGTGCTCGATAGGACTCACGCCTGGGCATCGTGCTGGCCAGGGAAGCTGAGCACGTGTTGCAAAGTGTCTCGTAAAGTGTGTGGGAGAGCGTTATCTTGTCGCAACAACATGTCGCCTTCCTGTTGCAGCTGTTCAGGAAGTATCACACTTGTGAAAGACGGCTAGTTCTCTACTCACATGATGCGATGAGTGCAATCGACAAGGGATGTCAAATAGGTTCCGCATTTATACATTTCCGGAAGGCTTTTGTCACTGTATCTCACAAGCGTCTTCTAATCAAACTGCGTCCTTATGGAATATCGTCACAATTGTGCGATTGGATACTTGATGCCTGTCAGAAAGGACACAGTACGTTGTAATCGACAGTAAGTCACGGAGGAGATCAGAAGTGATATCTGGCGTTCCACACGGAAGTGTTTTAGGGCTCCTACTGTTCATCATTTTTTTTTTTTTTTTCAGTTCGTTTCGGCCTAATAGGGACCACGAGGCTCGTCTTAGCTCTTGGCTAGTGTCTTATGCTTTTTCTTGGCCCAGTACGCCTCCATCTTCTGGCTGTGAGCCTGCTTCCTCTCATCCGTCCATTTAGGTCTGGTGCTGCCTGAACACTGCTTGCTTGTGAGAGATAGTGGGAGGAGTTCATGTAGAATGGCCTGACGGTATTGCGTTAGGTTCTCGGTTATCTCTAATGGGATCTGCAGTTCCTCTAAGTCTGATCTAAAAACCACTTGGCTTTGGACGCCTTCCCCCTGCTTGTCATTGTGAGGATCTTATTGGTGAGCCTCGAGTGATTCAGGCGGGTCATGTGCCCGTAGGTCAGTCGCCTTTTCCTTATACATGTGACTATGTCTTCCTGGTGTTCGTTATTGTGCCTTATTCTGTAAGTACCGTCTTCCTCTCTTATGGGTCCTAATATTCTCCTCAGGATCTTCCTGTCTTTAAGTTCCTGAGTGGGCCCTTTCGATTCATCAAGAGGCACTCGGAGGCATAGAGTGCAGAGGGTCCTGCTACCGAGTTGTGCTTTAGTTTTAAGTTCTTGGGTAGGAACTTGGAGGTATAGATATTCTTACATGAATGATAGGCTCTCTCTAACTTGGTGCACCTGGCGTCTATGGCCGAGGTTTCGCTCTCACTTGCTGAAATCCATTCTCCCAAGTACTTGACTGCAGGAACTTTACAGTTATTAGTGTGTCCTAGTGGGATTGTAGAGGAAGCCTGCTTGATATTGGTGATGAATTCCGTCTTCTGTATGTTGATTTTCAAGCCAGTTTTTACTGCAACATTGTAGAGGCTCTGTAGTTGACGAGTAGCCTCCTCCATGCTGTTGGACAATAGGGTGAGATCATCAGCAAAGGGTAGACATGGTACAATGAGGTTATCTCTCTTGTAGCCAAGCTTCAGTCCAGCTTCTGGTGACAATGTGGAAGTCCATTCTCTGATGATTTTTTCCAGAACACAGTTGAAGTTCAGAATGATTATTATTATTCTTATTATTACTTTTTTTTAAGGGTTACCTTAACGCTTCGCATGCTTAGGCTGGTTGGTCTGCACCAGGCGTTTCTCCCTCGTATTATAAATTTTCATAGACATAGCTTAAGTACCATCACAATTAAATGTTGTGGTACTTCTTGTAGCCGCGGCAGAATGGCCGTGCGTATTGAGGCGCCATGCTGCGAAGCGCGCTGCTGATCGCCGTCGGAGGTTCGATTCGCCCCACCGGCGTGGGTGTTTGTGTTGTCCTTAGAAGGACAAGGAAATCAGAAGTGATATCTGGCGTTCCACAGGGACGTGTTTTAGGGCCCCTAATTTTCATTATTATTATTATTATTATTATTATTATTATTATTATTATTTAAGGGTTACCTCAACGCCCACTGCTTCGCATGCTTAGACTGATTTGTCTGCACCAGGCGTTTCTCCCTCGTATTATAAATTTTCATAGACATAGCTTAAGTACCATCACAATTAAATGTTGTGGTACTACTTGTAGCGGCGGCAGAATGGCCGTGCGTATTGAGGCGCCATGCTGCGAAGCGCGCTGCTGTCCGCCGTCGGAGGTTCGATTCGCCCCACCGGCATGGGTGCTTGTGTTGTCCTTAGCATAAGTTACTTTACGTTAGTTTAAGTTGGTTTAATTAGTTTGTAAGCCTTAGGGACTGATGACGCCGTAGTTAAGTCTCTTAACGTGGTCTACTTACGAAACTCCAATCGCCAACATTCTCTTCCGAATGCGAGGATATATTGCTGACTGCCACCTACATAGGTAGGAATGAAGATGTAGAAGTAGCTCCCATTGATACTAAAAGTTTTTCATCCGTTTCGAGCTCGTTTGCCGAGTGATATCTTGGTAGTAGCGCGATGTGAAAGTACACCAAACTTCAAATTTTAGCACATTCCATTATTCCTAAAAAAAAAAAAAAAAAAAAAAAAAACGGTGGGACACATACGTCCCACTGATCATTTCTGTCTCCGATTTACCTAAGGCCTTTTGAAATAATTTTTTAAGTTGTCCTAAAAATTTACAGAAAAACTGTTTTTCTTTGAAATATGAGTACTATAATATCGCAACATAAAGGCACTATAGGGCTACACAATGGTCACTGGGACACATGCGTCCCACTAATTGTAAATTGACTGAAAAAAAAAAAACTTTTGAAGTAAAATGTGTTTTAGAAAGCGTAATTGTTGCTTGTAAACTTCTAAGAAACATAAAATAGCAAGTATACATACTTCGGAAATTTCGGTAGCGAGAAAACGACGAAAACCGATTCAAGGCACAATAAACAGTGGTTACGGCGCGAAAGTTCACGCGGCAGCCCATATAAAGTCACAGCCTTCTACACTGTAAGAATTTCATTGCCTCGATTTTTCCCCGTTCTGAAGGGCTAACAAAAGATGGCAGCACTATGCAGAATTACGCAACTCGCCACCTTGTGGTACAAATGAGGTCCGAAGTTAGTGGCGCGTATATGTCCCAACAAACACGAAAGGGTTAAGCGATACTTTATTTCCGTCTACCCCGTCCCCTCACATTAGAACCATCTAAATTTTACCATATGTGTTTATGTTAGTGAAAGGGTGTCGCGAAAAACTGTAAGCTATAAAAGGGTGTCGCCTTTATTGAAAGCTTAGAAAGCACTGTATAGAGCTAATATAACAAGTTTTATTGACTGAAAATTACAATGATACTCAACATATGTCTGTTTCTTTCTTCTCGCTTCTCGTGGCATCGTCCGTATGATGCCATCTGCGCTGAGACCTGCTGAGGTGGCCGAGGGGACTGAGGCGCATCAGTCACGGTCTGCACGGCCACTACAGTCGGGGGTTCGAATCCCCCCTCGGGCATGGATATTTGTGCCGTCCTTAGTCTTAGCTAGTTCATAAGTAGTTTGAAAGTTTAGGGACTGTTGACCCCGTAGTTAAGTCCCATAGACTATACAAACATATTTGTAACATATTTAGACCTGGTGACTGCTAAGTTTGTAGCCGGATTCTGACTTTAGTACTGTCCTATTTCTGACTTCCTAACTGACTAGTAACTGACGGGCTGCTCAGACGTATGCCTTTTCTTGCGATGAGTGTACGTAATTTCTGCAGCCAGGATAAACAATAAACATGTGAATGCGTACGAGGATTTCAGTTTCGTTTACAAACTACATTTAAGCGATACTTTATTTCCGTCCACCCCTCCCCTCACACTAGTTCAAATGTTTGGAAAGCTTATGGGACTTAACTACGGGGTCATCAGTCCCTAAGCTTTTACCTACATCTACATCTACATGGGATACTCTGCAAATCACATTTAAGTGCCTGGCAGAGGGATCATCGAACCACCATTATACTAGTTATCTCCCATTCCATTCTCGAATAGCGCGCGGGAAGAAAGAACACCTGAATCTCTCCGTTCGAGCTCTGATTTCTCCGTATTCTACCTGTGTAAGTGGGAGTCAACAATATATTTTCGCATTCGGAGGAGAATGTTGGTGATTGGAGTTTCGCAAGTAGCCCACGCCGCAGCGATAAGCACCGTTGTTGTAGTGATTCCCATCCCAGATCCTGTACCCCTGTATCGTGACAATACGAAACGAGCTGCCCTTCTTTGGACTCTTTCGATGTCCTCCATCAAACCCACCTGATAAGGATACCACACTGGGCTGCAATACTCCAAAAATGGACGGACAAGCGCAGTGTATGCAGTTTCTTTAGTAGTTCTGTTGCATCATTTAAGGGTTCTGCCTTAAAACGAAGTCTCTGGTGTTCTTTCCAGTTTAGGTCTGAAGTAATAGTAATCCCTAGGTATTTTGTGGAGTTTACGGCCTTCACATTTGATTGATTTATGTTGTAAACAAAGTTTAACGGATTTCTTTTCGTACTCATGTGGACGATTTCACACTTCTCATTATTTAGAGCCAATTGCCAATTTTTACACCATACTGATATCTTATTCAGATCGTTCTGCAGTTGGTTTTGATCTTCAGATGATTTTACTAGACGGTAAATGACGGCGTCATCTGCAAACAACCTAAGAGAGCTACTTAGATTTTTCCCTAAATCGTTTATGTAAATAAGGAACAGCAGAGGACCAATAACACTACCCTGTGGAACGCCCGATATCACCGCTGTTTTAGTCGATGCCTTACCATCGATTACTACGAACTGTGTCCTCTCTGACAAGAAATCCCCTATCCAATCGCAAATTTGGGGCGATATACCAGAACCACGCAATTTGATTAAAAGCCGTTTGTGAGGTGCAGTGTCGAAAGCTTTCTGGAAATCAAGAAATACGGAATCGATTTGCGAACCTTACAAACTACTTATGAAGTAACTAAGACTAAGAACGGCACAAATATCTATGCCCGAGGGGGGATTCGAAACCCCGACCGTAGTGGCCGTGCAGACCGTGACTGAAGCGCCTCAGTTCCCTCGGCCTCCGCGGCCGGCCGTCACACTAGAACCATGTAAATTCTACCAAATGTATTTATATTAGTGAAAGGGTGTCGCGCAAAACTGTAAGCTATAATAGGATGTCGCCATTAGGGAAAGTTTGGAAAGCACTGATGTAGACGTAGAACTGGGGTTATTGACGGATCTTCTGCGCGTTCCGGCTGCGCCACTTTGCTGCATCGTCAGGCGTCGCCGACTCCGCAAGCCGTCGGCCAAGTAAACGTGCGCGACACACTCTGCTGGAGACGTTCGCCTCCTTTCCCGTCCGGCCATCCGTCTTAAGCTTGCGGCTTTCATCTCGGCGGCAGGCTGGCCAACTTCGGCGCGAGTAATTACCGCCAAGTGGATCCGCGCTTGACCTGTCTTTCAAAAGTTGCCCCCACTGCCGCCGACGCCAATCACCGAATTAACCGCGGCGGACTCCGAATGCTCCACCCTCGCAGTGGCTTTTCAGAGCAACCGGATCCCAGACCGCGGCCGCTAGCGTCTTCAATATTTGGGAGCTGTTTCTCAGCACCAGGGGAGGGGAGGCCAAGGAACGCCCGAGTCGAGAGGGGTGGTTGCTCAGACTGCAGTCTCGAAGACCGCAGGATCTTGGAGGGGTGGGGGGGTGGCGATGCGATGTCCGAGCGCCGGGAGCTGATGCCCGCTCGGGGCAAATTACTTGCGCAAACTGTTAAGAGGCCGCGCATACCTCGCCGGCTGGCCGCCAGAACCCTCAACCCCCTCCCTCCCCCTCTTCAACCCTCCTACAACCCCTACGGAATGGCCGGCCGCCGTCTTAGCCGGAGGGTGGTAGGGAGGGATTCCGTATAGCCGAGGGGCTGAATCTTAGGAGCGCTCCGCCCGCGCTGTGCAAATATACGCTTGCCACCGATCCCTCGCGCAAATTGGACTTAGCGGACGACACACAGGCGGCTTCGTGTCGCACAAGTACGCTGGGTCAGCTGATATTTCTCTAGGTACTGTCTACACGAGTGACTATAGGCAGCAAGTATTGAGCTTACATTTGGCCGGTAGCGGCTAGTGCTTCAGACGACTGGGGGTCCACTTCTTTCAGTACCGGATCGTGACCACCCGGCAAAAACACTCTTGTACTGTCTCAGCTGTTTTATCCCTTCTTCGTTTTTAATCGTATCCTTTCTTTATATTACTCTGTGAGTTTTAAACTTTGACTTGTTAACGCATTTACTTAGGAACGCTTAACCAAAATGTTTTATTTCTTTGACGGGGGACTGATAACCATAGCTGTTTAGTCCCTTCCAAAACCCAACAACGACAATAACAACAACAACAACAGTACCGGATCTAGGATATTTCCGAACCGGGGCCGAAACTTGATAGTTGCGACCCCTCCTAACCTTACGCATGCGTAAAGGCTGCTCTCCCCCACCTCTTTTCAAACAGGTAAATATTTCATATCTTACACTACTGGCCGTTTAAATTGCTACACCAAGAAGAAATGCAATTGATAAACCGGTCTTCATTGGACAAATATACGAGAACTGACATGTGATTACATTTTCACGCAATTTGCGTGCGTAGATCCTGAGCAATCAGTTCCCAGAACTGTGGTTTAATCCGTTTCCACAGGTTGTGTTGTAGTGGTTGGGCGGAGAGCCCGCTGAATCTGGCACTCTGAGTATTCATTTTCTCGGAATTCAGTTCTCAGGTGTTCCAATTCTTGGGGTAGACTCTCTCCGATCGTCGAAATATTGTGCCCGTTGGACACTATAGACCGGCAGTACACCCGTGGATATTTTGATTATCAAATACGCCGGGAGAAACTCAAGATTCACAATATACGACGGATTTTAACCATTCATTATCGATATACTATTTCAGTGTTAAAATATACAAATAGATTAAATCTGGATGCAGCAGCATGTAGAACACGCAAAATGTGGTGTCGCACAAGTCTAAAGTGCGCGCCACCTACTTTCGCCGCGCGCCGCCATGCACGCACGGCGCGGCGTTCTTACGACGTCAGCCACGAGCGCCCTCTGCTGCATCTCCGCTCGTGGCCTCCACTGAACGACATCGTTCACTTGCGACTGAGATAGGAACCAGTTAAGACTTGGCACTAGGACAGGCACTAGGTCTCATCAGTAGGGAGGCCTCTAGTTAACCCATGTCTAAGCAGTACACTTGGTAGTCATGAACTTCGTAAAAGATAAGTATTATTAGATTGATACGAAATACAGGTCTTGTTCTAATTTAGCCTAGTGTTTCTAGTTTCTGCTGTCCCACTGGCTGGTCACCTCCATACCGCACACGCGTGCATCCTATTCCCCTGTGTCGGTCTCTCTCTACTCGGCCACCGACACCCAGTACAACCGGCGGAAACGAGACACAAAAGTGGCGACGAGGATGGGACACAAAACTGGCGACGAGGATGGGATTAAAAAAAATAAAATAAAAAAAGAACAACCACCTCTGGCCGTAATAACGGCGTTGGAACGCCAGGGCATTAAATCAAACAAGAGCTTGGATGGCGTGTGCAGGTACAGATGCCCATGCAGCTCCAACACGATACCACAGTTCATCAAGAGTAGTGACTGCCGTATTGTGACAAGCCACTTGCTCAGCCACCATTGACCACACGTTCTCAGATGATGAGAGATCTGGAGAATATACTGGCCAGGGAAATAGTCAAATATTTTCCGTATCCAGAAAGGCCCTTACAGGACCTGCAACATGCGGTTGTGCATTATCCTGCTAAAATGTAGGATTTCACAAGGCTCGAATGAAGGATAGAGGTACAGGTCGTAACACATCTGAAATGTAACGGCCACTTTTAAAAGTGCCGTCGATGCGAACAAGAGGTGACGGAGACGTGTAACCAATGGCACCCCATACCATCACGCTGGGTCATACGCCAGTATGGCGATGACGAATACACGCTCCCAATGTGCGTTCACCGCGATATCGCCAAACACGGATGTTGCTTTAAACAGAACCTGGATTCATCCGAAAACATGACGTTTTCCCATCCGCACCCAGGTTCGTAGTTGCGTGCACCATCGCAGGCGCTCCTGTCTGTGATGCAGTGTCAAGGGTAACCGCAGCCACGGTCTCCGAGCTGATAATCCACGCTGCTGCGAACGTTCAACTGTACGTGCAGATGGTTGTTGCCTTGCAAACGTCCCCATTTGTTGACTCAGGGATCGAGACGTGGCTGCACGATCCGTTACAGCCATGCGGATAAGATGCCTGTCATCTCGACTGCTAGTGATACGAGGCCGTTGGGATCCAGCACGGCGTTCCGTATTGCCCTCCTGAACCCACGGATTCCGTATTTTGCTAACAGTCATTGGATCGCGACCAACGCGAGCAGCAATGTCGCGATATGGTGCTATTGAGTCAACATACCCTGAAAGGAACCTAAATGGTGTACAACCTGGACCTGAACGCTTGCTTTTGTTAATTGATTTACATTGCTTTACTGCTTCAACGACAGTGGCGTATTTAACCGGGGCAGCAAGGGATTGCTCCCCCTTCCACAAAATGTTCAAATGTTTATAAATCTATCGGACCAAACTGCGTGGTCATCAGTCCGTAGCTTACAAACTACTTAAACCTAGGTAAACTAACCTACGGACAAACACACACACACACACACACACACACACACACACACAAATCTATCG